>CM040122.1:316944041-317389859 GCA_022559845.1 Amorphophallus konjac | reverse complement strand
GCACAGCAAACCGCCACTGCCTTGGCTATTGCTTCGTGTCTCTCCCACTTGTTTTTACAGTGAGACACTATCCATTGTGCCATAGGGATCAAGTGAATGTGGCGCGGGCTGATCATGGTCCGCACGTCCTTTGGGTTATGAATGAAGTCGCTTAAGATCAAGGACGGATCAATAGGTTCTATTGTATAGCAAACCCGATCCTCATCCCCCACCTTAGTCTTAGGAAGGGCTAGGTAGGTCTCTACCTCCTCCAATAGGACGGTTGCTTCAAAGGAGGGGAAGATGAAGGTATGAGTTTGTGGATGCCATAGTTCCACAAGGGCTGAAAGGCATGGCCAATCCAAAGGCAATTTTTGGAAGTTTTTGCCTAGAACCAAGAGGGGTTGGAGGTGCCATGCTTTGAGGATTGATACCACCTCTAAAGGGAGTGCCTTTACCATGGGAGCCACCCACTTCAGGTTGGAGTAACACCTTGGGCCAGGAAGGGGCTTGAAGAAGAAAAGAAGAAGGAAGGTTATGAAGAAAATTAAAGTGCAACAAAAAATCTGAACTTTGGATGAAGTCATGCAAGCTTACCACCCTTTAGACATTAGAGCTTAGATGCTTGGGGATCGAGGATAGCCGTTGAAGCTCCCCATGTTCCCTCCTTGCAGCCTTAGGGCCAGTGTAGATCTTCTCTTCCATAGCCGCCATCTCAAAGCACCTCTTCATCTTGATTTCTGCTTGTTAGGGAGAATTCTTCAACCCTAGAACAGAGGTTTTTGCAAGCTGCGATTTTGGATAAGTTTCCCAAGTTGCTGGGGCTTTTTATTAACTTTGGAAGGATAAGATTGGAGTTGGGAGGCTTTATCTGAAATTTGGATAAGTTCTAGCAAGAGATTAAGTGGCTGAACCTCGGACTCTAAGCTCTCACGGCCGAATCCATTTTGGAAACGACCCAGACTCTGACGGTCTGTCGTAGGGCCGTTACTTCACTCTGGCGCGCCTACCCTGGGCCGTCACTTTTTCTGTGGGTTGGGTTTTCCTTAAAACATGTTCTGTGGCTGTTTACGGTCTGGTCTCAGACCGTCGCCTTTCAACGGACGAACCCTAATCCGTTATATCCTTCAAATCGCTCAAGTCTCTCTCTTCTGGGCTGAACGCCATGTAACGGTCAGGTTAGGACCGTCGTTTCGTTATGACGCGTCTCCTTCAGGCCGTCGCGTTTTCTGCGAGTAGTTCTAAAACCATGTTCTACCATGAACAATGGTCTGGTCTAGGACCGTTGTTTACTTTTAACGCTCCTACCATGGGCCGCTATTTCCTCTGCAGCCCGGCTATCAGAATAAGATATTTCATGAATGACGGCCTAAGGTAGGCGCGTCGTTTGATTATGACGGTCCAAGACCAGACCGTCATTTCCTCTGCTACTAAATTCAGGCAGTTAGTCTATCCTTTGCCTAGACCTGGCGGTCTTTCACATCTGTACACCACACCTTCTCCACACAAGCATTCATTCACACATACACATCCATCATGCGTACTTTCAATCACTCATTCGTGCATATCCATTCATACATCCACATAAAAAAGTCAACAAAATTTCATTTTCATAAAAAGGCATGTACAAGTGGTAAGAAAAGCATAAAAGTACATCATTCGGCCGGCTTATCCATCGGGCCGCCCTCATCCTCCCCATCCTCTGGTCTCCTCGTGGGCGGCGGTGCTTGGGAAGTGCTCTCCTCTGGCAGTCCCTGCTCTGCCCTCTCATTTCTCCGTTGGCCGGCGGAACTAACTAGGAAATCCCCAACCGAGCCACTTGGGGCAGCACTCCTATGAGCCCCGCTCCGGGAAGAACTCCGCTCTGGTGCCCGGTCTAGCATCCGGACCGTCTGCTCCATTGTCTGCAGCCTGATCTTCAGTGTGAAGATCTGGCGTCGCGTCCCCCGTGCCTCGGTCCGGTAGCGATCAAGATCCGCGGTCCCAAGGCGAAGGTCCTTCACCTCGGCCCGCGCCCGTGCTAAATCTGCTCGAAGTCGCTCCATCTCCACATCGTCCACATGTCGAGGGGTCTCCGCTCTCAGTCGGGCTATCTCTGCCCGCCCGAGCTCCGTCTCTGCTCGAGCTCGATCAGTCTCGGCCCGGCTCCTCTCTACCTCTGCCCTCGCTTGGGTGGCCTCCGCCACTGCCGCTGCCAGCTCTATCGCCTGTAGATTGCATTGCATTGCATATAGGTTAGTCATATAAATTTAATTAGCATAAGCATAATCATAAAGCATGTAAGTATCTTACCCTCTCCGCGAGGGTGGCCTCCGCCTCCTCGGCCCGGGCGACCGCCCGAGCAAAGTCAGCCTCCTGCTCGGCCCTGCCTCCCGCAGGCTGCGAGGAAGACGATGGGGCATCCGGTCCAGCGCGTTGGGTTCCCTCAGCCCGCTGCATTTAGAAGTCATAAGTTAGTCGGCATTTACATTTGCATCATCATAATCAAAACATTAGCATCATTCCATAAATCATAAGCATTTAAGTTTTTAGTCTCACCAAGAGCTCCAGGGCAGACCGATACCCATCCCGCTGTTGGATGGTGGAGTGGAGTAGCCCTTCTAGCTCGGCTATCCGCCCTTCTGGATCTAGCTGCATTTAGAAAGCATAAGTCAGCATCCATCGTCTTACAGGTTCATATAAGAAAGGTTCTTTAGGTTTAGAATGGCATACCGGTCGTCGGGTACCTCGGTATACCCGGTCGCCATAGTGTCGAGCGAAGGCCTTCAGGTAGGCCTCGTCGCTCTCTGCCCGCTCTTTCACAGCCCTGCCTCGCTGCCTCCAGTCGAGGACGTACTTCGCCTTCCGGGCACGCCAATCCACATTCCCACTAATACCTCTCGCCGACTTGCCTGGATGGTCGTCGGTGCGGCGTGGAAAGGTCACCTCGGGCTGGTGTAGTCCTCGGGTCCGCAAGATCAGCCTGTAGTGCAGAGGCTCGATGATGTGGAGGCAGTGCAGCCAGACGTCTCGTCCCCGATACGATAGAGACGCCTCCACCCATGGCTGTCCTGTGTAACCCTCACTGCGGTAAGGGGTCCACCTCACCTGCCGGCATTTAGATCCATTAGCATTCGCATAGCATGAGCACATATAGGCATATAAAGCATTTAAAGCATTTAAGTTCTGGGCTCACCGATGTGTGTGGGTGGGAGTCCAGGTCCTCCTGGATCATCCGGGTCTGTCTCAAGACCGACCCCGTATCCCTCGCCACCAACCATCGCCTCGCGATCGGTATCAGGCCAGGATGGAGTAATGCGCCTCTCCCAATGCCCGGGAGGTACAAATATCTCCAGATCTGCATTTAGGAATCAGGTCAGTTACATAAATCATCAATCATAGCATACATCATGGCATAGTAGAAAGCACTTAAGCGCATTTTTTACCTGTAGGAAGGGCGAGAAGCCTCCCAGCATCGTCAGTCGGTCCGTGGTGCTCAACGAGTTGATCAGGAAGGCCAAGACCGCTGCTCCCCAGGCGTATTTCCTCACTCTGCTTAAGTCCTCTATCAGCGGCAGCAGTCTGCAGCTGATGACATCCGCTCTGGTCGCGAATAGGAGCTTCCCGAACAACAGTATCAAGAAGCGCCTCATCACTCGATCCCCCTCCTCTCCTGCCTCTGCCGCCACACGAGGGCGCACCTGGTCTATCACTCTGCTTAGATGCTCCTCGGGCAGTTCTCCCACGGCAATCGCTGCCCCTCTTAGCCCCAAACTCTCCTGCAGCACCGATCTCGAGAGTTGGGATGAAGACTGGCCCGGCCTGATCAGGTCCAACCCCAGCAGCTGCTGCGCTATCTCCCGATAGTCGCCGTATGTCCATCCTGTCACTGCAGCGCCGTGGACTCTCAAGCCTGTAATTCTCGCCATGTCTTCTAGCGTGGGGATCATGTGGCCCCACGGGAAGATGAACGCCCTGCTAACCGGGTCCCACCTCTCGTGCAATGCGTACAGCAATGGCGTATCCATCCGGATCACCTCGATGCTGAGCATCTCGGCGAAACCCATCTCTGCAAGTCTGTCTCTCTGGTAGTCGGGCAGTGCCTGGTACACCGCCCGAATCTGCAGCCATGAGATCCTCGATCTCCTCTTTCCCTGCATTGCATATTAGAGCACTAATTAGTCCATTCGCATCATATAGACATTGCATAAACATTAAATATCGAAAAGAAAAACAAAAATTCAAAAATTGAAAACCCTAAAAAGAGTTTGGAACCCTGGCAGAAGTAACGGCCCTGGGATGGGGCGTTACTTGTCTTTGACGGCCTTAGCTTGGAGCGTCAGAGGAGTGACGGTCGCTGGCGGGACCGTCACTTAGTCTGCCAGTAGGGAATTTCTCCCCTGCATCCCCATGACTTCCCACTTTGGCCAAATGGCCTACAAGTGTTCCTAGTGGGTTCATAGACCCATTTCTACCCTTATCCCCCACATGCATTCATAAATAAAAACATAAAAATCAAAAATTTAAAAATTAGGGCGGAGGGCCTACCTCATGGTCGAGGACCTTCCTCTTCTTCTTCTCTGGTTCCTTGGGCTCCTCTGCACCCAAGGAGGCTTCGGTTGGTTCTTCCACAACCGTGGGGACCTCCTCCTCTTCCCTTGGCTCCCTTTCCCTCGGTTCTTCCTCCACGGGCGGCGGGGTGGTCTCTCGTTCGAGCCGACGGTGGAACCGCCTTATAGCCATCTTCTTTCCTCTCCCTCTCTTCTGAGGTGGTGGCTGCGGTGCCTCGTCGCCGGCCATTGGAGTGTGGAGATGGAGGTCGCCGGTGGGTTTTTCTGGTTTGGCGTTTTGGTTGTTTGAGCATGAAATGAGACCGAACGGCCGTTCGGTTTGTTTTTTTTGAAAACTCAGGAGAAGCGACGGTCTATCGTTAGACCGTCACATCATCCTGACGCCCCCCTCTAAGGCCGTCGCTTGTGACGGACTATTTTATTGAAGAATATGAACCGACTCTGTGTTGACGGACTAGGCTTAATCCGTTATTTTCATGTGACGCTCCTGAGTCAGGCCGTTATATGCTTGCAAGTTTCTTGATGAATGAATGGTCAAAATTAATGTTTAAACTTATCTCCGTCATAAAAACATTTGATGAGTTTATCACACAGACAATGGTTATGCCTTAACTATTATCATAACTATCTTGTTGGCTAACCTATCTTTCATGAAAGGAACTATGAACAGAAGGCACGCTTCGCCGTCCGTCAAGCAGGTAAGTCAAGTATTGTATCTCGTTCCCTTATCCCTTAATGCATTACTATATGTTATCTATGATATATTATCTCGAGAACCGGCTGGTCATTCAGGTGTCCTGGGATCTGATGTTCCCCTTAAACAAAAATGATGATGATCTAAGTTCACATGAATAATCGTTGGATAGGCCGTTAGGTTGGAAAATTTGGGGATGATGGTTCTATCTTGCACGCCGTGGTTGCAGATAGTGTCTTGACTCTGGTTTCCCCAATCTAGCAATATTATTCTCGAGTATCTTGTTATTTTATCTTTCTTTGCATTTGCTTTGAAGATTTATTTTTCTTTAACCCAGCATGCATCATACGCATTCTTTGAGCATTCATGAGCTTCATTTGTTCAAGAGGTCTCATTGACGGTGAACAGCTGTGTTCTTGATCCTGGATAAGGAGAATTATTCCACTCTGAATTTGAACGTTTCCTTCGATTTGCTCGCTTGATCTGGTTGACTGAAGATTCCTGTCTGGAGTTTAGTCTCTTTCCTTTCCGTTGCCTCCGGCGGCCAGCCGTGTTTCCTTTCCTTAGTTAATTAATTCCTCCAGACTTGCATCCTTTGGTTAGCTATTTCCTTGTGATCAGTTTTGAAGTTTTTCCAGAAAATTCTTATCGCTTGTTGGTGAAGAACGGGTGTCGTTTACCTTAACGCCCTCTTTTTGATCCACTCCGCTTCATTTCCGCTTCATCTCCATGTTCCATTTCACTTTCGCTTCACTTCCGCTCGTTCCCCTGCAAAGAGGACGTTAAGGAGGGGCATCTGTTGACACCCGTTTTATACCCAATAAGTCGGGTCATCTCCTTATTCATTCAATATGATGCTCCGAGTTGTTCACTCTTCATTGAATTCCTTTTAATCAGTTGAAGCATGTTTTCTGGGTCTCAATTCCTGGATTAGACCTGGTTCCTGGTGGCACTTCGTTCAAAAGCTTGGCAATCCCTCCATTCTATTTTCTTGAAAATCAATGATAATAACGGTCTGGACTAGGCACGTCATTTCATAATAACGCATGAAGCCTAGGCCGTTACTCTTTGAAGAGTCCCAAGACTTAGGGCCTCGTTGTCCTTTGATAATAACGGTCTACTCCCTAGCCGTTGTTTCCTTATGACGCCCTATGCCCTGGCCGTTACTTACTTGCAGAGTCCTATTGTTTAGATCTTCTTCCCGTCGATCTTATCCTTTGGATAGGGTTGAAAATGACGGTAATTCCTTGGAGCCTTATTTCCAAGTGGCGGTCTGTCGTAAGGCCGTTACTTCCTTTAGAGAGTCCTGACAGTTCAGGCCTTTTCTCTGCTACTCCGTGGACGAGATAGGGTTTTGGATTGGCATTATCTCCTTCAATTCTAATCCTCAGGACCTCTCGTTTGTTTCTTTGGACTCTTGTTGATATTATCCTCAAGGATTTGCTAAGGATTATCCTCCTTTCTTGGCTGATTTATCTTCAACTCGACCTGAGAGTTTGAGGAAGTCTATAAATAGAACCCTTGATTTCATGACCCGGGGGAGGAAGATTTGATTCACGACGAAGTGCTGCCAAATTCAGGAGCCATCTACATCCAGGAGGAGCTGCTTCCCACATCCATCTTCCAAGTCAAGGGAGTAATTTTGGGTTTTAGCTTGTCAAGATCATCATCATTGCATGCTCAAGTTTCCCTTGGTTTTATCAATCAAAAGTATTGTCCCTCCTCTTCCTCCACGTTTTTCACTGTTGCTAAGCATACACATATCCTCCTAAACTTAAAAAACGCCCAGAGGGGTTAAAAAACCAACAACTCCCCGGTAATCCCCTCTCCTTTTGATGTTCTTAAGCTTTTTAAGGATTGATGCTATACTTATGTTGAGGGCTAATTGAGGTTGTGTTGTTTTGCTTTCTACATCCTTGGCAGGTTTTACAGGATCACTAGCACGAGGCCCAAGCCTTCTAGCCGGCTGGAACGGTTGGAGTTCAAAGAGTTCACATCTTTTCACTGCAGGTTATCTGACGGTCAGGTGCAGGAGCGTTATTTCCTTCTGGCGGTCTATCGCACTACCGTTACTTCCAAGCGACACACAGGGTTTGGACCGTTATTTTCAAGTTGATCTGCAGGCTTTCCTTGGTTTTCTCTCCCGTGGGCGGGTGTTTCATCCACCCACTTCCAAGGTATATTCGAGTCTTTGACTTGTGTTTACTTTGGTGGCGATCACGACTTTCCTTAGTGTTGGGCACTAGCTGTCTTTTTCATCAAATCTCTTATTTCCCCTTGATTGTTCCACCCCTAGCGGTGTGTTTTTATTTATCTTTGCTCCACGCCCCGGCGTGTGTTTTTGTTTTTCCCTTAGCGTAATTTGATTGAGATAGCATGCCCATGCTAGAGTTAGATTTGATTGCCTAGGTTCATGTTCACATGTGCATAGGTTGAGCTGATCTTTGGTAGTTTATTTATCATCTCACCATATCATTTTTCAAAACCCTCACAATCAACAAAAAAAAAGAAAGAAGATAAGAAGAGATATGCAAACAAACAATCAACACAACCCTCCACCTATTTTTAAAAAATTCGTTCTCAGAGCTAGCTACAGTATTGTCCACTTGTCTCCAGATCCGACCTCTGTCCAGTGCAAAAATCATATCAATTCGTAGCCACCTCCAATATGTCCACAAAAAATATTTCCATCTTCCTTGTTCAACATCCTATAACTTTGATGAAGAGCTCAGGAGCTGAATCGGAAGTCTACAAGGCGGTCAACGGAAGTTCTCAGACAAGTTCCCTGTAGATCTGAGATTCCGGGTACTGTACAACAGGAACTTGTAAATTCAATAAAGTTTAGATCCTACAAGATCCAGCAGATCTATCTGGGTCTAGATTTAAGGATTTGAAGAGAGATTTCCAACAATAGCTCATGCGCCCCGATCCGACGTCGGGATTGATCGCAGCGGCCATTCTCGCCGGAGCGCGCGCCGGAAAACAGAACCGGAAATCCGTGGGAAGCTAGTTCAAGAATTGGGAATCGGGGCCGATTGACCCCCGATCGGTGTTTCCGACCGACCGCTGTCCGTGGAGGCGCGCCCCCAGGGGTCCCCATCACAGTGGGTCCCACCCCCGCAGATTCGGAGGACATCGCCACCCGTGGGCCCCACGGACCCGCAAAACCCGCCGTTCGGAAAGCACGAAAACGCGGAGTTCGACACCGCCGGGCGACATCAAGACGCTGCCCGTCAACCCGATTTGCGTGATTCCCGGGCCCCACATGTGACCTTTTACCTCCCTGCGTGGAGTGGGTCAAATTATTGTATTGCTGTAACATTGTTTAACCGTGAGTCCGTAATTCGGCCGGGGTTGTCTTCGCCACGCCGGGTGCATGGAGGTAAAGGTCTCAACTTCTCGGCATTCGCTTGCTAGTTTAGTATATGGTCTTTTGCCGCTGCCAAGAGCGATAGGTACTAGCCCGTGAGTCCATGTCACCGCTATGAGTGTGAGAGTGACCCGTCCCTTGACTCGATCCGAGTCCGGAAGTGAGTTGACTACCCGTGAACTCTGCCGGTTCTTCAACCGCGCACGATCCGCGTTTCCCTCGCTTGGGACAATGAGTGAGCTTGCGTTTCTGTTAGCGACGTATAGCCCATAGGAGCTCTCCGTGTCGGGCCTAGTGTCTCTCCCATCATGTGTTGCTGGTCGTGTCCGCATCTAGAGTCCGAGGTTCATACCACATAGAGTCGGTCCCCGTGTCCGTCCCGCATCAGTTTGGTATCAGAGCGAGTCGAGTCTAGGGTAGTCTTTGCATAAGTCTTGCATGCATCATGGTTTAAGTGAAGTCTAGGATCATCATTATTTTCAAAACAAAAAAAAAAGAGTGTTTCAAATTGCATTTCACCCAATAGCTCGGTATATTAAAAGGCGTTGCCTGAACATTAGGTTATGCCTATCGGGAAGGTAGCGTACTTATGCGAGTGATCTTCGGGTCGCTTATCTCCACCACGTACCGGATATTGGTTAGGTCTAAGTGCATCCTTTAGTGAGTGTTTGCATTAGTCGGTGTCTTCTAGTTTGTGTGTAGTCCTATAAGAGTCAGTCGGTCTTGTCCAAGTGTCGGCATGTCTAACATGTAGTTCCCCAGTTTCTCATGGAGTCCCAATCACCCGGGTGATATGACCGTTGGCCCACCCATGGGCTTGGCAACCATCCTCTCTGCTTCTGTAGGCCTGAAGCCTCAGATTTTTTTGGCTCCAATGACCCGGGCATCTACCTCATGTGGGAGGCCACCATGGACACCTACTTTGATTGTTATACTATGTCCGAGGCAATGCAATTCTCTTTCGCCAAAGAGCAGCTTCTTTATGAGGCTGCCGAAAAGTGGGATTACATCGAAAGAATGAGAGCGGTTAGGGGGCAATGGCCCATCGAGTCATGGTGGGACATGAAGAGAGAGCTTAGGAAGGTCTACGTGCCCCAACCGGTCACCTCCAACCGGCCCCACCCAATCACTTCCAACCAAGTGGGTTCTAGTCGGAGGCAAAGAGTCCCACACGTAAATGAGCCAAGACCCAATCCTAGGACGGTTGACTACGGGCGAGTCCACCATGATATCCCTATTCCAACCCACTCCGTTGCCGAACTTATGCAAATGATTTTGGACCGGTTGGATGGGGTGGATAGGACACGTACTCCTAGTGATGTACTTCTACCCGAGCCTAAGGAGGTCATCGCCGGTAGTCTTAACCCGGCCCCATCAACGGAGTCCCCAAGCCCTCTCCCCATCATAGTGGATCCACTTCTCCCACCCACGAGAGCCCCATTGCCTACACACCCTGTCCGTCAGGAGGATAAGGGTAGGGACCCACTTATCAGGGAGCGTAGTGGGTCACGACAGTAGTGTTATCGCTGCCAGGGGTTCGGCCACTACGCCGGACACTGTCCCACTCGGACATCTCTAGCCATAAGGGACAAAAGGGTTGGAGAAGCCCCACTCTCTGATCTTTATTCTAAGCCACCTCAGCCCGAGCCACCCGTGTTTCTAATGGGTATGCTTGTCATAGCCGAGCCGCTTCTTAGCTGGCTCAAGAAGGGCTTGGTCCCACTTCCCTTCCCATCTATGGACCCTATCCTACCTCTGGTGCCAATCAATTCATTTCACACCACTTTCCGGTCTAGTCACTATGTGGATACATTGTATGACCTTCTTAAAGGGTTAGACCGGCAGTGGACATTTACGCACTTGTTGGCTCCAGGCTTCGACCGACCCACAGGTCGTAGTTTCACTCATCCCGCTTTAGGGTACATCACCTCCGTGTACACCGTGGGTCATGTTACCACGGAGGTTCTTCTACTCCTCCCTATGCCGGCCGAGTCCGACTTCATTTCCTTTTGCCCAAGGGAGGAATCTTACTTTCTACCTATGACTATCGTCCCACCTCTCACAATGAATGAAGGTGATCATTTACACCTCCAAGATTTCTAAATGTGGGACAGCGATTTGTGGAAGCCTAGTCCGAGGGGTCATACCTTCTTTGATCCCTTCGACCCATTTTCTTGTGGACCCCGTGACCCACCACATTTACTCCACCTTTTTGAGAGAGTCCACCATCATACCCCCACCGTCTCATCTCCCTTCAAGGATGAAGGAGATCAACAACACCTTCTAGACTTCCACACATGGGATCTTGAGATGAGGGAATCCATATCGAGGGGTCACACATTCTTTGATCCCTTCGATCCCTTTCTTCATGGGCCCCTTGGCCCACAACCTCCATTCCCCCTCTTTAAGGAAGTCCACTATCACACCCCTCCTACTCGGGCCTGGCAACCTTCACATGACAATAGGTCCGAACCGTCATTTGGGGGTAATGAAGACTTTGGTTCCCCCGGCCCACCTCAACCACCCAAGCCTCCCGGACTTCCCACATCCAAACCCCATGTCCATGGTTGGTGCATCGTAGGATGTCTAGGAGTCCACCATGACATTAACCTCCGGTTATGTCAAATGCATGCATGGCACACATTCGGATGTCCTGGACCACCTTGCATATGATTGGGTTTTACTAGATGTAGGGTTGTTTAGGGTCGTGTGTGCATCCGTGTGTTTCTTTTCTTTTGCTAAGCATGTTAGGTCGTGTGTGCATCCTGTGTTTCTTTTCTTTTGCTAATCATGTTAGGAGTCTGCATGACGATGTCCGTCGTCACAGTTGAGGCCAGCAATGCACTATACAAGGAGTTAAGCGATGCCTACCGACACCACCGAGAGTTCCAGGAGGGCGAATATGTCATGATCAGGGTAAGACCTGAACGGTTTCCCTCTGGAACCGTTAAGAAGTTGCAAGCTCGCGGAGCCGGTCCATTTAGAGTGTTGAAACACGTTGGATCCAATGCGTATGTTGTGGACCTGCCCAAGGAATACGGTATAAGCTCTACTTTCAATGTATCGGATCTAGTTGCATACAGGGACCCAGCGGTGATCCCTAGTGAGCCTTTCGAGCCATCTCCTCCCCTTGAGAGTGATCTCACACTTGAGTGTCCACATCCAGCCCCCTTGTTACGGTAGCGTGAGCATATAGATCATATACTGGATGAGCAGGTGACAGTTACCAGGAGTGGATCCTACCCGCGCTACCTAGTGCGATGGAGAGGACGGCCCGCTACCGAGGACACGTGGATCACACGTGGAGAGTTGCAGCGGATTGATCCGGACCTTCTGGAGCAATACAGTAGCGATGTAGACCCTTACTCGATCGGGTCGAGTTTCTCCAACCCGGGGAGAATTGGTGCGGACACCAGAGCAGTTGAGCGTCGCGACACGCCGAGCCACCGATATCGCACACGGAGCACGAC
This sequence comes from Amorphophallus konjac, assembly GCA_022559845.1. Taxonomy (NCBI): domain Eukaryota; kingdom Viridiplantae; phylum Streptophyta; class Magnoliopsida; order Alismatales; family Araceae; genus Amorphophallus; species Amorphophallus konjac. The sequence continues at coordinate 317,377,796 of CM040122.1, read as the reverse complement.
TCGAGCCACCTCAGCATCCATCTGGCTCGGAGACAGCCTGGAGACTCCCCCATGAGTCCCGGCAATTATCATATTTAGTTAGACTTTATTTGTGTTTAATATGTGTTTACTTCATTTTATTTGGTATGTAATTTTGATTGTAAGAGGGGCTTATTTGTAAAAATGGGACCCCTGGGCCCCACGGGACCCCATTCCCCCTCCCATTGATCCACCTCATCCCTAGGGCCCCATGTGGGGTCGGTCAACCATTCAAATGGTGGCTTCTAGAAGGGTGGGCCAAGTGGGGGACATTGGAATGAAAATGCCAAACAATTCCAACCCACCCCCACCTACCATGTCCCCCCTTGCCTCCCTAATCAATGGGCTGCCCCCCCTTGTATTTTTAATTTTAATTTTTGTGGATGGTCACATGCAATCCTAGCCCTCCATCTCCCATCCCTAGATCCAACGGTTGAGGATTGATTAGACATGTAACCTATATATGCTTGTAATTTTCATTTTTGATGAATTAATGCCATTTGAACTTGGAAAATCCTTGGAGCAGCCCTTGGGCACCCCCCCTCTCCCTCTCTCCCTCTCCTCCTTGCAGCTGGGAAGGTTGTATTCTGGTGGTGTGACTCCACCCCTATCAATTCCGGTCACCGCCGCCGCCGCCACGAGCCGCCACCGCACCGCCATCGCAACCATCGAAGTTCTGCCTTCCACCTGCAGCCGCCACTTCCACGAATTCTTTCCATCAGCCACGAGCTCAGATCGATTTGGGATTTTGAGGGGATGTTCCAGAGGTGTCAAGCACGTCCCACAAAAATTGGTTGGTCATAAAGATCCCCTTTGATAATTTTTCATTTTCTCCCAACTTTAATTTCTAGATCTGTCTGCTGTCTGTTTCCATTTCCACCTGCCCCGTGTTTCCAAGTTTCGGACCTCTTTATGATTTTTGTTAGAGCTCCCATTTTTACTGGGAGTTCTGTCCCCCACCCCTCCTTCCACGAATTTTCCTAATTTTTGATCAACCCTCCACCTATTTTTAAAAAATTCGTTCTCAGAGATAGCTACAGTGTTGTCCACCTGTCTCCAGATCCGACCTCTGTCCAGTGCAAAAATCATATCAATTCGTACCCACCTCCCGTAAGTCCACAAAAAATATTTCCATCTTCCTTGTTCAAAATTCTATAACTTTGATGAAGAGCTCAGGAGCTGAAGCGAAAGTCTACTAGGCGGTCAACGGCAGTTCTCAGACAAGTTCCTTACAGATCTGAGATTCAGGGTACTGTACAACAGGAAATTGCAAATTCAATAAAGTTTAAATCCGACGAGATACAGCAGATCTATCTGGGTCTAGATTGAAGGACTTAAAGAGAGCTTTCCAACGATAGCTCATGCGCCCCGATCCGACGTCGGGATTGATCGCAGCGGCCATTCTCGCCGGAGCGCGCGCCGGAAAACAGAGCCGAAAATCCTTGGGAAGCTAGTTCAAGAATTGGGAATCGGGGCCGATTGACCCCCGATCGGTGTTTCCGGCCAACCGCCGTCCGTGGAGGCGCGCCACCAAGGGTCCCCATCACAGTGGGTCCCACTCCCGCAGATCCAGAGGACAGCGCCACCCGTGGGCCCCACGGACCCGCAGAACCCGCTGTTCGAAAAGCACGAAAATGCGGAGTTCGGCACCGCCGGGCGACATCAAGATGCTGCCCGTCAACCCGATTTACGTGATTCCCGGGCCCCACATGTGACCTTTTACCTTCCTGCGTGGAGTGGGTCAAATTATTGTATTGCTGTAACATTGTTTAACCGAGAGTCCGTAATTAGGCCGGGGTTATCTTCGCCACGCCGGGTGCGTGGAGGTAAAGGTCTCAACTTCTCGGCATTCACTTGCTAGTTTAGTATATGGTCTTTTGCCACTGCCGAGAGCGATAGGTACTAGCCTGTGAGTCCATGTCACCGCTGTGAGTGTGAGAGTGACCCGTCTTGTGACTCGATCCGAGTCCGGAAGTGAGTCGACTACCCGTGAACTCTGCCGGTTCTTCAACCGCACATGATCCACGCTTCCCTCGCTTGGGGCGACGAGTGAGCTTGCGTTTCTGTTAGCGACGTATAGCCCATAGGAGCTCTCCGTGTCGGGCCTAGTGTCTCACCCATCATGTGTTGCTGGTCGTGTCCGCATCTAGAGTCCGAGGTTTATACCACGTAGAGTCGGTCCCCGTGTCCGTCCCAAATCACATAAACACCACCATCCCATTTTTCCAGTAGAAATAGTTAGTACCATCAAAGAAGGGAGGGCGACTTATGGACTGTCCCTCAGCCATGAAGCTTCGAGGACCACTAGATCCAGGATTACCCTGGCCGTTGGACCACATGATGGGTAACCTGCTCTGATACCAATTGATAGCACGAAGAGTGAGCTAGAAGGGGGGGATGAATAGATCACTCCCCAATTTAAAATGATTTGAAAATTAAGAGCGATGAAATCCTAGTTGCATGAAATGAATCTTTCTAAACAGCCCACGGAGAGAGACACTAAGTAGAAGCTAAATGAGAATGAACTGAAATAGCACAGTGATCAAACAGCAGATGTGCTTGAACCACAATAAAAGATCAGCGAAAAGAACCACACAGAAGAAGTCAATCAAGCACCCAACCACAAAGGAGACAAAGCATTTTTAAGGTGGTTCGATTGCGAACTATAATCTACGTCCACCCCTTACTCCACTGGAGTAAGGCTTCCTTGCACTAAGCAATATAAAGCACATCAGACTCAGTCTGCAGACATCCGCTGTCGCACAGCTTGCCACAAGGGAACAAATCCCTCAACACCGATCCTGCTACCCACAGGATCTGAACCTGACCTTTCCCCAACAAGATCAGAATCGGAGGACCAACCTCCCTTCTTCAAAACCAGAGGGTACACACGAGCGAAGTGCCTTCACTCGCAATTGGAGAACCAATCTCCCTTCCTCTAAAAAACACTTAGAGGGTAGCAAGACAGTATATAAGAAATTGGAGAAACAACTTGAAAATGATGAAATGAGAAGAAAACAATCACTCAAAACATCAAAAATGTAGCTCCCAGAGAAGCAATCTTTCAAGCTATAAAACCCAACAATGATCACTCAAACACTTTAGGCTCTTCTCTCATATCGGGAAATTCTTCAGTGGCAGCAGATGCACTCTCTCTTTTTTAATTTTTCAGCCCCTACCTCTCGTTGTCTTCAACCTCCTTTTATAGCCAGATGGGAGCACGTGGCCAACACAATTCCCACCCATTCCTTCTGGCAGAGCTGATCCCTTTTCGATTCCACGTGGCAGGATCATTCTTCTAGTTCGTTGCCTCGGATCACGAGCCCTTAAATTTGGTACCTCGACTTCCACGTGGGGTGTCCCAACTGGTTTTGGGTTCGTCAGACACATGCTCAACCAGGTGACAAGTCTGCCAAGCAAGAGAAGAATATGAGTGAAAGCTACACTGACCAAGGGATGCAAGGACTTTACGTATTATATTGCAAGTCATGCACGAACTCTTACTGACATGCACGGACTATGTAAAGAACAATTGCAACAGAAGACCATACATGCACAGACCATGTGTCACATAAAGGAAGAGATGTTGCACGGACCTTAGTGGCAATGCTACAGAGAGGTGCACGGAGTTGGCAGTGCAAAGTGCAGGACTTGCACAGACCTACATATGCTCATAGCAAGAGCTGCATGTTGCATCTCTGTAGTTTTGATGATGACTAACACTATGAATCAAATTATTTTTATGATAATCATATTGATGCTTCTAAATGAATGATAAAGATCCTGAATTGTCTAAATATTCTCAGGATCTAATGTTGTTGTCTTGCATGCACATCTATGGATCAAATGCTTCTTCATCATGCTTTTCTGTTTTGATGCTCCTCTATCATGTACACCCATGAGCTCATACTTGTCTTGATTATATGGGTTCTGTACATTTAGTGCGTTGACGCACTTGGCTGGGTGCGTAGACGCATTAGTGCGTCTTTCGCTTGCTGATTTGTCCACTGCGTCGACGCTACACGATGAAAGCGTTGACGCATTGGCTTGTACCAAGGGCTTGAGCATCTCGCCTATCAAGCTGAGTCGACGCTGTCACCTGAAGCGTTGACGCATTGGCTTGGTGCTAAGGGCTTGAGCGTCTCGCCTATGAAGCTGAGTCGACGCTGTCACCTGAAGCATTGACGCATTGGCTTGGTGCCAAGGGCTTGAGCGTCTCGCCTATGAAGCTAAGTCGACGCTGTCACCTGAAGCGTTGACGCATTGGGTTGTTACCAAGATATTGTGCGTCTCGTCCAAGGAGCTGAGGCGACGCTACACAATGAAAGTGTCGACGCCTCGTGTTTTTGACCAAAGGTTCTTTTGATCAACCACCCAGCAGAAGCGTCAACGCTGTCAACTGATGCGTTGACGCATTAGTGTGTTTTGTCAAGGCACCTGTTCTTCTTATATCCATTGCGTTAACGCCTTGGCTTTAGTGCGTTGACGCGCTCTTCTGTCCTTTCATAAGTCCTGTGCAATCTGTGTGAACAATTTATGACTTGAATATTTCTGAGATTGACTGAATGTTCTCTGAAACCTTACAGAGACTTAAAGACAAATTGGAACGTTACTCCAATCATGTGAGCACGTGATCCGAGGGAACAATCGCCTAACACGTGGCTCGGTTCATCAGGAAGCATGTCTTCGTGCGTGTCTTCCAAACCCTCACTCTCTCGTGAGGTTGGATATATATATGAAGGGTTCTGCTCTGAAAAGCTGCCGAAACCACAAGGAAGAGGGTGAGGCCAGAGCGAGAGGAAGGAGAGGAGAAGCCAGCCTGATCCACTCATTGAGCGTACCTGGAAGAGAGAGAGAGTGGTGAAGGAGAGGATGGTTTTCTGCTATGTTTTGTCTATGCTTCTTTAAGAAGCTACATTGTTTCTTCGTTCGATTGTCTTCGATATCTCTTTATGTTTTCAGTTGTTTGTTCTTAAATTCCGATACTCTGCTTTATCGTTCCCTCTAGGTGTAGAGGAAGAGAGGTGGATCCTCTGGGTTGCATTGTGATTCCCTCTGAATCAGATCAGAGGAAGGGAGGTGGTCTCCAGGGGTTGCTGTGTTCAGATAGTGAGGAGGCTATCTGGGTTGTTCCCTCCGGCTGTGGAGGAAGAGAGACAGTGTCTCTGAATTGCAGTGAGGGTGAGTCACTGCTGGGTTCCCTCTTGTCTAAGAGGAAGGGAGAGTTATCTCCGGGTCAGGTCTTGGGGTGTGAGACCTGGGTTCAAGCTGTGTGATCAGCGTCTGTAGGGATTTCGATCCCCAAGCTGTGGATCAGCGTGTTGTAGGCAGACTGAGTCTGCGGTTCTTTCTTGTGAAAGGAAGCCTCACTCGGCCTTGAGTGAGGGATGGACGTAAGTCTGCAGGTTGCAGACTGAACCATCTAAATCTCCTGTTCTCCGTGGTATGGTTGTGTGCACTCTATTCCTTATGATTTTGTCTGGGTTCATTAAGTAAATGTGAATGTTGATGATTGAAATCTTGGTCTGACTGCTCGCTAGGTGGTTGTGCATATGTGCTGATGACATTTTGAGTCATTTATGTTCTGCGCTCGTGAATTACGTTATATTGGTTAAGGGTCCTGCCTCGACTCAGTCAAATAATTTTTTAAAAACGGTGATCTATTCATCCCCTCCCCTTCTAGCTCACCGTCCTCCTGTCTAACAGTTGGTATCAGAGCAGGTTTACCCGAGATGTGGTCCAACGACCAGGGTAATCTTGGAACCAGTGGTCCTCGCAGCTACATAGCTGAAGGACAGTCAATCTCCCGTCCCCCATATTTTGATGGCTCTAATTATTTCTTTTGGAAAAATAGGATGGAAGTTTCATCCGATCTCAGAGCCACAAGCTGTGGAGAGTCATTACAACTGGACCTTATGATTTACCTCCGAATGAGGAGATGTGGTCTGAAGAACAAGTCAAATTATCCGGACTGAACTGGTCTGCGCTCAACATCATCCAGTGCGCAGTTCACCCTGAAGAATATGCCCGAATTTCGGCGTGCAAGACAGCCAAGAAGATGTGGGATGAACTAGCGCTGATTTACGAGGGTACCTCTCAGGTCAGAGCTACCAAGGTAAACTACCTAACCTCTGAGTATGAATTATTTAAGATGAAGTCAGAGGAGAGCGCGACTGATATGTACGCTAGGCTGTCACTGATCACAAACAGCCTCAAGGGGTTTGGAAAGGAAATATCTGAAGGGGATATAGTCAGGAAGATCTTGAGATCTTTGACTCCAGCGTGGCACACAAAGGCCACTGTGATAGAGGAATCGAAGGATTTAACAACCATGACTGTCACTGAACTCATAGGGTCTCTTATGACCTATGAGATGAATCTCAAGAAAACAGGAGAAGGAAGTGACAGAAAGGGCAAGAATGTTGCTCTTAAAGTTGAACGACATAGTAGTAGCAGCAGCAGCAGCAGCAGTGGAGACTCTGATGAAACTCCAGACCTTGACAGGAGTGAAAAAGCTCTGCTCACACGTCAGTTCAGGAAATTTCTGAAACTGAAGGGAAAATCATATGGGAGAAGAAGAAATTACTCATCAGGTAAATATCCAAACAATGGCAATGACAAGGATAGGAATGCTAAAAGTGTGATGTGTTATCATTGCAGGAACCTTGGGCACATAAAGCAAGATTGCCCTGAGCTTCAGAAGAAGACACTGGATTACCATAAGAAAGGCTCCAAAGTGTACAAGAAAAAGCCAAAAGCTATGGTATGCACTTGGAGCGATGAAGAAGAAGACTCAGAGACTAACTCCTCAGGAAAGGAGACTGAAGGAGTATGTCTGATGGCCGACGAGGAAAATGAGGTAATCAATCCCTTTGTGACTTACTCTATTGATGACTGGGAAGATAAGTATGGTGAACTGCTAGATATGTACAATGCCTTAGCTAAAGAACATAGAGTCACCAAACGCAAACTCAATGTGGTTAATGAAGAACAAGAACTCATCAAGACAGAAAATTCCAAACTAATAGCTGAATTAGATCAAATGGAAAATGTAAGAAATGAGAACAATCTTGTTAAAAAGGAGCTTGAAAAACTAAGAAAACAGCTTGATGAAACCAATCAACATACTGAAGAAAACCTGAGACAAAATGACTTACTCAGGGAAGGGTATGAAGCTGTTAAAAGGGTCAATGATGAATTGCTGGAAAACAATATATGTCTGCGGAAGGAGCTGGAAGATAAGAAGAAAACCCTTGAGAGGTTTGTTTTGGGAGAGAGTAATTTGAATGCCTTGTTAGGCACCAAAGTAAACTTTAACAGAGAGGGGTTGGGTTTCAACCCAAGTAAGAAGGAAGCATTTGGGGTAAAAACCACTACCTTCTGCACTGAGAAAGGAAAAGAGAAACTGGACATTCCATCCAGTTCCAAAACCACTGAACAACAAAAGAACATCCATAGACAACAGGCTGATTTTGGAAAAAATATGTTCAAGAAATTCAACAAGCCCACGCACCAGAAGCAAGGTGTCTGTCAATTCAACAACTATGACTCTAATAAAAGAATGGGCTATTTTAAAAGCAACATGGGAACGACTAATTACACACAGAATACTGTCAATAAAATGCCTTCATCTAGACAGGTTAAAAATTATGGTCTGGCTGGGACCCAAACTTTCATCAACAGAAACTGGACACAACTTGAGAAACAAAAAGAAACAAATGAAATGCACATCAATAACAAACCTGTCAACCCTCAGCACAAAAAGAAAAAGGGGTTAAAACAGATCTGGATTCCCAAGACTGTGCTTAATGAATTGAACGGTATTTTTGGACCCAACTTACCTTGGGTTCCAAAGCACACAACTTAAATTGTTATTGTGCAGGTGGGCCTAGCAGCCGAGAACAACAAGTGGTATCTCGACAGTGGCTGCTCGAGGCACATGACAGGGGATCAAAGAAAGTTCAGCAAGCTTGAATTGAAAGCAGGAGGGTCAGTTAAGTTTGGAGGTAAAAACAAAGGCCAAATCATTGGGACCGGAACCATTGGTAAGAAAACCTCCAACTCTGTTGAGAAAGTCTTGTTGGTTGAAGGTCTGCAACACAATTTATTGAGTATTAGTCAATTGTGTGACAAGGGTCACAAGGTTCTTTTTGATGAGCATGTATGCAAAATTTTAGAACCAAACTCCGATAAAATAAAGTTCATTGCAAATAGAGTCAATAATGTCTATATTGTGGATCTTGATGTTGAGTCTGAGTCTAATCTGTGTCTCACTGCTGATTCAGAGAATAACATGTTTGACTGGCATAGGCGACTAGGCCATGCTAGCTTTAACACCTTGCATAAATTAGCTAAATTTGATTTAGTTAGAGGCATGCCTAGCTTGAAGTTCAATTCATTCTCTAAGCCTTGCGAGGCCTGTGCTCTAGGCAAGCAAACTCGAGCTTCCTTTAAAATTAGGTCTGAGAGCTTGTCAACAAAGATCATGGAACACTTGCACATGGATCTCTTTGGTCCTACCAGAACCCAGAGTCTAAATGGTAAGAGATTTGGGTTTGTCATTGTCGATGACTACTCTAGATTTGCATGGCTATTTTTCTTGGCAAATAAGAGTGATGCTTTTCAAAAATTTGAACATTTTTTCAATAAGCAAAAACATATAGGGCACAAGATCACTGTTATTCAATCAGATCATGGAGGAGAGTTTGAGAACTCCTCATTTTCTAGCTTCTGTGACAAGGAGGGACTGACTCACAAATTTTCTTCTCCCAGGACCCCAGAGCAAAATGGAATTGTGGAGAGAAGGAATCGAACAATAGTGGAAATGGCAAGAACACTACTAATGGAGAGTCAGCTACCTAAGAGCTTTTGGGCAGAAGCAGCAAACACAGCCTGCTACATACTTAATAGAGCTTTGGTAAGACCCATACATAAGAAAACACCATATGAACTCCTGAAAGGTAAGAGGCCTAATGTCTCATACTTCAAAATTTTTGGTTCAAAATGCTTCATTCATAATAACAACAAGAGAGACTTAGATAAATTCGATGCTAGAAGTATTCCAGGAATATTCCTAGGATACTCTGAAACATCTAGAGCCTTCAGGGTCTTTAATAAAACTGATAGAACTGTAGAGGAAACCCCTCATGTTATTTTTGATGAAACAAAAATCTCTAACAGTCCAAATGATGATAACAGGTCTACAAGTCATGATGGAGAGTTCCTGGAACAAATGCAAGAGGAGGAAGTACAACCGGCAGAAGAACCCACTGATCTGAACCCAGTAAGTACAGCTGAACAAGGTGAGTCATCAACAAATGTCAGAGTTTTAAAAGACCACCCTGTAACCAATATTATTGGTAGTCTTAATGATCCCCCTAGGACAAGATCTCATTTTAGAAATGTTCAGAATCAGGACTTAATTGCTTTAGTTTCTCAAATTGAGCCTAAAACCATTGAAGAAGCCTTAAGTGATGAGAATTGGGTAACTGCTATGTGTGAAGAACTAGGGCAATTTGATAGAAACAATGTCTGGGAGCTTGTACCTAGACCTGAAAATTTCAATGTAATAGGAACAAAATGGGTTTTTAAGAACAAACTGAATGAAGAAGGTGTCATCTCTAGGAATAAAGCTAGACTAGTAGCTAAAGGCTACAGTCAGGAGTATGGAGTGGACTTTGATGAATCCTTTGCTCCAGTAGCTAGAATGGAGGCTATCAGAATTCTATTAGCATTTGCTTGTTCAAACAACATAAAACTTCAACAAATGGATGTTAAGAGTGCTTTCTTGAATGGAATTCTAAAAGAAGAAGTTTATGTTGAACAACCTCCTGGTTTTCAGTTTTCGACTAAACCTGATCAAGTTTTCAGGTTAAACAAAGCTCTTTATGGATTAAAGCAAGCTCCTCGGGCCTGGTATGAAAGGCTGACCAGTTTCTTACTAAATAAAGGATATAACAGAGGTAAAGTTGACCAAACCTTATTCACTAAGAATTCACGACAAGATCTCATCATAGTTCAGGTATATGTGGACGACATCATCTTTGGATCAACAAATCCTGAACTGTGTAAAGAATTTTCACAGCTTATGTCAGCTGAATTTGAGATGAGCTTAGTTGGGGAACTGACTTATTTCCTTGGCTTGCAGATAAATCAGATGACAGATGGCTGTTTCTTCCACCAAACCAAGTACACGCTGGATATCCTAAAAAGGTTTGGGATGACCAACCTGAAGCAAATTTCCACCCCAATGAGCACAAGCATGACCCTTAATGCAGATGAGTCAGGTAAACAAGTGGATGAAAAACTCTACAGAGGTATGATCGGATCCCTCTTGTACCTAACTGCCTCTAGGCCAGACATACAATTCAGTGTTGGTTTATGTGCAAGATATCAGTCTAGGCCTACTGAATTACATGTGTCTGCTGTAAAAAGAATCTTTAGATATCTGTCTACCACACATACACTAGGCTTATGGTATCCTGCTTCACGCACATTAGATTTAGTTGCATACACTGATGCAGACTTTGCTGGATGCAAACTAGATAGGAAGAGCACCAGTGGCCACTGCCAATTCTTAGGAGGATGCCTAGTTTCTTGGAGTTCAAAGAAACAACATTCAGTGGCTCTTTCCACTGCTGAGGCTGAATACGTGGCTGCAAGCAGCTGTGGCACTCAGGTTATCTGGATCAAGCATCAACTTCAGGATTACCAAGTAGAGACAGGTTGCACTCCCATCTTTTGTGATAACACTAGTGCCATAAACATTGCAAAGAATCCTGTTTTACACTCATGAACAAAACACATTGAAATCAGGCACCACTTTATCAGAAATGAAATTGCAAATAAAACATTTGAATTAATTCATGTTGGGACTGCAGATCAAATTGCTGATATTTTTACAAAACCTCTAGACACTGAAAAATTCACTTCTTTGAGAAGAGAACTTGGTATTTACAAACTCTGACTGATTTGAGGCAATGGTTTCTGGTTCATGTATCTCCATAAAGTTAGTGGTAGTTTTTGTCTTACTTTCTCTGGTGGGGGTCCCTATGTGAGGGGGAGCGGGTGTGTGCATTGAGTAAAGTCAATTCTGCTTCTCTGCTGTTTTCTGGTAGAATGGAGATAGAGCTACTAGAGAGGGGGAGCTTGACTAATTAGAAACGCTTGAAAGATGGGTGTTATTGCTGGATTAAATGTTAGAATTGATCTTGAATATTCCTCTTAATAGAACCTCATTCATTTCCTACATTCTTAAGTTTGTGCAATTAAAGTCCAGCTAGAATCCTCTTCTAGTAAGTCTTAAGAGGCTAAGATTAACCTTCACAAGTATATCCTCTTACCTTGTTGCATGACTCATGAACAAGCTAGACTTGTAAGAAATGGTTTCTGTTTATGAGCTTCTCTTTGGACATCTTGATAAGACCTCCAATATTTGCCCTGGGCTTTGTCTTCAAACAACCCCTTGTTGAGCTAGTTAAACTTATCTGTGCTTAAAACTGCATACTGAGAAACTAGGAATCCCATCAATGAAATGAGAATTTCCTATGTCATGAGGTATCAGTTCTCATAAACAAAATCAAAAGAAAGAAATACTATTCAAAATTATGCTTGGCAGAGCAATGATGACAAAATGGTGAGTAACTGGGGATTCTGGCCTCTGATCAAGGTGTCTCCTCATGAAACAACCAATGGTCACTATCTCTGTTCTCTAATTGAGAAGTGATGAGGCTCTTACACTGAGTAACTGAGGATGCTGGCCTCTGACCAAGGTGCATACTTAATGTCAAAAGTGTAACTGGCCAAATACACTCTATAACTGTGCCTTCTCTGCCTGGACTGTTTGTCCTCAATGCCTACAGGCTGTCTTAGTGGTTCAAACTCTTGTTGTCTCTTTGACAAGCCTTAACAGCTACCTCAGTCATACTTGTTGCCACTTGCTCTTCTCTCATAATCATAGTAAGTTGATAAACTTCAAGTTTATTCTGAATCTCCTTCTCTTACCAGAACTCCAAGATTCTTCACTGGACCTTACAGCCCCACTTAAGCATCTAAGATTTGACAATGAGTGTCTACTGTTGGAATCCTCTCCATCTTTTCTCATCAGTCCAGCGTCAACATCTCTCTTTCTCCTTGTTTTGATGATGTCAAAGGGGGAGAAGGTTGAAAGGGGGAGTACAAGTTGAAAAGTCTGACAAGGGGAGAAGGTTGAAAGGGGTTGCTGCCCTTATTGAGAATGTTTTAAGTTGGTATTTCTCCCTTCACTAAATTTGACTCATGGTGTTGCCATCATCAAAAAGGGGGAGATTGTTGCATCTCTGTAGTTTTGATGATGACTAACACTATGAATCAAATTATTTTTATGATAATCATATTGATGCTTCTAAATGAATGATAAAGATCCTGAATTGTCTAAATATTCTCAGGATCTAATGTTGTTGTCTTGCATGCACATCTATGGATCAAATGCTTCTTCATCATGCTTTTCTGTTTTGATGCTCCTCTATCATGTACACCCATGAGCTCATACTTGTCTTGATTATATGGGTTCTGTACATTTAGTGTGTTGACGCACTTGGCTGGGTGCGTAGATGCATTAGTGCGTCTTTCGCTTGCTGATTTGTCCACTGCGTCGACGCTGCACGATGAAAGCGATGACGCATTGGCTTGTACCAAGGGCTTGAGCGTCTCGCCTATCGAGTTGAGTCGACGCTGTCACCTGAAGCGTTGACGCATTGGCTTGGTGCCAAGGGCTTGAGCGTCTCGCCTATGAAGCTGAGTCGATGCTGTCACCTGAAGCGTTGAAGCGTTGACGCATTGGCTTGGTGCCAAGGGCTTGAGCGTCTCGCCTATGAAGCTGAGTCGACGCTGTCACCTGAAGCGTTGACGCATTGGGTTGTTACCAAGATATTGTGCATCTCGTCCAAGGAGCTGAGGCGACGCTACACAATGGAAGCGTCGACGCCTCGAGTTTTTGACCAAAGGTTCTTTTGATCAACCACCCAGCAGAAGCGTCAACGCTGTCAACTGATGCGTTGACGCATTAGTGTGTTTTGTCAAGGCACCTGTTCTTCTTATATCCATTGCGTTAACGCCTTGGCTTTAGTGCGTTGACGCGCTCTTCTATCCTTTCATAAGTCCTGTGCAATCTGTGTGAACAATTTATGACTTGAATATTTCTGAGATTGACTGAATGTTCTCTGAAACCTTACAGGGACTTAAAGACAAATTGGAACGTTACTCCAATCATGTGAGCACGTGATCCGAGGGAACAATCGTCTAACACGTGGCTCGGTTCATCAGGAAGCATGTCTTCGCGCGTGTCTTCCAAACCCTCACTCTCTCGTGAGGTTGGATATATATATGAAGGGTTCTGCTCTTGAAAAGGTGCCGAAACCACAAGGAAGAGGGTGAGGCCAGAGCGAGAGGAAGGAGAGGAGAAGCCAGCCTGATCCACTCATTGAGCGTACCTGGAAGAGAGAGAGAGTGGTGAAGGAGAGAATGGTTTTCTGCTATGTTTTGTCTATGCTTCTTTAAGAAGCTACATTGTTTCTTCGTTCGATTGTCTTCGATATCTCTTTATGTTTTCAATTATTTGTTCTTAAATTCTGATACTCTGCTTTATCGTTCCCTCTAGGTGTAGAGGAAGAGAGGTGGATCCTCTGGGTTGCATTGTGATTCCCTCTGAATCAGATCAGAGGAAGGGAGGTGGTCTCCAGGGGTTGCTGTGTTCAGATAGTGAGGAGGCTATCTGGGTTGTTCCCTCCGGATGTGGAGGAAGAGAGACAGTGTCTCTGAATTGCAGTGAGGGTGAGTCACTGCTGGGTTCCCTCTTGTCTAAGAGGAAGGGAGAGTTATCTCCGGGTCAGGTCTTGGGGTGTGAGACCTGGGTTCAAGCTGTGTGATCAGCGTCTGTAGGGATTTCGATCCCCAAGCTGTGGATCAGCGTGTTGTAGGCAGACTGAGTCTGCGGTTCTTTCTTGTGAAAGGAAGCCTCACTCGGCCTTGAGTGAGGGATGGACGTAAGTCTGCAGGTTGCAGACTGAACCATCTAAATCTCCTGTTCTCCGTGGTATGGTTGTGTGCACCTCTATTCCTTATGATTTTGTCTGGGTTCATTAAGTAAATGTGAATGTTGATGATTGAAATCTTGGTCTGACTGCTCGCTAGGTGGTTGTGCATATGTGCTGATGACATTTTGAGCCATTTATGTTCTGCGCTCGTGAATTACGTTATATTGGTTAAGGGTCCTGCCTCGACATAGTCAAATAATTTTTTTAAAAAAATGGTGATCTATTCATCCCCTCCCCTTCTAGCTCACCGTCCTCCTGTCTAACACTGCATAGACTATGCATGTGATTCTACAAAACTTGCACCGACTGTGAAATAGACAAGTACGCACGGACTTAGAATGAAGACATGCACGGACCTCTTAGTGCATACGAGGGATGTGCACAGACTCTAACCAATGCACTGACTCTAACACGGCTGAGATAGATATGCACCGACCTCTACAGTGATATGCACAGACTTGGGTCATGCGATGCAGAGCATGCACGGACATAGAATGTGCCCGATGCTGAATGTGCATGAAACTTATGTGACCAAATCTAAAATGCATGGACTTAGCAAGTAAGTGTGCACAGACATAAAATGCACGATGCGAGAGTTGCACCGACTGATTTCATGCAGCGCCAATTGTTGCACAGACTTGCTATTCCTGGACTTCAACATGCACGGACTTAGTCACGTGCCTCAATGAGGGTTGCACAGACTTGACTAATGCATAAACAGATAATGCACCGACTTGATGCTTGCAAGCACATACTCTATTCAGTATAGATGCAGTTTATGCATGGACTAAACTACAGAATGGGCTAAGTATGCACGGACTTTCATAGTTAAACCAGAGAGTGTAGTATTTGAAGAATGAATATATGTGGAACATATTAATGTAGACTATCAAGATTGATTTATAGTGTAAGACATCATCAAAACCGTAGGAGTGCAACACAAGTCTCTCCTCCTATTATTTGCATAACTTTTCTTTCTTGATTGTGCAACTTGTAGACGATCTCGGATAATCCTGATGTTCTTAGATGATTCTGAAATGAGATCCGTTCCTAGCCATTGCTTCTCACCTACCTCATCCCAGCACAGAGGAAACCGAGAACTCCTTCCATACAGAGCTTCAAATGGTGCCATTTGGATACTGGACTGGTAACTGTTATTGTAGGCGAACTCAATCAAAGCCAAGTGCTCATGCCAACTACCTCCAAAATCAATCATGCAAGCCCTTAACATATCTTCAACTATCTGATTTGTTCTCTCAATCTGGCCATCCGTCTGAGGATGAAATGCAGTACTGAAGTTTAATCATGTTCCCAAGGATTCGTGCAAATCCTTTCGAAAAATGTGAAGTAAATCTCATATCCATGTCTGACACAATGTTCACAGGAATTTCATGGAGTCTTACCACTTCCTTTATGTACAGGGCAGCCAAAACATCCACTGTTCACTTTGACTTAATGGATAAGAAATGCACAGATTTAGTCAATCGATCCACAATTACCCATATTGCATCGAAGCCCCCACGGGTTCTTGGTAAGCCCATTATGAAATCCATGCCGATGCTCTCCCACTTCCATTGTGGTATATCGAGCGATTTTAATTTCCCAGTAGGCCTAAAATGCTCGGCCTTCACTTGTTGGCATACCAGGCATCTACTTACAAACTCTGCCACTTCCCGTTTCATATTTGGCCACCAAAACGTCCTCTTTAAATCTCGGTACATCTTTATGGCTCTAGGATGGATAGTATACTTGGACCTGTGGACTTCTTCAAGGATATTGCTCTTTATCTCGGTTATATCGGGGATGCATGTCCTTCCCTTGAATAACAATCTGCCATCATCGGCTAACACAAAATCTGGTCTACCGCTTAGATTTCCCTTGATCTCTACTAGTACTGGATCATTATTTTACAACATCTTGATTTCCATCCATAGCTTGGGACAAATCCAAATCTGAGCAATCATGACCCGATCTTTACTACCATTAAGGTCTAGACTAGCCAACTGCTCCAGTAGTCTCCATTCTTGCAACATGAGATTAGACAACTTCGCTATCGGCTTGCGACTCAAAGCATCAGCCACTACATTACCTTTCCCAGGGTGATACTGTATAGAGAAGTCAAAATCTTTCAAATACTCTAGCCACCTTTTCTGCCACATATTAAGCTCCTTCTGAGAAAATAAATACTTCAAGCTCTTGTGATCGAAAAATATAGTAAAAGTCTCACCGTATAAGTAGTGCCTCTAAATCTTCAAGGCAAACACCATGGCTGCGAGTTCCAAATCATGGACAGGATAATTCTCTTCATACTTCTTCAACTGTCTAGAAGAATAGGCTATCACTTTTCCTTGCTGCATCTGCACACAACCCAAGCCAACGCCCGAGGCATCAGTGTAAACATTGTACCCTCCTTCTCCCAAAGGCAAGGCCAAAACAAGGGCAATGGTCAAACACTCCTTCAAGATCTGGAAACATCGTTCACAGTCTTCCGGCCATTCAAATCGAATCTCTTTGCGGGTCAATCTAGTTAGAGGTACCGCAATCTTGGAGAAATCCTTAATAAATCTTCCATAGTACCCTACCAGCCCTAGAAAGCTTCTTACTTCCGTTACATTTGCAGGTCTATCCATGTTTCTCACTATCTCAACTTTAGAGGGATCTACAAAGATTCCTTCTTTAGAAATAATGTGCTCCAGAAAAGAGACTTCTTGTAGCCAAAATTCACACTTACTAAACTTGCCGTACAACTGCTGGTCTTTCAATATCTGCAACGCAATTCTTAAATGCTCTTCATGCTCCTCCTTGCTCTTGGAGTATATTAAAATATCATCAATGAAAATCACGACCCACAGATCTAAGTAGGGTCGAACACAATGTTCATTAGCTGCATAAAAGCTGCAGGAGCATTCATTAGATCAAAAGATATTAAAACAAACTCAAAATGCCTGTACCTGCTACGGAATGCCATTTTAAAAATATCTTCATCCTTGATCCGTAGCTGATGATACCCGGACCGTAGATCAATCTTGAAAAAATACTGAGCTCTTTCTATCTGATCTAACAACTCATATATTCTCGGCAACGGGTACTTATTCTTAACAGTAAGCTGGTTAAGCTGGTAATCAATACACAGTCTCAGAGAGCCGTCCTTCTTTCTTACAAATAACACTGGGGCTCCCCACGGGGACGTACTCGGATGAATAAACCCCTTCTCTAATAACTCTATTAATTGCTCTTTCAATTCTCTTATCTCCGCAGGAGACATACGATACGGAGCTTTAGAAACTGGAGTCGCGCCAGGAATTGAATCAATAGAAAAGACTACCTCCCTCTCTAGCGGAAGTCCTGGCAAATCTTTAGGAAACACATCTAGATAATCCCGAACAATCGGAATGTCCTTTACCTCCAACTCCTTCTTGTTGGCCAAAGAAACCAACGCCAAAAATGCCGAACATCCTTTTCTTAACAACTTCTCAGCCCGAAGTGCTGATATGAGTGGCACGGACATAGAATGCCTAACTCCGATAAAAGAAGCGTGGGACGCCCAAAAAAAGGCACGATGCCAGGTTTACAATGAACACTAGCCTCATATCTAGCTAACCAATCTACTCCTAGGATTACATCATAATCCTTCATCTTCATACAGACCAAATCAACTGGTATAATCTGATCACCAATCATGACCTTACTAGAGGGGTAATAATACTTAATTGCAGAACCCAAACCAATAGGGGTTGATATTTCCAGTTGAGAATTCATCAATACCAGTTTCTTATATAAGGACTTAGCAAAATTTTTAGAAATAAAAGAATGTGTTGCACAGGTATTAAAGAGAACACATGCTGGATTGTCAAAAATAGTAAGTGTACCTTCAACCAATCCACCCTCCTCAGTGGCTTCTGTATCGGTCTCTTATAGGGCTTGAAGCTTGCCATGCCACTTCTGGCCTCCTTGCGACTTGTTCGGTGTAGCTTGATCTGATAGAAGAGGACACTCAGGGATACAGTGATCCGTGCTCCCACAACGCAAACAGGTGCCTAGCTTGCACCAACACTCCTCCATCTTGTGACCTAGATGATCACAATACTTGCAAAGGGTCTTAGATGATGCAACTGGACCTGACTTCTTATCATCACTTCTCGGCTTCTTATCTTTCCATGAACTAGACTCGCCTGTGGGCCTCTTCTTGCCATTGCTGGGTTTGAAACTCTCAGAACTAGTGGTTTGCTCTTTCTTTGGGTTCTTTCCTCGGATCCTCTTAGTCATCTCTATGGTATCTCCGAGAAGTTGAGCCTTTCTTACCATCTCTGCATAAGTCTGAATCTCTAAAGGTGCCAACTGGTTAATGTAATGAAGCTTCAATTCATTCAGAAATCGCTTGGCCTTCATCTTCTCAGTTAATACCAAATGTGTAGCATAATGGGAAAGTTTGACAAACTGCGCCTCATACTCAGCAACGGATAAGTTTCTCTATTTAAGCGAAGCAAACTCCGCCGCCTTCTTCTCTTGTACTCGATCCAAGAAATATTTACTGTGTGAAGTGCTCCTTAAATTCATCCCACGAGTACACCTATTACCGCGCGTAGCTTCAACTGCTTCCCACCATGCATGAGCATCACATTCTAACTCGAAGGTCGCCAAAAGGACTTGGTCCTAGTCGCCGCACTGCATCACTCTAAAAATTCACTCCATCTCCTTCAGCCAGTTTTCGACTTCATCGGGGTCCACTGAACCACCAAAACGTGGGGGATTCAACCCACGAAAATTTATGTGAAGATCACCCGCTCCATGGTGAACTGCTCCACCTTGCGCTACTTGCTGGAGAGCTTGAGTCAAGCCCTGAACCGTGCATTGCATATTCCTCCATTGCGCACGATCAGCTGCCATTGTAACAGATTCCTACATGATGAAAGATTAATTAGAACATCCTAGCGGGCATCTTAAGGAGTTTATTAATTAACTCAACCCAAGTTTCTACCCAATCTCACCGGGTTGGATCCTGAGACTTTACCAAAGTCATGGGTTCTACGACACAACTTAGAAACCTAGGGACTTTAGACAAACCTAGGCTTTGATACCACAAAACTGTCATGCCCTAGTGCAGAATATCGGAACGCAACAGTTATACATTTATGATAAAATAGAGCAATGTGCGAAATTTAAAGAATATAATTGCGAGGAACGAATCCAAAATACTAACTTAATTTAACAACCAAAATAACTAGTCCAACCAACTCCAACAATCAATCAAGACATCCAACCTTACGACATGAAGAGACAAAAATCAAGAAAATTACAACTCGAAGTAGCCACTCAGTGACTGGACTAAACAAAGACTTAACAAACTTAACAAAACCACTAAGACAACTCTCAGTTTGCGACTATCAGGTCCACTCTGGTCTTCACTTCTGCCCATCCCCGTCTATTTGCGTATCCTCATCGGAGCTACCTAAAAAGGGGGAAAACTGGGTGAGCGAACGCTCAGTAGGTAATAGTAGGCACGGTTTAAGTAATTATACATTTAAATTAATGTCATGTGAATAAAATAAATGGTGATAGACAACTAACATAAGCAAAAATGGAATGAGAATAAAATAGAACTAAGATATATCATTTCGATGTACTTGACCGATCAAGCAATAAAACAAGCAATTCAAGTAGAATTAATTCCATGTAGGAATTCCAAGAATATCAAAATGTACGAATGTCATAGATATCACGCTAGTCATGCACTCGGTGCAATACCTCACCATGTCATTACAACTCCCCGGGACACTAGTACTTTTCGGGCGCTCTTCCCAAGACCAGACTGGGCCCTTATGATACGTTGGCATTGATTTGGTGGATCCAAGATCCCAAGTAACCATCTTAGACATTCATTTGGAATCGGCCAGAATTCCAAGGTTAAGCTATGTAACTTACCAACTAAGATCAACTGGTAATTCAATGGCTGACTGAGAAGTCAAGAGGTTTGTGAGTACAAAACAAGCATGAAACACATGAAAGCAAGTTCTGGATAGATACGGTCATGATCAAGCCGCCTAGAAGAGAAAATTGGTCTAGGCTGGACCGCAAGAGGCTAACTGGGTCAAAGGGTCCAAGCCCAAACTGCAAGACTAGAAACGGTCCAATGTGGGCCATAATCAGGACTAGATGGTCCTAGTTGGGCCGCTTGAAGAGGTAAATAGTCTACTAACGACCACATACAGTACTAAGTCTAGAGGACTAAGGTCGACGTACGGTCGGTTGAATGCGGTCACCAGAGGGCCGTTTAAACAGTCTGGCGGTCATGTCTGGACCACACATTGATAGAAACGGTCTCAGAAGGGCCGCAATAGACAGGACAGTCCCGACTCTAGCTTGGGCAAAAATAAGCTATTCAAACGAGTAGAAAGGTTCAGGCTTTGTGGTACAACCTGCACGGTGTCCTAGTGGGAATCCTAGGCTCGCGGGGGCTTACAGAGGTCTCATAATAGAAGTCCTAGTCTGACGGAAGGAATATCCGGCGGAGAGTGCCAACTATTACAAGAATTCAAGCTAATTAACCATCGGAAAATGAATGTATAGCGATCAGTCAGTGCCACCGGAGTGAAGCGACTGTCAAACTAACCTAACAATTAATCTATGACTAATAACTTATGAATTTAACAATTTGTTTATCAACTCAAAGGAATAGACAAGAGGATGCAACTTGGGCGAAAGGGGAGACATTGACAGTCATAATCACAGTTACTTATTCCATATGCTCCAATTACTTAGTGGGTTGCTACCCTAATCATGATATGTAACAAAAGGAATAAGTGTAACCAGAACAGCACATAAAACGGTCGTGGCATGGCCGCTGGGGTAGGAAACGGTCTTCTAACAGGCCGCCAACCATGACCTTGCAGTCTATCGAGGGGTCGCTAGGGTCTACGGGCTTCGAAATCATATAAAAAAGGGGGAAAATGATCAGTCACGAGACCGCCAGGGTCAAAAGCGGTCCCTGTTACGACCATATACGTGACGCCCTGTCCGACCACCGGCGAACTCTGATAGACTACAGTTGTAGCAAGAAATTGGTACGGTATGGTGCATGAAAATTGGGTAAAAAGCTACCACTAGAAATATAACAAAAAATGCATAATATAGCATGTTCAATTAAAGTTTTCAGCCTGCTTACCTAGCATTCAATCAAGATAAGAACATGATACAAGATCGGTGCCCTAATACGATATGCTCCGACTAAAACTAGCAATACGAGGGCTATACTGAATAAAATTTGGAACTTTTACTATCAAAAGAGAGAGAATTCGAAGATGAATCTAATGGTATATTTTACTTGGGGTTGGGTCTACTAGAACCTACCTTAATCGAAGAGCAAAGGGAACGTCGATCGTCGGTCACGATAAGAAGAATCTTCTGGAACACGCCGGAAAACCTCCTTCAAACGCGATCCTCGCCGGCCGCCGCAGCAAATAGAGTTTCTAGGTTGGTCTAGGGTTCAATTTATAGGGGTATTTTGAACTAGGAGCGAACTAGAGGGCCAGATAGAGTCCCATAACTCGACGTGCACGGAAATCGCAGATTGGTCGGGTCGTGCCTCCAATTCTCCCGAAATTCGCCTACTAGGTTTAGGGTTTCAACGAGCTACCAGGGAGAAACGTGCCAATCGACAAGGCCGATCGAATGGGCCTGGTTTGGGCTCAAATGGTTGAGATTCGGGCTCGAATTTGGCGATCTAAGGTCCGATCTAACTTAGTTTAATTTTAGCCCTAATTCCGTCAATTTGGCTTGATTAAAACTTTATTTAGAGTCTGACCAAGAAGATAATTCTTCTAAACTTTTAGTCCTCTACGTGATTATGAATTTTCTAAATTTTTATAAATTAGTTGAAATTTCATTTAAAGGGATTTCCAATAAAAATAACTATTTTCCTCAACTATTACTCTTGATGTTATTTAATTATTTCTCGGGGTGCTACACAAGTGGAGTTTACACGGTGTTTGTCTCTTGGTAGGCAGATACATTGATGATAGACTATTCAAGATGAGACATAAGAGTGAAAGCACAACAATCTTGAACTAGAAAGAAAAGCCTTCGAGAGCAAAGAAAAACTCAGAGATTGGTGGAAGGCTTTTGTGAAGGAGCAAGAAAAAATGTAGTAGAAGAATTACAAGACTGTTTCTCCTTCACCTGAGCATGCAAAGTAGTTTTGGTTAAGGAAGGATCTGGCTTGTTTTTATCTCAACTCTTGGCTATGTACACTTGTGCGGGAGGTTACGATACACTGGGTTGCTCGCTTGCTAACTTGGTTCACTCACACCCTTAGTTGCATTCCTTTGCACTTTTTTTTTACTGCCTTGGTTGTTCAGCTATCACATGTATATATAGCCCGCCTTGTGCACTGGTTCTGTTAGACGCAGCCAGGTATCTGTTAGAGAGAGCCTTGTATATTTCTTGGATAGTGTTGCGGCTTATGAGAGATCTTCCTATCTTGAGAGATACAACGTTTTTTTTTCTAACCATCGTCTGAATTTTCAGCCTAAACTTCTACAAACCTGTCATAGGAATTAGTCCTCCAAATTCTGATATTTGTTTACACCTCGTCGATCGCTGTCTCAAATAAGTTGGTAAACACTCCGGGATTACGAATAATTAATTAAGCACCGCCAAATTCTAGGATCAAGAAGTCTCTACAATTAATTGGTGTTCATCAAGTAAATGTATGATTGTAAGAGGTTATGAATTTTTTTTTAAAAAAAATAGAAGGCATCATGATTTTGAAATCAATTTCATTCTCCTCTTGCAATGTTACCCAGCTTGCACTTGATACTACATACCTGGAAGACCCATCTCTTTTCATATATGAGATGGGAACTCCCAAAGCAGTTTAACGCATCCCCGCTGCTATGCACAATATATTCTCAATATATAGAGGGGAGACACCCTCAGTCCACTTGTAAGTCTAGACAAAAACAATTGGAAATTTACCCTTCACGTGGAATTGGTTTAATTTGGTTACGCACGCATAAGCAGAGTTTTTTTTCTTTCTTTTGGCAAATGTTTGAATCCCTCTACACTCCTTGACCTCTGTCAATACACATACATACATGTAGGAAGAGGATCGATCTCCTCTCATTCTCTAATATATCTAATACTCGTAGAATAACAAAAACTTCATGCAGTGGAGGCCATGCTCGTGGGGGCGGAGGCTAAACTCTCCGTATCAATGTTGTCCCGCACCAGCTGTATGATCGACACGTGTGGGAAGCAGTGCCTCGATCACAAGAATGGAACAGGGTTCTGTAGCGACACCACGTGTTGGTGCATATATGAATGCCCAGCTACCTAGCTGCCAAATTTGAAGGAAGAGGTGGGAGAGAGGCCTGATGGATCACCATGCACACTATGTTGGTGTTAACGCACCTTGTTTTTATGGTGATTTAAAACCTCCCAAAAAATGGACGGATTTGTCCGTTGGAATATTAACCCATCTGTTTTGAATGTAACCCATCCGTTATGAACGTTACCCATCCGTTTGATCCACCGGTTTCTATTTTTTGAAAGGTTAGTACAACCCTATAAATAAATGTTAGTCCCGGGGTAGACAAGCGGACAAGAAGGGGGGTTGAATTATCCCCGACACTAGATGGAAAATTAAAACAACTACGTAGCGAAATTAACACAATTAATGAGATTGAAGAATGTAACTAAACAACTTAACTAAATTCTCTCAATCTCTCCGTTCACACACGATCACACAAACGGATTTGAACAATAAGGTAAACAACCACAACACAAACCATAATGCAAACCACAATGCACGGAGATTTTTAAGGTGGTTCGAGACCACTACGGGCTCCCTACGTCCACCCCTCTCCAAACTTGGTGAGGCTTCACTTGGGGATAAATCTCCAAAATAGAGACGACACTCCAAACACGCACGGGACGACGCCCGCACACACACACACACGGAGACTCGGTCTCCAACACTATCCGACGACCGGATCACAACACACACACACGATCCGACGACCGGATCACAACACACACACACACGCTGCAACAATCGCAGCACAACGACACACACGACCGCACGCAGGCGATCAACCACGACCGTAAACACAAGCGGTCACACACACGAATATCTATAATGTTTGGAAAATAAAAACAAATGTTCAAATCATGCTAAACCCAAGATATAGATCATGAAACACATCCCAAAGAGCAAACAAAAGATATAGAGATGATCCCCCTTTGTCTTCAATGGCCATAAGATGATGTTCTTTGATGCTCGGATCGGAGGGAAGTCAGATGAAGATGATTCTTGAGTCCTCTTGATCCTCTCGTCGATCTGCTACTTTTTCTCTTCTATCACGAGCTCCAAATCTTTATGGATATAGATGATAACCTCCTTCCAAGAGATCCTCCTTCCTTTTCCCCTTTCTTCACTTGCAAAATAAGAAACATAAGCTCATTAGGGTTCTTCCTTCTCAAATTCGTAACTCATCTTTATAGCAAAGGTAGAAAGCTCAAAAGACACATAAACCCTTCAACAAACCCATAGACAACCCCCTAAACATATGTATATTAACCCTAGGGGAAAATGGGTAAGGTTGGAGCACAAATGGATTGGGTTTAGTGGGTTTTCGGATGCAATTTGTGAACCCGTTCCCGTAGCAGAGAAAGTCCAGTCGGCGGTGTCATTGGGGCGGTCGACCGGGCCAACAAGCATTTTGTTTTGGGCATAGCAGAGAAAATCCGGTCGACCAGATTCACTGGGCCGATCGACCGGACAGAACTGGGTCCTATCAAGATTTAACCGGTCGACCAGCTCAATGGGGCGGTCGACCGGTTCTAGTTCTGCACAAGGTAGACCAGAACAACTTTGACAGATCCGGTCGACCGGTTCATGGGGGTGGTCGACCGAAATTCAGTGAATTCCAGATTTTGCAAATTCAGTCCAATGAAATAAAACCCAATGAAATACAGAAATGGTTAGATGATAAATGACTAACAACCAAGTGTTCCTTGATATTAAACAATGTAAAAATATATACTAACCACTTCCATCAAAATCAAAAACTCAAAGTGAAGACTTACCATTTTCTTCCAAAAACATACACATGCAAAGTGTCAAGTTCTCACCTTGAATCTTGATACATTTGCATATGGATTGGCATTCCATTTTAAACCTGCATGATAAGATAAATGAAGTTAGAACAATGCAAGTTCAATCACTTTGAAGCCAAGATTCCTATTAATAGGCTTAATCATATTCAAGCTCAAAAGTCTTATATAGAAATTTGCATGTCAAACTCATTCACAGTAGAAGTCAACTCTTGCTTCATAAGAGGTTGACTCTTGCCAAGGTTGAAGAACATGAGATGTATACGCGAAGGTCCATTTGGACAAGGATCATTCAAGCAATATGAGAACCATCCAAACCAATATTTTGCTCACCAAAAATAACATCAATTGTCCAAGTTCATAACTCACATGAATACTCAACATGATGCTAAAACACAAACAATGTTTGTTTCAGTTAAACATGTTTTCATCAATTAGAGACCCTTCATGAAAAGTCCATGTTCAATAAGCATAAAAGCACTTTGGAAAACATGGCAACCACAGCCTAGCATGAAGTGTAATCATGAGAGCAATCTCCACATGAATGATATTGATGATTTGAACCCTTTCATGAATATGCAAGAAAGACATTTAACGAAGCTCAACCAAGGTTTATACAAGGGACTCATTCAATGCATTAGAACCATTTGAAACCCCAATTTTTCTCAACCAAAAATCAACTTCATAACCCAAGCAACTAAACAACATGTTCCAGCCTTAAAACCATTTAAGAACTCAACTCCCATTAAGATATGCATGAGGGGTTCATAACATTGGATAGAAAAGCTTTATGAAGAACAAGCATGAAAAACCATTTATCACACATAAAAGTTCATTCATTCCAAGGTTCACATGTGCAAGCATGCATGAAGTTCTTCCACATACACACAATATTTTGTTATCATCAAAACCAAAACTAAGAGGGAGCACAACGAACCCAACACAACAATCTCCCCCTTTTTGATCATGGCAAAATATCAAAATATTGTGACGTCAATCACAATCCAATTTTTTCTCTCCCTTTGGCTTTATCAAAAAGTGAGGATGAAAGCAATGGAGGTCAAATTTCATCAAGATGAACAAGATGGATTCATGAATCAATAAAATCTCAGTTGATGCAATAGCAAAGTATTAGATGACACATCAAATGTAAAGCATGATTCTAACATATGCAAGGCATGGGAAGTCCATTCATATTTTGGATTTTCATTGTTTTTCATATTTTTAGTTTTCTATGAGATGCATGAAGCAAGATGTATGCTAATGATGACGCATGAGATGCATATGATGCAACCAAGCAGATATGTATATATACATTCAACATAGCTCCCCCTTCCTTATTTAAGAAGGGAATGGGTGTAAGAAAAATACATGAGAATCATGACAATCGGAATGATCATGTATAGCACCTAGGAGGTTGTGCAATCGCATCTAAGAGTCTTGCGATAGCCAATGCAGTCAATCAATTTTCTGAATACGTATTAAATCAAATTTCTAAAAATGTAAGTGAATAACATAAAAATCGACTATACCCAAATGGATATTCAGATTTTTAAATCAACACAATGAGAAATTTCACAGACTGCATTTCAATTTATGAGAACAGCATATTATAGCTACGCTCTATCTCAATAATTTTTCACAACAGAATTTTTCATTGATAGACAGAATTTTTCTAAGAGCGACCAGGTTCAAATAATTCTTTTTTACGCGAGAAGACACATGGAGCTCATGCTAGAATCCCCGGTTACTCAGAATATTAAACCATTTCACCTCAATTTGAGCAGAGATACTAGTACAACACCTTTCTGAAGTGAACCACATCACGTCTCAGGTGACATGTGCCCAATTTACTCAGTGAGATCAAGCATTGCTCTGCCTTTCATTTTCATGTCAAATTTTTCAACAAGGATAGGTAGGCAGCTTTTTCCTCAACTGTCTCTTCAATATATATGCAGCAAGTTTAATATCTCTAGAGTGTTGAAAGGAAATTCTTATATCCTTATGTTTAATACTCATTTTCACATTTACTGCATGAAGTGTATGAATTTGATTCAACATATATACCGAAAATATCATGAACGCATAACAGTGCAACGCCCCGTAAATAGATACACTTATCAAGTATTTACTCCCCCTAAGTGTGTGACATGAAACACACCAATGATGACTCAACTGCAACATTATTTAGCAAGAAGGCATAAGGTCCTAGAAATTTCAAGGACGAGGGTAAATAGCATATAGTAGCATGCAAGCACACAATGGGAATAGATACAATATGTAGTGCAAAATGAAAGAATATGCAATTCTTATTGGTTCCCGAGATATGATATCAATGTGATACCACTTGTTGGTTCCGAATACATGATACCATTGTTGGAAGAATTCACTTTAGCATTTATGCAACATGAACAATGTTCAAACTGATGCATTCCAAAATATGCACTATAGACATGATATGTAATTATGCTATGCAAATATACAATGTGATGCAAGATTTCAGATTTTCATTTAAATGTTCTAAATATAATGCAAAATGCAAGATATAACATGGGTGCAAAATGTAATTTTTTAGATTTTCATTTTAATGAACTAAATGCACCTAATGCATGAATTCTAATGTAATGCAACCTATAACAAGATGCAAAAGTAATGAGAATGTAATGCAAGATGTAAAAGCAAGATGCATGAGCATGATTCCCAAAATATCATGACAGATTGAACAAGAAAATATTTAGATCCAAATGATGCACAACAAGCATTTTCATCTCATGATCTTTATGAACAATGGTGCAAATATGATCAGAATCAAACAATGCAACCCAATTATTTTCAGAAGTTGATCAAAACAAATTTTCAACAACATTTCACAAGTTTATAAATCATCCACAAGTCACACAGATTTTACACATTCAGGTACGAGGCAGAGATTTTAGTCTGAAGACCCAGCTCACACATAAGGAATACTTCCGAGTGGACATAATCCAATCTTCCACAAACACCATTTGTTATACCAGATATGCCTTTAAGTTCAAATGTGATGTCAAACATATAGTTCAGATTAAAAGATATTCAATGATCAACAGAATCCTCAAGATTTTCAATTTCATTAAACCAATATCAAATTCATCACAACAGGTTAGGGAAATGACAAATCAAACTTTAGAATCAATACATGAGTTCAACAGGCATCACCATATGCCTTCAGGCATGCTAGCTTTACAATAGCCTTAAAAGAGGCTAGCATTCCATTGTTAGTCCCACAAATCACATAACAATGTCATGATCAATTTAGATGTAGCAAAAGGCATGAGATGCATTTCCACAGGGATGAGTTCAATTTTTAATTCGACATCAAAAACTAACTCCTCTTTTCTATGTGCACAGATTTCACATTTGACATTTTCTGAAAATCATGCAACCTATGACCTAAATGAACAAGTGACTCATGGTACGAGGCGGAAGCACATTCTCACACATGGTGATAGATTTCAGACAGGAATGACCTGCCCTTCCTCAAGTCACCATTTAATATACCATGTAGTCATGCAACTGAAGATCAGAAAGATGCAATGTAAACTCATAAGAAAAATAGATTTTTTTGATTTTCATGAATAAAAATTCAAATAAAATAAATTTTAAATTTTTAGAAATTTATTTTCAAAACCTGTGCCTTGAGCTACTATTATTTTCCAAGCCTTCACTTGGCCTCAAGACAATCCTGCAAAAAAGTTCTCATTTGACAACTTTGGGTACCCAAGTCTTCTTGGGTCCCGGATGGTTAGATACACCTCTAGTTGGTGCCTTCCACATCCTCTGGGCAAGCATATCATCAAAATTCATCAAATCACATTCATGCATAGTATGCCCACGCATTTCACAATAATGACAAAAAATGTTTCTCCTTTTGGAAGCTAATTCATTTTTCTTAACGTGATAGGCATGGAAATTTCTCTTCTTCATAGCATGAGTGTCATCATTCCTCTTTTGAAAGTAAGAATTCATTGTGTGACCATATTTCCCACAACAATAGCAATGCAATGGAGCAAATCCTTCGAATGGTCTTCTTGCATGAACTTTAGAATTTTTATTTTTCATGCTAAAACAATTTTTCATCTCATATCCAAACTTTCCACAATAGAAGCAATGAACTTTGTTATTGTAGACAACATGATTTCTAGCATGAGCGTAAGACTTTTCAAAAGTTTATTTTTAGTTCAAAAATTTTCTTGACTTTTTGAACCCGTTCATTTTCTCACATGCTCTCAATTCATCAGTTTTCATAACAAAACAATCATGCATCATGTGTGTATGTAGCATGATTGTGCTTCCTAGCATGAACATTTGTGCAAGAAGAATTGATTTTCAGATTTGAGTTTTGGTTCAATTTCTGCTTAACATCACATTTCTGGATATTACTTTTAGCATGCTGAACATGTTGAGCATTTGAAGTACCAGAGGAGCAAGAAGCATGCACAAAAGATGTTTGAGTTTTTAGACCAAAGGCTTTCTTTTTTGTGGGTTCATACCCAAGTCCTTTTCTTTGAATTTTCACCTTGGTCCCCTGGCTATTATCTCCCTGGCCGTCCTGCATGATGAAACGAGTGAAAATTTGTGAAGATCAATTGAACTTCTAAAAATATACAAAAGCTTAGCATTAGCTTTATATCTCTTCACATGTTCTATAGTCCACTTAGACTCATCACTAGGTATCCCATATGAATCATGCTCAACTAAATCCCAGAGTTTGGGATCAATAGATTTAACATGACGATTTATATGCCTAAGCCATTCATTGAAATTTGAACCATTAAAACACGGAAGGGAAGACAACACACTTTCAGTCATGATGCTAATCAAATCAAACATGCCTACAAAGATCACTCTGAAGATCGTTAGATCTTGAAATAACAGAGCCTTGCTTTGATACCACTTGTTGGTCCCGGGATAGACAAGCGGACAAGAAGGGGGGTTGAATTGTCCCCGACACTAGATGGCAAATTAAAACAACTACGTATCGGAATTAACACAATTAATGAGATTGAAGAATTTAACTAAACAAGTAAACTAAATTCTCTCAATCTCTCCGTTCATACACGATCACACAAACAGATTTGAAGAATAAGGCAAACAACCACAACACAAACCACAATGCACGGAGAATTTTAAGGTGGTTCGGGACCACGACGGGCTCCCTACGTCCATCCCTCACCAAACCCGGTGAGGCTTCACTCGGGGATAAATCCCCAAAATAGAGATGACGCTCCAAACACAAACGGGACGACGCCCACACACACACACACACATGGAGACTCGGTCTCCAACACGATCCGATGACCGGATCACAACACACACACACACACACACACACGATCCGAAGAACGGATCACAACACACACACATACACATGCTGCAATAACCGCAACACAACGACACACACGACCGCACGCAGGCAATCAAACACGACCATTAACACAAGCGGTCACACACATGAATATCTCTAATGTTCAAAAACTAAACACAAATGTTCAAATCATGCTAAACCTAAGATATAGAGCATGAAACACATCCCAAAGAACAACCAAAAGATATAGAGATGATCCCCCTTTGTCTTCAATGGCCGAAAGATGATGTTCTTTGATGCTCGGGTCGGAGGGAAGTCGGATGAAGATGATTCTTGCGTCCTCTTGATCCTCTTGTCGATCCGCTCCATTTTCTCTTCTATCACGAGCTCCGAATCTTCATGGATGTAGATGATAACCTCCTTCCAAGAGCTCCTCCTTCCTTTTCCCCTTTCTTCACTTACAAGATAAGAAACATAAGCTCATTAAGGTTCTTCCTTCTCAAATTCGTAACTCATCTTTATAGCAAAGGTAGAGAGCCCAAAAGACACATAAACCCTTCAACAAACCCATAGACAACCCCCTAAACATATGTATATTAACCCTAGGGGCAAATGGGTAAGGTTGGAGCACAAACGGATTGAGTTTAGTGAGTTTTCAGATGCATTTTGTGAAGCCCGTTCGCGTAGCAGAGAAAGTCCGGTCGACCGGTGTCATTGGGGCGGTCGACCGGGACAACAAGCATTCTGTTTTGGGCGTAGCAGAGAAAATCCGGTCGGCCGGACTCACTGGGCCGGTCGATCGGACAGAACTGGGTTCTGTCATGATTTAACCGGTCGACCGGCTCAGTGGGGCGGTCGACCGGTTCTGGTTCTGCACAAGGTAGACCAGAACAACTTTGACAGATCCGGTAGACTGGTTCATGGGGGCGGTCGACCGGAATTTAGTGAATTCCAGATTTTGCAAATTCAGTCCAATGAAATAAAACCCAATGATATATAGAAATGGTTAGATGATAAATGACTAACAACCAAGTGTTCCTTGGTATTAAACAATGTAAAAACATATATTAACCACTTCCATCAAAATCAAAAACTCAAAGTGAAGACTTACCATTTTCTCCCAAAAATATACACATGCAAAATGTCAAGTTCTCACCATGAATCTTGATACCTTTGCATATGGATTGGCATTCCATTTTAAACCTGCATGATACGATAAATGAAGTTAGAACAATGCAAGTTCAATCACTTTGAAGCCAAGATTCCTATTAATAGGATTAATCATATTCAAGCTCAAAAGTCTTATATAGAAATTTGCATGTCAAACTCATTCACAGTAGAAGTCGACTCTTGCTTCATAAGAGGTCGACTCTTGTAAGGGTTGAAGAACATGAGATGTATACACGAAGGTCCATTTGGACAAGGATCATTCAAGCAATATGAGAACCATTCAAACCAATATTTTGCTCACCAAAAATAACATCAATTGTCCAAGTTCTTAACTCACATGAATACTCAACATGATGTCAAAACACAAATAATGTTTGTTTCAGTTAAACATGTTTTCATCAATTAGAGACTCTTCATGAAAAGTCCATGCTCAATAAGCATAAAAGCACTTTGGAAAACATGGCAACCACAGCCTAGCATGAAGTGTAATCATGAGAGCAATCTCCACATGAATGATATAGATGATTTGAACCCTTTCATGAATATGCAAGAAAGCCATTTAACTAAGCTCAACCAAGGTTTATACAAGGGACTCATTCAATGCATTAGAATCATTTGAAACCCCAATTTTTCTCAACCAAAAATCAACTTCATAACCCAAGCAACTAAATAATATGTTCGAGCCTTAAAACTATTTAAGAACTCAACTCCCATTAAGATATGCACGAGGGATTCATAACATTGGCTAGAAAAGCCTTATGAAGAACAAGCATGAAAAATCATTTATCATACATAAAAGTTCATTCATTCCAAGGTTCACATGTGCAAGCATGCATGAAGTTCTTCCACATACACACACAATATTCTGTTATCATTAAAACTAAAACCAAGAGAGAGCACAACGAACCCAACACAACAATAGACCACCGAGGGTGGTCATCGGGACAATACTCACACATTCTTCTTCTTTCTTTCTCTCACGGTTCTCATCTGAAAGTTCTCTTTTTAGTTGTTTTATTTTTCTTTTGCTGAGTGCTTGAGAGATAGATTGTGTCCGTAAAGTTCTTCTAAAGGGCGTGCCGAAAGAAGAGCGGGTATCGCCTACCCGGGGTCATCGTATCTCTAGGAGATCATTGTCACGAGGACCGCACGTCGACCGGTAATAAGTTATCTTAATAAAGTGACATCGCACTTCTACCAAAAGACTACGCTTTCTTAAACTTCTTAATTTATATTTTAGATCTAATTAATTTGTTATTAATTTTTTATTATTTTCAACATATATATTCCCACCAATCTAAGAGAACTTATTTACATTATATTGCTGAAAAAAATTATATATATCCAAGATGTTGTTTCTTATTAGCATTTGCGGATAAAATTTATCATTATAAAACCTATTGTTTGGTTACAGTATATGCATCATATTACACGTTCCATCATATATTTTTGTTTGATCTACAATAATATAACGTCATCATAACTGACGTTACCCTGCTTAGATAATTACTTGAGAAAACAATGTATTTAACACTGATGTTATGTTTATTTCTATTATAATAAAACTTTGAAAATCTGTTTCAATTTTTTTGTAAACTTATAATTCTGAAATTAATATTTGGCATATTATTACTGACTTAAAGTTCTTAAAAGAAGTAGACAAAAATATAATTCTATTTTAAAAAAAATTGTTTTTAGAAAATAAAATAGTTCTGATTTACTATTTTTAGAAAATAAAAGCTTGGGAAACTATTTTCTGAAAATCAAAATAATTTTAAAAAATAAATTTTAATTTTTAAAAAAATATTAGTATATGTCTATTTAAATATTTAAAATAAAGTTTCTGTAACTTTTAAAAAATAGCTATTAGTATTTTTTAGAAATATTAATTCTGTTTTAAACAAATACTATTTACAGAATCTCTAACTATCTCTGTTTACAGAAAATAAAGCATTTCTGATTTTTTTTGAAAATTCATGTTGCTATATATTATTTCTATCTTCAGAAAATCAGAAAATAGTTAAAATTATTTCTGATTAAATAAATAATTTCTATTTTCAGACAAATAGATTCACAAAATTATTTCTATTTAATAATATATTTATTTATTTCTATTTTTAGAAAATAAAATTCTGAAAATTATTACTTTTGATTAGTTTGTATGAATTAACGAATTTTGGTTGTTGAAAATAAAATTTAGCAATTTTTACTTGCTTGAAAAATATAACTTTATTATCTTTTGCTTTTATTAAATTTGTGCTTGTGTTAGTTACTCTATGATAATTTAAATTTAAAGTGATTATTTTTTGACTTTAGATATTCAAGTATTTTGACAAAATCTCAACATATCACATCAACAGATTTTGTCGACCCTCAAATATTTTCTCAATGGTTAGTTTAACTATAAAAGAAACACTAAGTGCCAAACCAGACAAATTTGATGGGATAAACTTCAAAATGTGATAAAACCAAATGAGGTTCTTGCTGACCACACTAGGGTTGATATCAGCCATTAGTGTTAGCATAACTGAAAATCGGGGTTCGGGTTCCTCTCAAACTCAAAACACCCATCGAATCCAAACCCGGTCAACCCGAACCTAAACTGAACCTGAATCCTCCTCCTCCACAGCCACATCGGAAGAGTTGGATTATCACTGTCTCTACCGAATTCTAGGAGCTCTTTCCGATAATCTATATGATCTATATTATAACTAAAAAAGTGCTAGCGAACTTTGGGACACCTTAGAAGCCAAATATGGTCTAGATGATGACGGTATTAAGCGGTTCAAAACATCCAACTTTAACAAATTTAAATTTGTGTATAATAAACCTATGAATGAACAAATCCATGAGTATGAAAATCTAGTTCACGAACTACAAGCCAATGGATCACAGCTTGATGAATCCTTCCAAATAGCATGTTTATTAGACAAGCTGCCTCCCTCTTGGTCCGATTTCACTAGGACCGTTAGCCATACCTAAGGTGTTCTAACCTTAACCCAATTATTTGCGTCAATAAGAATAGAAGAGCAACACAAGTTAAGGGAAATTGCTACTCAAGATAACAAGCCTAAATCCAACATGGTGAAAAATAAAACACAAAAACATCACAAAAAGTAGTTTCCTCCTAAACACAAAAACTTTAAGAAAAATTATCGACCATTTAATAAAAATAATAACAAGCCACATAATTCAAATAAACAAAACAAAAAGCCAAATGAGAATGATGGGGAGTGATGCTTCTATGTATGCAGTCGGACCAACCATCTCGCCTACCAATGCTATTTTCGAAAGAAACATACTCGAAAGGCGAAAGGAAATGGTTCTCCTTCAACCGGCTCTCAAGTGAACATGGTGACTGATGGCGTTGGTGCATCAGAGTCGGCACTTAGGTCAGTTCTCTCAAATCTCGAAGTGAACTTGACCAATTTGCCCATTGATTGGTGGATTGATACTGGAGCTAATATTCATGTTTGTGCTGATCGCTCTTGGTTTTTCACTTATCAGGACTCAAGTGTAGGAGCTGTGATGATGGGAAATAATGCGGAGGCGCAAGTGCTAGGGATAGGAAGAGTCGATCTGGAGTTAACTTTAGGGAAGACTTTGACCCTTCACAGCATTCACCATGTTCCCGACATCAGGCGTAACCTCATTAGTGGATCCCTTCTAGTACAACAAGGCTATAAAATTATGTTTGAGTCAAATAAAGTTGTAATTAACCAAAGGCCTATCCTTTGTTGGAAAAGGATTTATGTGTGATGGCCTTTTTAAATTAAATATGTGTATCTCTTCATTTAGTAAACAATCCACTGTGTTAAATGTTGAATCATATTTCATTTGGCATTCAAGATTGGGTCATGTAAACTATAACTCAATTAAAAGACTAATGCGATTAAACTTAATTTCCAAAATTGATATTCAACACCATAAAAAATGTGAAATTTGTGTAGAAGCAAAGTTGCCCAAACAACCATTTAAAACTTTAGATAGAGATAGTGATATCCTAGAATTAGTACATAGTGATGTATGTGACTCTGGGCGGGTATCTCGGGGAGGTAACAAATACTTTGTAACCTTCATTGATGATCTGTCAAAATATTGCTATCTTTGTGTAATTAAAACAAAAGATGAAGTTTTAACAAAATTTCAAATTTATAAGGTTGAAGTTGAAAACCAAAAAGAAAAGAAAATTAAAATACTTAGGTCTGATAGAGGAGGAAAATACACTTCTCTTGCACTTGCAGAGTTTTATCAAGAACATGGAATCATACATGAAGTAACTGCTCCCTACTCTCCACCAAAATTTAAAATGGTGAATTAGAAGAAGAAATCTATATGGATCAACCTGAGGACTTTATAGTCCCAAGACAAGAAAAGAAAGTTTTAAATTAAGCAGGTCCTTATATGGCTTAAAATAAGCACCCAAACAATGGATCCTAAAATTTGATGAGACTACAATATCCTATGGATTTAAAATCAACCAAACTGATACATGCGTATATCATAAACAATTTGGGAGTCACATTGTTATATTATGCTTATATGTGGATGACATTTTAATCTTTGGGTCTAATATAAAAGTAGTAAAAGAAGTTAAAGAATTTCTTTCCCAAAGCTTCGACATGAAAGATTTAGGTGAAGCAAATTTAATTCTTAACACAAAAATCGTAAAAGATTCATCCAGGATAACTTTATCACAATCTCACTACATAGAGAAAATTCTTAAAAAGTTCTACTACTTAGATTGCCAACCTGTATCTACTCGATATGACCCTAATATTCACTTAAAGAATAATTTAGGGCATCCAGCACTATAAAGTGAATATGCACAAATTATAGGGTCACTTGGAATCTTAACAAATTATACCGGGCCTGATATTGCATATGCAATCAACAGGCTTAGTAGATACACCACCAACCTCATGGAGGTTCAATGGGTAGAAACAAGCTTGATAGGTAACTTGGGAGAGCACTAATAAAATATGTTCTCATCCCTATGGCGCCAGTGCTCATTTAAAAATAAGAGGTAAGGGTGAGTGCTATACTCTTAATGAATCCGAGACCCAAGTGACTGGATGGTTACCTTGCTTCCACCCCTTGTAGGATTCACTGACATGTGTAGAGTCGTGAGGCCGCGACTATGAAAATGTGGGATATTTTCTAAAACACACATGAGATACCTGCGCAAGGTCATTAGTAGTGCAACCCGCTTAGAATCTCGATCTATCTATACTATGTGTGAATTTGGGGGAGTCTGATCAGTGGGACCTTGTTCAAGGTGTAGTCCACCAAGTGCTCTCACAGACAAAATCAAATATCACTAAGTGAAAATTCAAACTGAAAGATATTTTCACGTACTGCATAGTAGAAGGTACTTAGCAATATTTTCTTTTATATACTTATTTTGTAAGATTTGAAGGTTTTAAATCATGTGTGGGATTGTTAACGCTCCTTGTGTTTATGGTGATTTAAAACATCCCCAAAAACAGACGGATTTGTCCGTTGGAGCATTAACCCATCCGTTTTGAACATAACACATACGTTTTGAATGTTACCCATCGATTGATCCACCGGTTTCTATTTTTTGAATGGTTAGTACAACCCTATAAATAGACCACCGAGGGTGGTCATCGAGACACAATACTCACACAACCTTCTTCTTTCTTTCTCTCATGGTTCTCATCTGAAAGCTCTTTATTTAGTTATTTTATTTTTTTTTTGCTGAGTACTTGAGAGATAGATCGTGTTCGTAAAGTTCTTCTGGAAGACGTGCCGAAAGAAGAGTGGGTATCGCCTACCCGAGGTCGTCGTATCTCTAGGAGATCATTGTCACAAGAACCGCACGTTGACCGGCAATAAGTTCTCTTAGTTCAGCGACATCGCGCTTCGACCAAAAGGCTACGCTTTCTTAAACCTCTTAATTTATATTTTAGGTCTAATTAATTTGTTGTTAGTTTTTTTTATTTTCAGCATATATATTCCCAACAGTTGGTGAATCCATGAGCAATGTACCCGAAGAAATAAAATGAGGCATCATGATGTTGTTTGTGCCAAAGAAATAGTACTACTTGCCATCTGTAGCTTCGAATAAGATACTGGTAATCAAGTGCTCATACTTGCTGCAAAGTATATATGCAACAAAGGACGCACATATATAGTATGTGTATTAATTTTTTAACTAAGACTCGTGACATAGAGGGCGATGATATGACAGTCTCCACGGGCCATACTTAAATGACAATGTGTGAGAAATATCGTACACGAAAGTATGCAACAACTATTTTCCCTTATCATTTAATTTTAATTGGTCTAATTATGAGGTACAATATTCGGGAAGCATATGTGAGCCGGGGGAAGTTTGCCCAACCTAATAAGACTCAACATCAACCAAATCACAATCCAATACGTGGCCTGTCAAGGCACACGGGCAGACTGGCCCAGGTTCTAGACCACATATGCCGCATGCATCCCCGTCTTTTGGCAGTGAGTGGCCCACATCCCCAACAACCATCATCGTATTAATGGCGGAACAACCTAGATGGTGAAGGAACGCCTGGTCAGTGCCCATGCCTCCGACGAAGGAATGGAGGGTCAGTGCCCATACCTCCTCTCTCTTGTTAGGCGACCAAGCAGGCGAACCACATCTCCACGACCATGACAACCCTATTAGCACCAAGTCAATAGACGAAAGTCAACGGGGCAAGCTCGAAGATAACTCTATAAATAGGACATTGGCCAGATGACTAGGGAGGTATACAGTCTGCGTCCCCCAAGCACTCACCTCTCTTGAGCCTCTCACCCTTCCCTTACTGAGTTATGCCTCCACCTCCACTTGTTGAGGACTATCCCACACGCTTCCCCCTCTCCAATGCTCAACATGATCCCTCTTCAACCAATCACTATGTGCCTCTCTTCGAGCGCTCCCCCTCTACGTTGTTGATTGTCTGACTTAAGCATCAGAGGGTTGTCCTCTGGGATTTCTCTCAGAGCTCCTTTTGACGCTTTCTTGTGCCTATAGATTCCCCTCAAGGTCAACTTCCCCTTTCCTCATCAAGAAAATTTTGGAGTTGTAGCTCACGACTTGAGGTAACACATCTTGACCTTTACACTTCTTGGCATCATCTGTGAGAGATCCAATGGACTAAAAGTCATGGCACCCTGAGGGAACCAGTGCAACATCAGCAATCATTGAGGAACCGCTGGCTCTTGCCATGCATCCCAGGATGAGCCGGCAAGTTACCACCTCTCCCAAGGAAACCACATTCAGTCACCTTCCTCTAAACCCCTCTCCCTCTTTAGTCGAGCACTACGTGCCTCTCTTCAAGTGCTCCCAGTAATGATCCAGAATTCGGGTATTGGGCGAACCTGATAACCACTTGGACCTTGAGGCGCCACCCAAGAGCTATAAGGCTCTGAAGGGTTAGAAAGGTATGTGGAGGTACATTGAAATATAAAATAAATGTAGGAAGCAACTATGAACGGGACTGTTAAATTAACCAAAATAAAATTATATTTTCAATTAATGAATTAACTATAGAATCCAGTCCAACAAAAGTACAATGTACAACAAAAGGAAACGTACTGAAGTACCATGTACGCTACCTGCTCTAGCAAGCTAGCACTAAGAACCTCTGCACTGCACCGCCGAACCACGAGGAGGAACCGCTACACCTGAAAAGACAAGGGTGAGCCTCATCTCATTAGCTCAATAGGGGTCCCGCAGATCCCCACCACTAGACAATAGTGCTAACAACAACAACAATAATAGGAGTAACAACAACAAGAAAATCAACAGCTGCAATGACGACAGTCTGTAGCACCCTAATAAAATAGGGAAAAATATTTAATTGGCCATATAGATTTTTAAAATAATTAAATAAAAAAAAGCTTCCAAAACATTTCGCGTTGAGACGCAATAGTAGTAACTATTCACGTGTGAGCTCAATTAGTTAATAGGCTCAAAATCAAAGTCTTAAACTCACGGGCCAAACCTTTAAGGAATTAGACCACCAAATAGGGGGATTCTTGGGCTGACCCAAGAGGCCCACGTCGAAGGGAGTTTACAAGTGAAATTAGGGTTTTTGTTGAGGTCGACCGGTGGAGGAAGGTGGCTATAATTAAGGGAAGGATAGGATTGATCATAGAAGGTTGAATTTTAATGAAACTAGGATTCCTTGTTAGGATTTGGAGAGGTAGAATCCTTATAAACAGGAGCCCTTGCAACAACAGAAGCATCGTGATGCTGCTGCTGGTCGTGACGTGCTATAGAGGATCGTTGGGGGAGCCATCTTCTTTCCATTCTTCTTCCTCTATGCGTGCGGGTGTCTATGTCTACGTCTGATCTTCTTCCCCGTAGGCGTTCTTCTTCATCCTTCGTCCAAGGTAGGTTATGTCCATATTCAGGCAAAACACGTTAATAATAGTAGCAAGCATGCAACCATGATATTTTCTTGATTAAATCTTCATATTCCATGCATGGTTGATTGAGTTTTATAACCTTCTGTTTCACGTGAAAATTGCGACTAGTATAGTGGACGCGGATTAATTGGCGTCTCTTCAGGCAGACGCTAATTCTTGAATTGGCATCTGGCCTACAGACGCGGATTAATTAACTCCCACAACCCCTGACGTGAATTTTTCTAAAAAATTAAATAAATCACACATGTTAAAAATTTAATATCTATTAAACCATGTATGATAAAATTTATATGTGCATACTGCTGGAATCCCTATATTTTTCTTTATACTCTCATGCCTTTAATTTTTCGAAAAGCAAGATAGAAAGCAAAGTGCTATTGTTCATTTTCTAAATAAGAAATAAACAGTAGTTTGTTCTTGTAAACGTACCTGTGCGATACATATGAGCATGTAACTAACAAGAATTAGCGTCTGAGTGAGCAGACATGTATTATTTAATTGGCGCCTCTCTACAGAGACGTGAATTCATGTTCTAATTTTTAATATGAAACAATCTAAAAATCATAGAATTAGCGTCTTCCCATAGTGACACAACTTAAAGAATTGGCGTCTCCTCACGAGGACGCCAATTTAAAGTAACATTATTTAATTATAGTTAACCCTTGAATTGGTGAATTTTATGAGAGACGCGATTTTTAGATTTAGCGCCTCTATATAGTGACGTGAATTATTATCTCACAATTTTATTGTTGTTTTGACCCATACCACGGGTTGCTTGGCACTACTGTCTCATGGTCGAGACGGAGTTCCTATTTTCACGAGTTTTCACGTTAACACCCTATCTCTTAGAGATTGAAGGACCCTCCGCTAGATATTCCTTCCGCCGAATTGGAAATTCTTTCTCTAAGGCCTCCGTAAGACTCTGCTAGCCTTAGAATCCCTCAAGAAAGCCGAGTGAGTTGTACCCTAAAAATCCCTGAACCTTGTTTTGGTCATGTCCCTCTGAAGAAACATGACTCACAGCCATCATAGAGCGTTGTGATCTGGTGTTCTATGAGATTCTAGTCACTGTCTGGAATTGGGGTCCAAAACAGTTGATGCCATATTAGAATATAGCGTCAAGTACAGTGGACGTGAAATTCCTTCGTGCCTTACTGTTCACAGAATTAGCGACCACCGTAGTGGATGCGAATTCTGAAATTGATGGCATCTTGAGTGGATGCCATTTTTCCCAGATTCATCAGTGTCCTGACTTTTCATGTGAGATTTATCGATATGTCATCTCTACACAAAGTTCTGTCCTTGAATTCCTCAAATCCGTGAATCTACCTTAACATTCCTACAATGGCTTATTCCTTTAGAACTCTATTGGCTATAAACTATAGTGGATGTCTAGATATTTACATGACTCAATGTCAGGCGTTAATGGGGCCCGGTTTACTCTTGGGAGGAGCACCCGAAAGTACTTGTGCCCATGAGAGTTATATTGACCACGGTGTGACATTGCACCGAAGTGTTTGACTTGCTAGATTGATCGATGACATTCCACTCTCTCGTACTTGACATGATACTTTACATGAACTTGACATGACATGCTTGGCCCAGAATGGGTAATTACTTGTTAAATTAAATAGCCAAATTCTATTGACATGACATGATACTTACATTCGTGATGCCATTGTTAACTTTACATGATTCATCTTGACATCTTGCTAGTTTAACTATATTGTTCCTA
This sequence comes from Amorphophallus konjac, assembly GCA_022559845.1. Lineage (NCBI taxonomy): Eukaryota > Viridiplantae > Streptophyta > Magnoliopsida > Alismatales > Araceae > Amorphophallus > Amorphophallus konjac. Next base: position 317,335,927 of record CM040122.1, on the reverse strand, counting down.
TTGATCTTTTATTCCATATTATCTTGCGTTCATTCATGCATAGCTATACTTGCATTTCATGTAACATGTAATCACTTAAAGTTACCTTGTTTATTGAGACGTAATTCCTACTGAGCGTTTGCTCATCTAGTATTTTTCTCCTAATTTTTTAGGTAATACCGATGACGCAACTCAATCGGATGGGGATGGTCAAGAGTGATGAGCGTAGAGCCGATCCCGGATATCGCACGTTATCTTCGAGTTGTGTCCTTCTATTTTCTTGAGTCATCATTGTAATTTTCTTTTATTGAGTGATGGGAATCAAGTCAACTGCAAGGCCAAAGCTCATCCATGCAACTGCCAGACCCAAGGATGAAGGCGCTAGCTTTCCCTAGCACGACATGAAGAAGGCGCTATGCAAAGCTAGCTCGATCTGATGATGAACGTGTTAGGTTTCCCTAGCGCGACATGAAGAACGTGCTATGTTTCCCTAGCACGATCTCAGGCAGAAACGTGTTTAAAGCTAGTCCAACTTCCCGGCGCCGAAATCCTCAAAGTCTTCGATGTTAGCTATCTTCCATGGTTGTAAATCGACGTGTTAGCGTCGTTTGTCTTCCCCTTTCCCTATATATGTAACCCTTTCGCTTGATTAAGAAATATAATCGAAGTATGAGTTGAAGTATGAGTGTTCTTGAGGAAGCCCATGGCTATTCCTCCAAATCTTTGGAAACCCCCCCTTCGTCCGATCCTCTGTGGGCACGAGGCCCAATTCTACTCCCTTGACCCTCTCTATTTCCCCTTCCCCTTCAATGGAGGATGATCGAAGCCCCGGGTGCATCGGCTCTAAGATGGGGTCGAGTGTGAGGCTCCATTCGGAGCTTTGATCTTCGTCCAACCACGATTTCACCACCCCCACCTCCGCCAAAGATGTTGTTAAGGTCGGGACGGAGCTCGGCTGCATCGTACCTATGAAGGGTTCGGGTGGGAGGCCCCAGCCAAGCCTCATCTAGGCCCTAACATCATCCACGTCCACTCTCCTTCCCTTGCCATTCACCCCCACATCCGCCTTCACAAAAGTTATCCTAGATGGTATTTGCTTGGTTTGATTTTATTTTAAGCATCCCATGTGTGTTACCCATCGTCCTATGTGTTTTCCCCTTGTGTTTTGAGCCCCCAGAATCATCCGCGGGAGCCCCAACGTCGAGACCCTTCGTTCTGCTACTGTCTGTGAACGCGCGTAATCGATATAGCACGTTCTTCAGAACGCGCGTAATGGGTATAGCGCGTTCATGACCAGAAGGAAGAAGAAGACCCCCCACTTCCGTCCCGCATCAACTTGGTATCAGAGCTTAGGGAACTAGGCTGTTCTCACAGTCTGGGATCTTAAGCTACGAGGTTCGAGGACGAACCTTTCCAAGTGGAGGGGTTTTGATGGGAATCAAGTCAACTGCAAGGCCAAAGCTCATCCATGCAACTGCCAGACCCAAGGATGAAGGCGCTAGCTTTCCCTAGCACGACATGAAGAAGGCGCTATGCAAAGCTAGCTCGATCTGATGATGAACGTGCTAGGTTTCCCTAGCGCGACATGAAGAACATGCTATGTTTCCCTAGCACGATCTCAGGCAGAAACGTGTTTAAAGCTAGTCCAACTTCCCGGCGCCGAAATCCTCAAAGTCTTCGATGTTAGCTGTCTTCCATGGTTGTAAATCGACGTGTTAGCGTCGTTTGTCTTCCCCTTTCCCTATATATGTAACCCTTTCGCTTGATTAAGAAATATAATCAAAGTATGAGTTGAAGTATGAGTGTTCTTGAGGAAGCCCATGGCTATTCCTCCAAATCTTTGGAAACCCCCCCTTCGTCCGATCCTCTGTGGGCACGAGGCCCAATTCTACTCCCTTGACCCTCTCTATTTCCCCTTCCCCTTCAATGGAGGATGATCGAAGCCCCGGGTGCATCGGCTCTAAGATGGGGTCGAGTGTGAGGCTCCATTCGGAGCTTTGATCTTCGTCCAACCACGATTTCACCACCCCCACCTCCGCCAAAGATGTTGTTAAGGTCGGGACGGAGCTCGGTTGCATCGTACCTATGAAGGGTTCGGGTGGGAGGCCCCAGCCAAGCCTCATCTAGGCCCTAACATCATCCACGTCCACTCTCCTTCCCTTGCCATTCACCCCCACATCCGCCTTCACAAAAGTTATCCTAGATGGTATTTGCTTGGTTTGATTTCATTTTAAGCATCCCATGTGTGTTACCCATCGTTCTATGTGTTTTCCCCTTGTGTTTTGAGCCCCCAGAATCATCCACGGGAGCCCCAACGTCGAGACCCTTCGTTCTGCTGCTGTCTGTGAACGCGCGTAATCGATATAGCATGTTCTTCAGAGTGCGCGTAATGGGTATAGCGCGTTCATGACCAGAAGGAAGAAGAAGACCCCCCACTTCCGTCCCGCATCATTGAGTCTAATGACCATGGAAGTATTGTAATGGTACTTTGGATTGTTATTTTTGGAATAAAGGAATTTTAAGCATACTCTATCTTATGTGTTGAATACAACATGCTCTGATTGACATGAATGATAAAAACTCATCACGCTCCCAGGTTCCTTCCGTGCTTGGGGCGTGACAGTTTTTGTCGTATCAGAGCCTAGGTTTTCTAAATTACCTAGGTTACCAAAGTCCAAGGATAGGTCTATACCTTTTTACCCGGTGTGTAGAGCCATGGGTTAAGTCAATATAGGATGATAAACCTTATAGTTAGACACCCATATTAATTATTTTAAAAATTCTTTGTAAGATCATGGCTGCTGAGAGAGCTCAATGTCGCGATATGCAAAGGACCGTTCAAGGGCTTACCCAAGCACTTCAACAAGTGGCGCAAGGAGGAATGAACTGTGGAGGAGGAGATCTCTACAAGAGTTTTCGCAATATGAACCTGCCAAAGTTTACCGGCTCATCCGATCCCGATGACGCCAAAAATTGGATTAAGGAGATTGAACAAATTTTTCGTGTGATGCAATGCACGGATGAAAAGAAAGTGCTCTTAGCAACTTTCCAGCTAGAGCGTGATGCTCATTTTTGGTGGGAATCGGTAGAAGTCACATTGCCACATGAACATATAACATGGGGCGAGTTTGTTGAACACTTCAACAATAAGTATTTCTCCGATCAAGTCCAAGAGAAAAAGGTCGCGGAGTTAGTCGCACTTAAGCAACGGAGCCTATCCGTGGTAGAATATGAGGCACAATTCTCAAGACTATCTTGTTATGCACCTCACCTAGTGTGTACGGAGAAAATGAAGGCACAGAGATTTCTCAACAGGTTAAAACCCTAGTACATTACACAACTGGCACCAATGGACGTGCAAGCTTATTCCGAAATGGTTAGGCGAGCACAACTATTGGAGGACGCCATGGAGTTATCCGACCAGATCTGTGGGAGAGACAAGAAGGAACATGTCACAAATTTTGGATCATTCAAGGACCCGTTTACAAAGAAGAGGTCTAATGATGGAGGTGATTCCTCCAAAGATAAGAAATTTAAGAAGAACGACAAGTAGCTTGCCATTACCACCACACCATCCAAGGAGGTCTGCAAGCACTGCGACAAGGTAGGGCATAAGGCTGAAGAATGCTGGGGGAGATTGAGAGCTTGTCTCCGTTGCGGGAGCCGTGACCATTAGATTCCAAAGTGTCCATTATTAAATGAGCAACCCAATAACGAGAAGCGCCCGGTGAAGATACAAGGCCGTCTCCAAGCATTAAAAGAGGCGGAGAAAAGTGAGGGCGGAATCGTGGAAGGTACATTAAACATCTGTTCCAAGACCGCTCTTGTCCTATTTGATACCGAAGTGATTCATTCATTTATTTCTCAGAGTTTTGACGCTTCATTATCTATAGAACATGTGTTATTAGAATCAGAACTATTATTTCCACCCCCATTGGAACTGGATCCAAAATTAAATACCATTACCCAAATAGTGAAGTCTTAGTTGGGGATTGGAGAGGGGTAAATTGGTGGACCAAAAAGATATGTGGCCCCATGTGGCCCAACGAGACCCTCTGATCCCAAGTAGTGATAGCCTTCTTTTTGGGCCCACTCATCAGTTGGCCCAATTCATTCGGACTGACTGAGCCCGTGTAGCTTCCTGGCTCGGGAGTTCGAATAACGGCTCGGAGAAAGCCCGAAAGGCGACCGAGCGTAATCGACCGGGGGAAGTCCAAGCGTGAAGAGAAGGGCGAGCGCCCTCGAATGGTGAAGAGCCTACATTTAGGGGGGTAATGCCCCCTAACCTCTCCCCCTCCCCCTACCCTGAAAAGAAGATGTGTCGATATATAAACTCCAGGAAGCCCTCCGAGAAGGTAAGCCAATTCTAGCCACTTCACTGGTGAGGAGCAATCCTGTGCCCTACACCCCCTTGCCTCCTTCGCACTCTTAGAGCTCTTACCACTGCTGACTTAAGCATCGGAGGGTTTCCCCCGGGATTTTAACCCCGGGTCCCCTTGATTGCTTTCCTTGTTCGCAGGAATCCTTCTTGAAGTGGGTACCCCACACGATCGTCCCTGATCCGATAGTTCACAGCCTAGCATGAGATCTCGCATCTTCATTTGGCACCGTCGGTGGGAACGAGCTAAAAGTCAGTATGGTGCGAAGGAGTAGTAGTAGGAGGGCAGCCAGAGACAAGGGGAAAGCACTGGCAGTGGCGATCGAAGGGCACGGGCCATCAAATTCTATGACTAGCCCCCTTCCTCCCAACCAAGCCAACAACCCACCTGATGCGAGATGGATACACGACTCGACTCCAAATGGATATGCGATCCTCGCACTCTAAGCAAGCTCGCGATTGTCCCTAACGAGGGAAGCGTACGGACGTGCACGGTTGAGAAACCGGCAAAGAGCTAGGGTGGTCAACTCACAAATTCGTGCCCGGATCGGGTCACGGGACGGTCTCGCTCTCTCTCGCAGCAGCGGTGATATAAAAAGTATAGCGAGCTACGATCCTAGCATGCTCCCTTGCAGCGGCATAAAGAAATATATACGAAATAAAGCATATGCCGAGTAAGGAGCGAACACGATACCTCCACACTCTCGGCGTGGAGAAGATGACCCCGACCGAACTCGTACTCTCGGAACAAGTACTACACAATAATTACAGTAAGGTAATTTCACTGACCACTCCACGCAGGGAGGTAAAGGGTGACACAACGGGACCCGGGAGTAGCGGTTTTGGGTTGACGGGCGGCTTCTTGTATTGCTTCGGCTACACGCGTACGCGCAATCGTGGGCCCACGTGCTGGTCAGTGGGGCCGCGTGGGACCGGGGTGGCACCACTGTGGTGGGGACGCCCGGAGGAGTGCTCCCTGGGACGGTGGCACACTGGTTCACCGGTCGGAGGCCAGGCGGCTCTGATCTTCACTCGTCGGAGTTGCTGCCCAAGGATCTAAATTCTGTTTTAGACCCGCGCGTCTCGACAAAATCTGCTGCTGCGGTCACTCCCAACGTCGGATCGAGGAACAAGAGGTACGTATGGAAAGCTGACTTGAAATCCTTCGATCTATAGCTGGAGAAATAAATTTGAATTTCCTGTTGGTCGCCTTTATCGAATTTTCAAGCTGCTGTCTCATGATCGAAAAACTTAGGGCAGATTTGAGTTTTCATGAGAGTTAGCATTGACCGCGATGTAGACCTTCGATTCAGCTTTTGAGCCCTTCATGAAAGTTGTAGAGGCCGAAGCGAGGAAAACGGGGATATATCTTATGAAAGGTTTGGTGGAAGTTTCAATTTTGTGGGGATTTTATACTGACTCGGGGTCAGATCTAGACAGCAGAAACAGAACTGAAGTTGGGGGAAAGACACAATTTCTAAAAATTGGTAGAGGGCTTTTGAAATTCGAAAATTTTTTGGAGGATGATAATGGTAGACAAAACCTCCAATAAATTTTGGGATTCAAACAAAAAAATCAAAAAGGGGGTCGAAATGGGAAAGAACTAAGCTTCTACTACACAGATCTGAAAAGGGACAGATCAGGAAGACAGAAAGACACGAAAATGGTAAAATAAAAAAAGAATGTGAAATGATGGGATAACTTTACTGGAGGTTGGGGATCCAGTGGGGAACCAACCCTGAAAATCTCAACTCCAGATGATGTCAGAGTTGGGAGTTAAAAATCATGGAGTGAATCTCTATCTAGTAGAAAAGAACCTTGGACAGCACTTCGGAAGCGGCTTCGCGGCGGCTCGATGGCGGCACGAACGGCAGCGGCGGCACCGGAGATGAATCTAGAGATATAAGGGCTGAGATAGAAGGGGTTTCCACCCTGAAATCTTGAAGGAAGAGGAAGGAACCAGAGGGAGAGAGAGGGCACACCCTTCTTGCTTCAAGCAATTTTCACATAATTTCTTCATTAAATCTCTAATGACACTATACATAGGCTTATATAGAGAATGACAAGGGGTGGGGGGCTGAGAATTTCGTGGGAAAGAGGCCATTTTCTTCCCCCATGTGGTAAAAAACCTAAAATAAATAAATTACATATGGAGGGGAGACTCCTTTGAAAGGAAGGAAGGCATCTTGGACTTTTAAACCCCTTTGTCCCCTTTGAATGTCAAACTATTTAGAAGCCCACCTAAAACTTTGACCAGCCCCACATGGACCCCTATGACTTAGGTGGACCAATGGGAAAGGAGTGAGGGCCCCCTTGACATTTTGCACAAAAACCCAAACACTCCAAGGGAATGACACATTGGCTTATAAAGCCTTACAATTGCACATATACTTTCCCAAGGATATAAAAGCAAATAAAAAGACTCAAATGTAAAATAAAAAGTCAATACTCGGTGTCGATTCCCATCAACTCTCCCCGGGTGGGAAGAACTCGACCCCGTCGAGTAAGGGGTGCGGCTACTCAAGGAGCTCCGGCGGATCCGTCATCGTACCATGAAGCGCGGAGTACGCTCCACTCCAAGTAATCGACACCTGCTCATCCCATATAGATTCGATATGCACACGCTGCCATGGGAATGAGGCTAGAGGTGGACACTCCGGGGTGGGGTCACTCTCAAAGGAGGGAAGGCGGCTCGAAGACTCACTAGGAATCACCGCTTGTCCCTTATGTGACTAGATCCGATATGAAGTAGAACCGATCCCAATAGTTCGACAAGTCTCATACTCGAAAGGGACTAACAACGCGAGCATAGAAAATGACTCGACTCGATGTATGCACATGCACTCGACAGACAACGGTAGAAACAAGGACTCACACAGACCCTAAACAAACCTAATGTTAGTCCGACCTACGCATAGGCGATGGTGTACCAGGACACCCGAATATGTGCCATGCATACACTAGATGTACTCGATGGTTGACGGAATGGAGGACTCCTAGACACCCTAAGATGTACCACTCATGCATTAGCGACCTATGGGATTTGGGTGGGGAAGGGCTAGGAGATCCAAAACTACCCTCGTCATTACCCTAGACGTAGGTATGGCTTGCCAACTAGACCGAGGGGTAGGGGTGGGATAGTGAACTCCTTGGAAGAAGTGGAGTGAATATGATTGCTCGGGAGGTTCACTAGTGAAGGGGTCAAAAGGGTCAAAGAAGTTATGATCCCATGAAGTGGATTCCCCCATGACTCGATCCCAATTTAAGAATTCATAATCACCGTCATACATTGTGGTCGGTGGGACGACGGCCATGTCTAGAAAATAGGATTCTTCCCTTGGGCAAAAGGGAAAGAAGTCGGACTCGGCCGACATCAGGAGGAATAGAAGAATCTTCGTGGTGACACAACCCACGGTGCACACGGAGGTAATGGATCCTATGGTCGGATGGGTGAAGCTACGACTAGTGGGTTGGTCGAAGCCTCGGGCCAATAAGTGCGTCAACTTCCATTGCCAACCTAAACCAAGAATAAGGTCATCCAATGTATCAACATAGTGACTAGACCGGAATGACGTGTGGTAGGAGTTGACAGACACTAGAGGTAAGGTGGGGTCCATAGATGGGTAAGGAAGTGGGACCAAGCCATCTTTGAGCCAACTAAGAAGCGGCTCGGCTATGTATAGCATACCCGTTAGAAACACGGGTGGCTCGGGCTTGGATGGCTCCAAATAAGATGGTTCCGAATAAAGTTCGAAGTAGAAAGTGGCAATGGAGCACTCACGGGTGGTGAAGGAGCATGTGTCCTTTCAATCCTTTCCAACCAATCCGAAAGCATTTTCTTGATTTCATCTAAGGTGCGGGTTGGAGTAGGGGCCTCGGGGTGGACTCGCTCCTCATCTCTCGGCCCGGATGCGGACCTAGACTCGACTATAAGTGGGGCTTCCACCTGGTTGGAGGTGATTGGGTGGGATTGGACGGAGGTGCCAAGGGGTGGTTGGTTGGAAGCGACAGGGAGGGCCACTTGATTGGGGTTGCTTTGGTGGACTTGGATGGAGGTGAAGGGGCGGGGTTGGTTGGAAGTGTAGCCCACTTGATTGTGGGGGAGTTGGTGGGGTTGGCTAGTGGTATGACCTCCGTGGTTGGAGGTAGGTGGGCGGGGAAGGTAGACCCTCCTAAGCGCTCTCTTCATCTCCCACCATGACTCGATGGGCCTTAGCCTCCTATCTTCCCGGAAGTATTTGATGTCCCTCCATGTTTCGGCGGCTTCATAGAAAAGTCACCTTTTGGCAAAGTCCACCTGCATGGGACCAGACATAATGTACACCTCGAAGTAGTCGTCCATAATGGCTTCCCACTCTAGGTAGTCACTCGGGTTATCGGAGCCATAGAAGTCCCGGGCTACGGGCCTTTTGGGGTGGTCGGGTGGTCCTTCCATTTTAGATAGTATCGCCACCATGCAGAGGATGTGACCCCTTGGTCATCCATGGGACACGGGGACGCTAGTGAAAGGACATGCCAACAGTTGGTGACAAGACACTAGACCGACTATGCAAGGTTGGAATGCACTAACTAATGCACACTAAGGACTCTAGACTTAAACCAAGACTCGGTACGTGGCGGAGTTAATCGATCCGAAGATCACTCGGGCAAGTGTGCGGCCTTCCTGATAGGCGTAGCCTAACGTTTGGACAACACCTTTTGATATATCGATTAATGGGATGCAAGTGCAACCTAGACCGACTTAGACAATGACTAATGACTAGACGTAAATGACACTTTTTTTTTATTTTTGACCAAATACTACCCTAGACTCAACTGGCGCTCTGATACCAAACTGATGCGGGACGGATACGCGACTCTACTCCAAATGGATATGCGATCCTCAGACTCTAAGCAAGCTCGTGTGATCGTCCCTAACGAGGGAAGCGTACGGACGTGCACGGTTGAGAAACCGGCAAAGATCTAGGGTGGTCAACTCACAAATTCGTGCCCGGATCGGGTCACGGGACGGTCTCGCTCTCTCTCGCAGCAGCGGTGATATAAAAAGTATAGCGAGCTATGATCCTAGCATGCTCTCTAACAGCAGCATAGAGAAATATATACGAAATAAAGGAGATGCTAAGTAAGGAGCGAACACGATACCTCCACGCTCTCGGCGTGGGGAAGACGACCCCAACCGAAGTCGTACTCCCGGAACAATTACTACACAATAATTACAGCAAGGTAATTTCACTGCCCACTCCACGCAGGGAGGTAAAGGGCGACACAGCGGGACTCAGGAGTAGCGGTTTCGGGTTGACGGGCGGCTTCTTGTGTTGCTTCGGCTACACGCGTACGCGCAATCGTGGGCCCACGTGCTGGTCAGTGGGGCCGCGTGGCACCGGGGTGGCACCACTGTGGTGGGGACGCCTGGAGGAGCGCTCCCTAAGATGTTGGTACGCTGGTTCTCCGGCCGGAGGCCGGGCGGCTCCGATCTTCACTCGTCGGAGTTGCTGCCCACGGATCTGAATTCTGTTTCAGACCCGCGCGTCCCGACTAAATCTGCTGCTACGATCACTCCCGACGTCGGATTGATGCACAAGAGGTACCTATGGAAAGCTGACTTGAAATCCTTCGATCTATGGCTGGAGAAAGAAATTTGAATTTCCTGTTGATGGCCTTTATCGAATTTTCAAGTTGATGTCTCACATGATCTGAAAACTTAGGGCAGATTTGAGTTTTCTTGAGAGTTGGGGTTGACCGCGATGTAGACCTTTGATTCAGCTTTTGAGCCCTTCATGAAAGTTGTAGAGGCCGAAGCGAAGAAAAGGGAGATATATCTGATGAAAGGTTTCACGGAAGTTTCGATGTTTTGGGGATTTTATACTGACTCGGGGTCGGACTTGGACAGTAGAAATAGAACTGAAGTTTGGGGAAAGACTCAATTTCTAAAAATAGGTAGAGGGCTTTTGAAATTCGAAGAAAATTTGTGGAGGATGGGGATGGTGGAAAAAACCTTCAATAAATTTGGAGATTCAAAAAAAATCAAAATGGGGGTCGAAAGGGGGAAGAACTAAGCTTATGCTACACAGATCTGAAAAGGGACAGATGAGAAAGACACGAAAATGGAAAAATATAAAAAGAATGTGAAATGACAGGATAATTTTACTGGAGGTTGGGTATCAAGTGGGGAAATAACCTTGAAAATCTCAACTCCAGATGATGTCGAAGTTGGGAGTTAAAAATCTTGGAGTGAATCTCTGTCCAGCAGATCAGAACCTTGGACAGCACTTCGGAAGCGGCTTCGCGGCGGCTCGATGGCGGCACGAACGGCGGCGGCAGCACCAGAGATGAATCTAGAGATAGAGGGGCTGAGATAGAAGGGGTTCCACCCTAAAATCTTGAAGTAAGAGAAAGGAACCAGAGGGAGAGAGAGGGTACACCCTTCTTGCTTCAAGTAATTTTTCACATAATTTCTTCATTAAATCTCTAATTACACTATACATAGGCTTATATAGAGAATGACAAGGGGTGGGGGGCTGGGAATTTAATGGGAAAGAGGCCATTTTCTTCCCCCACGTGGTCAAAAATCCAAAATAAATAAATTACATATGGAGGGGACACTCCTTTGAAAGAAAGGAAGGCATCTTAGACTTTTAAACCCTTTTGTCCCCTTTGAATGTCAAACCATCTAGAAGCCCACCTAGGACTTTGACCAGCCTCACATGGACCCCTATGACTTAGGTGGACCAATGGGAAAGGAGTGAGGGCCCCCTTGCTGGACCTACTGACATTTTGCACAAAAATCAAAACAAGCCAAGGGAATGACACATTGGCTTATAAAGCCTTACAATTGCACATATACTTTCCCAAGAATACAAAAGTAAATAAAAGGACTCAAATGCAAAATAAAAAGTCAGTGCTCGGCGTCGATTCCCATCACCACCCCCTCCGCCTACGGAGGTCCCACTCCCCACAGTAGATCCCACGAAATTCCAGGCCCTCAATGATAAGCGGGATGCCCTTGTCGACCTGATGCGGGCCCCGATAGCCATATTAGAATCAGAACTATTATTTCCACCCCCATCGGAACTAGATCCGAAATTAAATACCATTACCCAAATAGTGAAGTCTTAGTTGGGGATTGGAGAGGGGTAAATTGGTGGACCAAAAAGATATGTGGCCCCATGTTGCCCAACGAGACCCTCTGATCCCAACGAGTGATAGCCCTCTTTTTGGGCCCACTCATCAGTTGGCCCAATTCATTCGGACCGACTGAGCCCGTGTAGCTTCCTGGCTCGGGAGTCTGAATAACGGCTCAGAGAAAGCCCGAAAGGCGACCGAGCGTAATCGACTGAGGGAAGTCCAGGGGTGAAGAGAAGGGCGAGCGCCCTCGAATGGTGAAGAGCCTACATTTAGGGGGGTAATGCCCCCTAAACTCTCCCCCTCCCCCTTCCCCAGAAAGAAGATGTGTCGATATATAAACTCCAGGGAGCCCTCCGAGAAGGTAAGCCAATTCTAGCCACTTCACTGGTGAGGAGCAATCCCGTGCCCTACACCCCCTTGCCTCATTCGCACTCTTAGAGCTCTTACCACTGTTGACTTAAGCATCGGAGGGTTTCCTTCGCGATCTCAACCCCGGGCCCCCTTGATTGCTTTCCTTGTTCGCAGGAATCCTTCTTGAAGTAGGTACCCCCCACGATCGTCCCTGATCCGATAGTTCACAGCCTAGCATGAGATCTCGCATCTTCATTTGGCACCGTCGGTGGGAACGAGCTAAAAGTCAGTATGGTGCGAAGGCGTAGTAGTAGGAGGGCAGCCAGAGACAAGGGGAAAGCACTGGCAGTGGCGATCGAAGGGCGCGGTCCATCAAATTCTATGACAAGCCCCGTTCCTCCCAACCAAGCCAACAATCCACCCCCTCCGCCTACGGAGGTCCCACTGTCCACGGTAGATCCCACAGAATTCTAGGCCCTCAACGATAAACTGGATGCCCTCGGCAACCTGATGCGGGCCCCGGTAGCCAGAGAGGAGCTCTCACAACATTCGTAGTCGAGGCCCCCCTATTTGGATACTTCCCGGCGAATGACAGGAGGTCGTTTTATTCTCCAGGAAGGTTGCATCATCCGCAGCACGGCGGGTGAACCTTCCTATCCCCCACCTCTGGCTGCTGAACAAGAAGCCTCCTCCATTGCTCACGGAAGAGAAGGTGAAGTGCGCCCACCAATACAGGCGGCCTGCCTCGGTGCGTGCAGGCATGAAAGTTGGCGCGAGCTCACCAACAATGTCTCGGGATCTCCTTGCACTCGCCTGGAGCTATCCCTACAACTCCGGGAGTTCGAGCGTCATATCCCCGAGCAAGAGCAGGCCCTGCAGTAGAACTCTGCCACTAAGGAGGAAGAGGAGTGATCTCTATTTTCCTCTGACATTTTGGAGGCTGGACTGTCCCCAAGTGTTGGGTTCGCTGCGCTCCCTCTTTGCACTTGGTGATGGTTTTGATGATAACAAAATATTGTGTGAAAGTTTTATGGAAAATATTCTTTGATTCTTGCAAATCATGAATGTGGTACTTGCACATTTATCATGGGACATTTGAGGTGTTTTAGGTCTTAACTTGCTACGCATGAGTATTGATCTATTTAAGTTGAATGAGATCATGTATAGCTATTACATGTCAAATTGACTGTGCTTCTACCTAAGGTTTTGGTTGGTTAATGAATGTTGTTTGATATGTAGATTCTTCTTATTGTTTATACAAGAGTGGCATCCCTTTGTTAAATGGTTCTTTACCTCAAGGACTAATATGGCTATGGTTATTGTGTAGGACACAGTTGAGGGAGATGGTTCATAGATCAAATTCATTGGACACCTTCTCATACATTATGAATGAATTGCTCATATGGCTACTTTATCTCCTAAGTATAAATTGAGCTACCCTTGGTTTATCAAAGGGTTAATAGAAATCAAAACAGCTGCATCAATGCCAATGGTAAGAATGAGCATTTTGAATGTTGGTTTCTAGTGGATTTTTGGTAAGCATTGCATTGAATACTTGTTTTTATGCTCATTGCTTGTTCAGTGAAATTGGGTTTGCATGTGTCTCATGCATGCTCTTATTAATTGTCTTGAGGTTGTCTTTTGCTAATCTAGCTTCCTATTGTCCTTAATAAAACCCTAGTTTGATGAATGTTTTAAGACCTTCTAATGCATGTTATTCACTTGTAAAAATTAATTTTTCAAATGGGGTTGTACGTTTTTCAGTCTGCAATGGACTGCCTAAGGCAGTTTCCAGTCTGAGGGAGCAATTCCTGGCTATGCTGGTTCTTGCATTAGGTGGAAAAGTGTCGAGTCTTAGAGTCAGACACTTTCAAACCTAAGAGTTCACACTTATGTCCTGGGTGGTTTTTCTTCATCGTTGGCTGCACCCTGTGAAGAAAGTGTTGACTCTGAGAGTCGACACTTCTTCTGGGCGGACCGGATCGGGTTTTCTGTAAGCCTTACAAACCTTATCAAACCCAATACATTTGGTGCCCTCTTGGACCCATTTATCCTTAGGGTTCCCTTTCATATAATAGAAGGGTATTTGGAGGTTTTTATCATGGGTATTCTTGTCATATGTTCATCTATTTGCTGCCCTATATATCGTTGCGATTTTTACAAGGAAAATGAACGAAGGGGCTAATTGTTCTATCTTTTGTAGGGAAAGGAAGAAAGAGGGCAGCCACAAGGTAGAGAGGAGAGGGCTTTGAGTGATTATGAAATTTTGATGTTTGTAGGTGGATTTGGAGCTTGGATCTGAAGGCTTATCCTGTTCGAGCTGCAGTCAAGGTCGGTTCTTCAAGAAGGTGGACCGACTGCTCCATCCAGCTACGGATTCTACTCTCTCTCCGATCGGTGCTTCAAGGAAAACATCTAAACAGCCATTCAAGAACAAGGGAGAAACATTCCACATCTTTTACCCATTTGCTTGTGATAGTTTTCTTGATCTACATCCTACTAGGAGCATAAATTGATTATCTTTGTATTTTTCTGAATCGAAATATTTCTGTGTGTGGTGTACGGAGTTACGTCTCCATGTGAGGATTTAGTGTTGGGTGAGTTTCCCGAGTGTGTGTGGTGTGCTGCGGTGGCAGCAGTTTGGGGCCAGGCCCCGTGTGTGTGGAGTGTTGCGGAAGCATCGTGTGTGGTGTTGGGGCTCGTCCCCATGATTGCTACAGTTCGTAGCGTGTTAGTGAAGCCTCACCGGGTTTCGGTGAGGGGTGGACGTAGGGAGCCCGTTATGGTCCCGAACCACTTAAAAATCTCTGTGTTGCATGTGGTGTGCCTGTGCGATTGTCCATTTCTCCTATCCCCGTTCACAAGCTATTTTATAGATTTTTATTCACTGCACCATCGCACTTCGCTGGCTCTGCTATCTATTATTAGTAATCATTGATCATTTGTTGGACTGGTAGTCCGTGTGAGATCAGAAGGATTGAGAGAACAATTATATCTCACTTTAATTTAGATTAACTAACATAGTTAATTTGATTTCCGTTGTAATTAATTTAGTTGTTTTTAAAATCGACCATCTCAACTGGGGGACAATTCAACCCCCCTTCTTGTCTGCCATCTATTCTGGGCCAACAATTGGTATCAGAGCGAGGCCTCTGGCTTTATTCAATCTCACGGTTGAAGAGGAAAGATCTTTAGCGATGGAAAGTAGGGGAATGCTTCATGAGGGACATTCTATACATAGGCCACCATTTTTTGATGGCATGAATTACCCTTATTGGAAAATTAGAATGACCGTGTTTTTGCATGCTCAAGATTATGATAGCTTAAGAGTCGTTAGTAAAGGTCCTTATAAATTGCCCGATGATGAGGACAGTTGGACTAAAGAACACATTAAAAAATCATGTACAAACTTTAGAGCTATGAATATTGTTCAATGTGTTGTACATCCAAATTAATATTCACGTATATCTATGTGTTCCTCAACATAGGAAATGTGGGAGAAGCTTTGGCTCATATACGAAGGAACGTCGGAGGTAAAGGAGACGAAAGCAAATATATTGGTCTGAGAATACGAGCTATTCATAATGAAGCCACATGAGACCATCTCGGAGATGTTTGCTAGGTTAAGTGAGATCACTAATAGTTTGAAAGCGCTAGGAAAGGAGTACACAAATCAAGACCTTATGAGGAAGGTGCTGTTGTGCCCCTGTGGTTTTGATGATGGTTTTAATGGTGGTTTTGATGATTGGTCTTTGAGGTGAGTTATTCACTGTGAGTCATCTTGCTGTGTGAGTCTTCATGCTAGCATTCACTTTCTGATCATAATGCAGTTCTTCATTCTCTCTGATATGGCATTGCATATTTGATTATGTTCAGTCATGTTACTGTTGTTCTTTAGACTGCAGTTTGATACTGCAGCGTCGACCCATAGAACTGCAGCGTCGACGCTGCCAAGGAACTTCAGAGGTAGCAGTAAGAAATATTTGATCTGCTGCGTCCACGCTGCTTGGGCAATGCGTTGACGCTTGGTGCCTCTTTAACTTTGCTGCATTTATTCATTGGTCTAGAATCTAAGTCTGTACATCAGACTGTGCCCTCAGCTTTCAACGTCAAGTCTGTACAGCGTGAACAGTGCATCACTTCTCGAAGTATATACATCGGCCTCCTTGCCTAAAGTCTATATACTGGCTCAAGCTCACCTAAGTCCATACATCACAAACTCTATACATCCGATTGATGTTGCAGTGTTCACCAAGTCTATACATCGCCTTCAGACCTTCAAGTCTATACACTGATACAGGAACCAAGTCTGTACATCGACTTCGCACCTACAAGTCTGTACATTGGCGTCATTTCACCAAGTCTATACACTCATACCTTTTCCTACGTTTTACTGGCCAAATCTATACATCGCTAAGTCTGTACGTTGTCTTCAGCTCAAGCGTTCAAAGCCTAAAGTCTGTACAACGCAAAGTCTACACATTGGCTCAGGGTCGTCAAGTCTATACATCCACAGTGGACGTTCAAGTCTATACATTGGCCCTAATACTCAAAGTCTGTACACTCGTTGCACTATACAAGTCAATACACTGGCAATCCTGCTGAAGTCTATACATTGGCTCTAACATTCCAAACTCTGTACAGTCACTCCCTCAGCAAGTCTATACACTGGAGTCGTCAGCTGTGAGGACAGCATGTCTGTACACTGGTTCTCATGCATGTTAAACACCAAGTCTATACACTGCACTAATGCATTGTCCTTACGGTAAAGTGTATACATTGTCCATGTGCTAATTGTTCAAATGTATATACACTCGCTGTTATAAGAGCCTGAACTAACTAAGTATATACATTCCTTTTGTCTCTGTTTGCAGACAATTCAGACTGATGATTGGGGCAACGCAGCGTCCATATGCGTCAACGCAGCATGCTGAGAGCGTCGACGCAGCACGCCCATCTGCTGAAGACTTGATCACTGGATCACCGATGCGTCAACGCAGCAGGCTGATGGAGTCAACGCAGCAGACTTGAGTTTTGCTGGTCGAATGTCTTTGAAGGCTGTGTCAACCCTTTAGAGCAAGTATGTTGATGCCACCTCAACTCCAGTTGCTGAGCGTACTGATGAATGGGCACGTGACCCGAAGCTGGCACCTGACACGTAATCCGAGGTGGGTGCTGAGCACGTGATCTGAGGAGGAATCTTCTGGACGGAAGGCGTGGGAAGCACACACCTATCACCCTCCTTACTGCTGCTGGTATATATTGGAGCCTTCGTCTTCAGATGGAGGCTGATCGAAGAAAAAGCCTGGAGAGCAAAAAAGCCCTTCGATCCAGAAAAAGAGAAGAAGAAGAAAAAGAGAAGAAGAGAACAGTGTGAGGGAAAAGGAGAGTAGAAGAGAAAGAAAGAGAGATAGAGAGAGAGAGAGTTCGTGGAGAAAAAGGAAGAAGTTACTGAAGATCTGTCTACTGGACCGTGGATCAAATCCAGGCCAGTCAGCTCCATGGGAGCCACATCTGATGTTCCTTCATTTACAGCTTATGTTTGCTATGTTATTTTCATTTCTTATTTTTCCTTTTATTCGATCTGATTTACTGTGTTCTTCCGAACCTCTGGACTGAGGTCGGGTTCCTCCTGGTGGGTCAGGAGAAGGGAGATCTGATCTTCGGTTGCAAGTAGCTGGGAGCTACTTGTGGGTTCCCTCCGGTTTGGAGGAAGGGAGACTTGTCTCCGGTTCTGGGCTTGTGGGTAGCATATCCAGGGGTCCCTCCGGTCTGGAGGAAGAGAGACTTTGGTCTCTGGTTTCCAAGTGGCTGGGAGTCACTTGGGGTGTCCCTCTGGTTAGGAGGAAGAGGGGAGGCTGTTCCCCTGGTCAAGCTGTGTGGCAGCAACTGTTCGCAGACTGAGTCTGCTTGGTTCTAGCATTGGCTAGTGAAGCCTCACTCCGGTTGGGAGTGAGGGGTGGATGTAGGTCTGGAGGACCGAACCACCTTAAAATTATTTGTGCAGTGGTTTGCCTTGCGTTAGCTCCATATCTTCTACCTCCCATTCACAGGTTGTGCATGCTTGGCTAGTTGCATTATCTAGAGAGTTATTTTTTAGCATTACATTCTGCTAAGTGTGTTTGGATTGTTTAGCTCTGCCTTCGTTTCTGGTTGTTCAGGTGGTTGCATTGGTGCAGTCCAACTGTTTGTTCATTTGTTGCCTTATCATTTCATCTTGGAAAGCTCATTAGTCTTTATTCCGCATATCTGAGCTTTAGAGTTTTAATTTAGGCTATATTTTCTAAAGGGATACATTCACCCCCCCTCTGTATCCGGGCCTAGCACCCTAACAGTTGGTATCAGAGCGGTGTCTGCATACAAGGTCCAGCGACCTGCAGATTCGATCTCTGGTTTTCGGTGCTAATTTATTTTTAGTGCATCAATATTCCTGTTGCATTAATCTGTTGTGTTCTCATGGCTCATCCTCCACTATTCAGTAGTTCAAATATTAAATTCTGGCTATATCGTATGCACAAGCATGTTAACTCTATTAATCCACAATTGTGGAAGGTTATCTCTCACAGTCCACATGAACTTCCTAAGGATAAGTCCAAGTGGACTCATGTTCACAAGTTGAAAAATGACGATAATGTGAGAGCTCTAAATCTAATGAAGGCTGCAATCGGTTCTGATGATTTTTCCTCTTTCTCAGGTTGTAGCTCGGCAAAGGAAATATTGGATGAATTGCTTCGCATCCACAATGGAAAGGAAGAAGAATGTCTCATGGCAAGAAGGAGTGATCAATCAGATGAGTCCTCATCCCAGGTAAACTCTGAGACCGAGGATATTAGTCATGATGATTTAGTTGCCATGCATGAGCATCTACTGGAAAAATATGAAAGAGTTAAATCAGAAAAGAGAAAATTAAGAAAAGAGAAAAATTCTGAAGTCAGAAGTCTGAAAGCTGAAAATGAAAACTTGAAATCTGACATGATTAAAGAAAAAGATGAGTTAAACAGGTTGAAATCTAAAATGAGAATATTAGAAACAAACTCATCGGTGAAAATAATTCTTGCAAAACATGTGCCATTCTCGAAGACATGATTAATGATTTTGATTCTGATGACAGTTTTCAAAAAGAACAAATCAAATCTTTAAAAGAAGAAAATGTCTACTTGAAAGATCAAAATAAAAAGCTAATGGTTCTTAATACTGTCTTCTCTGAAAGATGGTTGTCAATTGAAAAAGGAAAAACTGTTGTGAAGGAAAATGAGAACAACATTGAAATAATGGTTCAACAAGAAAATGAAACTCTGAAGAACCTGAATGATGCTTTGCAACAACAGCTGATTGTTTGTGAATCTGAGCTATCCAAGTATGAAGTGAGTATTGCTTCATTGAATTCTGAGATTGAAGATCTGAAAAATTCTTTGTCAAAATTCGTTAAAGGAAAAGACAATTTGAATAAGCTGCTTGGTTCTAAAGTGAATTTTCAGAAAGAAGGACTTGGGTATGTGCATGTTAATAAGAAAGTGAATGAAAAGAAGAAGTCAACTGTATTCGTGAAAAGCTCTGAACAAGCTAATCAATCTAGTTCTTCTATTTTTCAATTCACTGCTAAGAAGGCTGAAAATTCAGATAAGAAACAGAAAAAGATTCAAAAACAAAAGAAAAATGCTGATTTGAATAAGTCCAAATATGTCTCTGATTTACATGTGCATGCTGCTCACTGCTCACACACACATTCACACTCTCATGAGAATATCAATCTTGTCAAACAAGTGAATGTGAATAAAAAGGCTATAACATGTCACTATTGTGGGAAAGTTGGCCATATTATGCATAACTGTGTAGCATTGATAAATGATGAAAGAAATGCTGTTAGAAAGTATCCTAGAAATCATCTTAGGAAACATTCTACTGATCAGGAAAAGAAAATTCAATGCTATTGCTGTGGGAAGTTTGGTCACATTGCTGCCTTCTGCTGGCATGCTCAGGGAAAGAAAACTAACTCTGGATTTGTTAATTTCCCTGTTAATAAAAACATTGTTGATAGAAAGAAGTTTGGTTCTAGAAGCAAACACACTGTATGTTTTGAATGTGGAAAGCCAGGCCACAGAGCTGTTAACTGTTGGCTGGCCGGTTATGAAAAGAAAAATTTTCATGTCAATAACAGAATTAATCATGTTCACTCACACCATGTTCACGCCAATGCTGATGTATACAAGGAGAACATGAAATCTGTTATTTCTTGTTATCATTGTGGGCAGGTAGGGCATTCCATGTATAATTGTCATATCATGTGTTGTGATGATAAACATGCGAAAAATCTGTTGAGAAAACCTGCTAGGAGTGTCACTGCTAAACCAGGACCCAAGGTTTCTTGGGTACCTGTTACATCAAAATGATGTGTCTGCTACAGGTGTGCCTTGGAAGCTGAGGAATAAAAGGGGGAAATAAACCAAGGCACTCAAAGAAAAACCCCTTCTGAAATTTTCAGGTAATTTCTCTGCATCTCCTATTTTGAAATTATTGCATATCTGCCATTTGTAGTTGTTTGATAATTGTTGAAATGCATAACCTCTGAAAACAAATTGCATTCCGAATTTTCTGGAAAAATCTGAACTGCTTATGAATGTGGCTTGAAATTTGTCTATTGCATAGTTCATTGAAAATCTGTCCATTGCATTCTGAAAAATCTGATTAGCTGAAATTTGATCCATGCATGCTGCCCATGTTGAATTATCATGGTTGACCTCAATGGTATATAAATGGTAAGGTACCAAAAGGCAGGGAAGTCTGTCTGGAGGTTCTTACTATGTGTGAGGTGGTCTTTTAGACCAAGTGCTCCGCCTAGTACCATGGGTCACCTTGCTGGTTAGGACAGTCTGAATGTGCATGAATCAAAATCATATGTTTAGTTTTCAGTGCAAACATTGCATATTTTCAGGGGGAGTTAGTTGCATGTCCTTGCATAGCATTCAGTGTTGAGTCTTTGCATACATATAGTGCATTGCATTTCCTTATATTGAAAATGCCAAAAAGTGAGTTTGAATGCATATTGTGAGGGGGAGTCAATGCATTACATATAGGTTGTCAAATGCATACATTTGTCAGAATTCATTGCATATCCTTCCTTATTGATTTTGTTGACAGACCTTGAACATATTTTTGAAAACATTGAGCTTCAAAATCTCTCCTATCAATTGGTATCATTTGGCTTCAGATTTCTATCAGTCTTTCATGAAGATTTCAATGGGACTATCTCGATCATAAATCTAAAAATTCTTGAACTAGAAATCTTCTATTATACATTTTTATGAATGACTGAAATACCTCATGTGGTTTAAGTTTAATGTATTCAATGAGTTTGGCTTTAAAATCTCTTAAAAATATCTGAAGCATGTTTAATAAATCTTAACCATCTGTTTCATGCTGTGTCTTGTAAAATCTTCTGAAATCTACATTATTGAATACATGACTTTATTTGGTTAAGTACATGAAATTGTTATTGATTTGAAACAAATAATTTTTTCTGAAATGTCTAAAGGGTATTTTCTGTCAAAGCAATGACCTTGGTCATTGAGAAACACATGTCCAAAGGACTGTGTCATGAGGTACCATAGTTAACTCTGATTAAGAATAATTGAATTTCAGGCAGAGCAATGGCATGCACACTGAGAAATACAACTCACTCATCAAGAAATGATTTGCAGTGTGTCATGATGTGTAAATGCTATCTCTGTTCATATAAAGCATGACAGTTAGTCACACTAAGTGCTTAGGGATATTGGCCTCTGATCAAGGTATATCCTCTAGTTACAAGGTGTGCACTGAACTAGAGTGCTCTTAAAATTTGTAGCATGAAAAATTGTCGAACAATTTGAAATATCTGAATATTGATGTTAAAATCAAATTACTACAACCCTAGACAATATCATATGACTTCATAATTGCTTGATTTCAATACTGATGCATATAATTCCGAAAGAAGTCAATAAATTTGATTGTGTAAGAGAAAGGGAGTTTTATCAAGATAAATATGAGGGCTTGGTTCATTTTTATTAAACCATGGTTTTAGATATCAATATAGAATTTTTTTGATAAACTCTACATACATCATGTTTAAACCATGCTGTTCAATAAAGTTCATTCATAAGCCCTTATAATGGAAGACTTTGAAAAACTTATGTTTTGGATTTATGAGATTGATATCTCTCTGAAAATCTGATTGAATTTTCTGAGATTGGAGCTTCTTTAAAAATATGCTAATTGAACCTCTTCTGCTCATTGACCTGAACTTCTCCTTGTTTGCCCCTGTGGTCTCCTTCTCATTCATTTCAAAAGGTTCCATTTATTGAGGGGGAGCCTCCTAGTCATATGCATCATGCTACATAGAAGGAGAAGAATTGTGCTCTTGCATTCATATTTCTAGGGGGAAATGTTGCATTCTGGTATCTATTTATGTTGATTGTTTGCCAAAGGGAAAATTTCATTCAATCTTTGCATGCAAGCTCCTTTTGATCATCTCTAACTCATGCTTTTGCTGAAACTCTTAAAGGGGGAGAATCATGTTCTTGCAAGGGGGAGAAATTGACTGATTTTTTTATACATGCTTTAATTTCTCAAACTATTTTCTTTTTCATGAAGTCAAAGGGGGAGAATAGTTTGAGTCATCAGTTTGACTCACTATGTAGTGTTGCCATCATCAAAAGGGGGGAGATTGTTGTGCCCCTGTGGTTTTGATGATGGTTTTAATGGTGGTTTTGATGATTGGTCTTTGAGGTGAGTTATTCACTGTGAGTCATCTTGCTGTGTGAGTCTTCATGCTAGCATTCACTTTCTGATCATAATGCAGTTCTTCATTCTCTCTGATATGGCATTGCATATTTGATTATGTTCAGTCATGTTACTGTTGTTCTTTAGACTGCAGTTTGATACTGCAGCGTCGACCCATCGAACTGCAGCGTCGACGCTGCCAAGGCACTTCAGAGGTAGCAGTAACTCCTTGAGCTGATGCGTCGACTCTTCGCTTCCATCTTCAAGTCCATACAACGGGACTGAAGTGTTCAATTGAAAGTCTCTACACTCTTTCCATTGGAAGTCTATACAATCGTCTTCATATCATCGAGTCTGTATAGCCACTGGTCTAGAATCTGAGTCTGTACATCATACTGTGCCCTCAGCTTTCAACGTCAAGTCTGTACAGCGTGAACAGTGCATCACTTCTCGAAGTATATACATCGGCCTCCTTGCCTAAAGTCTATACACTGGCTCAAGCTCACCTAAGTCCATACATCACAAACTCTATACATCCGATTGATGTTGCAGTGTTCACCAAGTCTATACATCACCTTCAGACCTTCAAGTCTATACACTGCTACAGGAACCAAGTCTGTACATCGGCTTCGCACCTGCAAGTATGTACATTGGCATCATTTCACCAAGTCTATACACTGGACTTTGTTTAACCAAGTCTGTACACTCCACATCTTTTCCTACGCTTGGCCAAGTCTATACACTCGTACCTTTTCCTACGTTTTACTGGCCAAATCTATACATCGCTAAGTCTGTACAATGTCTTCAGCTCAAGCGTTCAAAGCCTAAAGTCTGTACAGCGCAGAGTCTACACATTGGCTCAGGGTCGTCAAGTCTATACATCCACAGTGGACGTTCAAGTCTATACATTGGCCCTAATACTCAAAGTCTGTACAGTCGCTGCACTGTACAAGTCTATACACTGGCAATCCTGCTGAAGTCTATACATTGGCTCTAACATTCCAAACTCTGTACAGTCACTCCCTCAGCAAGTCTATACACTAGAGTCGTCAGCTGTGAGGACAGCATGTCTGTACACTGGTTCTCATGCATGTTAAACACCAAGTCTATACACTGCACTCATGCATTGTCCTTTACGGTAAAGTGTATACACTGTCCATGTGCTAATTGTTCAAATGTATATACACTCGCTGTTATAAGAGCCTGAACTAACTAAGTATATACATTCCTTTTATCTCTGTTTGCAGACGATTCAGACTGATGATTGGGCCAACGCAGCGTCCAAATGCGTCAACGCAGCATGCTGAGAGCGTCGACGCAGCACGCCCATCTGCTGAAGACTTGATCACTGGATCACCGATGCGTCAACGCAGCAGGCTGATGGAGTCAACGCAGCAGACTTGAGTTTTGCTGGTCGAATGTCTTTGAAGGCTGCGTCAACCCTTTGGAGCAAGTGTGTTGACGCCACCTCAACTCCAGTTGCTGAGCGTACTGATGAATGGGCACGTGACCCGAAGCTGGCACCTGACACGTGATCCGAGGTGGGTGCTGAGCACGTGATCCGAGGAGGAATCTTCTGGACGGAAGGCGTGGGAAGCTCACGCCCTAGCTGCTGCTGCTGCTTATAAAAGGAAGCCTTCATCCAACAGATGAAGACTGATCGAAGCTGAGAGAAAAAGGGAAAAAGTCTATACAGTGAGAAACAAGCAGCAGAGAGTCTTCGATCCACAGAAAGAGGAAGAAAAAGAGAAGAAGAAGAAATAGAAGAAGAGTGAGCCGGCAGAAGAAAAAGGGTTGCAGAGAAGAAGGAGAGAATAGCGTGAGAGAAAAGGAGAGCAGAGGAGAAAGAAAGAGAGATAGAGAGAGAGAGAGTTCGTGGAGAAGAAGGAAGAAGCTATTGAAGATCTGTCCTCTGGCGCGTGGATCAAATCTAGGCCAGTCAGCTCCATGGGAGCCACATCTGATGTTCCTTCATTTACAGCTTATGTTTGCTGTGTTATTTTCATTTCTTATTTTCCTTTTATTCGATCTGATTTACTGTGTTCTTCCAAACCTCTGGACTGAGGTCGGGTTCCTCCTGGTGGGTCAGGAGAAGGGAGATCTGATCTCCGGTTGCAAGTAGCTGGGAGCTACTTGTGGGTTCCCTCCGGTTTGGAGGAAGGGAGACTTGTCTCCGGTTCTGGGCTTGTGGGTAGCAAGTCCAGGGGTCCCTCCGGTCTGGAGGAAGAGAGACTTCGGTCTCTGGTTTCCAAGTGGCTGGGGGTCACTTGGGGTGTCCCTCCGGTTGGGAGGAAGAGGGGAGGCTGTTCCCCTGGTCAAGCTGTGTGGCAGCAACTGTTCGCAGACTAAGTCTGCTTGGTTCTAGCATTGGCTAGTGAAGCCTCACTCCGATTGGGAGTGAGGGGTGGATGTAGGTCTGGAGGACCGAACCACCTTAAAACTATTTATGCAGTGGTTTGCCTTGCGTTAGCTCCATATCTTCTACCTCCCATTCATAGGTTATGCATGCTTGGCTAGTTGCATTATCTAGAGAGTTATTTTTGAGCATTATATTCTGCTAAGTGTGTTTGGGTTGTTTAGCTCTGCCTTCGTTTCTGGTTGTTCAGGTGGCTGCATTGGTGCAGTCCAACTGTTTGTTCATTTGTTGCCTTATCATTTCATCTTGGAAAGCTCATTAGTCTTTATTCCGCATATCTGAGCTTTAGAGTTTTAATTTGGGCTATATTTTCTAGAGGGATACATTCACCCCCCCTCTGTATCCGGGCCTAGCACCCTAACAGGTGCTGCAGTCCTTGTCACCACAATGGCATACGAAAGCGAACGTGATAGAAAACTTTAAAGATCTCACCACACTTACGCTGGATGAGTTGATTGGGTCCTTGATGACCTATGAAATCAACATTAAAAGGATAGAGGAGGAGAAAGGTAAGATGAACTCTGTTGCATTTAAGGCTAACCCACAGCCTTTTGAAGAAAGTGATGAAGGGTCAAGTCTTGATAGTAGTGAGGAGGAATTGGTGAACCTCATCACTAGAAGAGCCAGAAAATTCTTGAGGAAGACTAGAAAAGTTCAGAAAAAGCCATTGGTAAAGAAAAGAGAGATTAGATGCTATCAATGTAACAAGGTCGGACACATGAGAAATGAATGTCCAGATCTTGAGAGAAAATTGAAGAAAGGTAAAGTGAAGAAGCCAAAGGTAATGAAAGCTGTATGGAGCGACGAGGACGAGAGCGAGTCCAAATCCGAGAAAGAGAATGAGCTGGACGAGCAAGTCCAGAATCTATGTCTGATTGCTTATGAGGAGGACACTGAGGTAAATTTTGATAATGAAAATCTTACTTGTGAAGAATGGGAAATTGCATATGCTGGAATGTATGAAAAGTGCAAGAAGTTAAAACATGAAAATAAAAGCTTAAAAAAGAAGTTTCATGATATTTTGTATTCTAGTTCATCTTCATGCACTAAATGTAGTTTGCTTGAGTTGGAACTTGAAAAACTAAAAGATGAAAATGAAATGTTGTTGTCTAAAGTCTGTCTATTTGAGGATGAAATTTCATGCTTAAAAATTAAAAAATAACATGCTTACGAGAATGTGAAAAACATGAAAATTGAAAAATGTAGAAGTGGCAAAGGAGTTGGAAGGAATCAAAGAAAAATTGATTGAATGTGAGAAATCTAAAAAGGATATTGAAACCAACTTCAACACCATGTGTGATGAGCTACAGAAATTGAAAGGTCCTGTTGAAAAAGAACTGAAAGGAAAACAGAAAATGTTTGACTATGGTAAAGGTAGTCAAAGGAATGAAAAGAGAAATGTGGGACACACTCCTATAAAGAAGAATTCTTTTATAAGAAATCAATTTCAAAAATCCATTGATTCAACTTATTATTCCCCTGTTCATCCATGCATGAACTCATATGTAAATCCTTCAAACAAGCATAGGAAGAATTACTTTGGAAAGTCAAAAGTTACTTACTTTTATTGTGGTATGTTCGGACACTCCATGTATGTGTGTGATTTGATGAGGGGCGATGATGAGTGGTTTGAAAGAAAAAATAGAATGTATTTTACTCATGCTGGAACTAACTCTAAGGGACCCAAGAAAGCTTGGGTACCCAAATTTATAAAGTGAGAAATCTGTTTGGCAGGGTTCCTTGAGATCGAGGTAAATAATGATTTCTCAAGGCAAAGGTAAGAGAGCTCAAGTTCTAAAATCTTCTATTAAATAATACAAGCATATACTTGTTGACATGTTTTCCTTCTTTCCCATTTTAATTATCCTTCCAACCCCTTCTTCACTATGCTAATGTAAAGAACTAAAAAACTGTATAAAGAACAGGGGGAAGGACGTAGAGAGTGTGTGTGATCGCCACCAAGGTGCCGAATGTAAGCAAATACACCGTACCTTGGAAAGGAAGGGGAGACACTCGCCTAAAGAATGTAGCACTGCAAAATCAAACGGTCCTGGAGGAACTGCTTAGTGTAAGGGACGGTCGCTCGATAGACCACTCACAGCGCCGAAGAAGGAAGCGGGACTCTGATGGGTCTAGCAACTGGACGGTTCGCAGAAAGCCGCTCGAAGGGCCTGAACAGCTAGTGGAAGACCGCTCTAATTTGAAAACGGATGAAGCACGACCGCCCAAAGCTCCAGACTCCAAGGTTAGGGGACCTGATCCTCCACTCCTTCCGGTCGGTCGGAGGGAATGGGCCTCGTGTTGCGATGATGCTGACCTGCAAAAAAAACAACATATAGAACACAGAAAGAACCCAAGATCAGTACTGCGAAGTGAAGGAACTATAAAAGACTGCGCAAAATGAACTAACTAACATGAAATGGTGGATACCTAAAAGTTTTGGGTTTTTTGCATATTAGTCCCTACAAATATGATGAATTACTTTTTAGTCCCTACAATCTCTCTATTGTTTAAAAAGTCCTTAAAATAATGTAACTCTTACAAAAAGGCCCGTGTAGTTCACCGACGTTAAAACAATTGGATATTCGATGGAATATTCCATCCTTCCGTTAAAAAAAGTTGAAAATCCTAAACTACCCTTACTCATGACCCTTTCCGAGTGAAACCCTTCACCCCCGCAGACGCCCCACCGCCGTTGCAAGCTGCGGACTACCCCCACCGGCCGCCGCAGACGCCCCACCGCAAGGCCCCAGCCGCAGAAGCCCCACCGGTCGACGCTGACGGCCTACCGCCGACGGCCCACCGACCACCGCCGGCCCTTGCCATCACGCCCAACACGACAAATCGACCCTTGTTATTCTCCCCATGTCTGAAATGGTATGCTATTTTGATGGCTAGATTATTCTCCACATCTATGTTTATAGTGATAATAACTTGTTCGTGTCGTATGCAGTCATCAAATGTTAGTGGAATGCAATTGTCTCGAGGAGCTGTCGTCTCATCTCGTGTGCCGCCGATGGAATGCAACTGTAGAAGGGGTAATTGTCGGGTTTACGTCTCAAATCGTGAGAGGTCGAAAGGCAAGCGTTTCTATTGTTATCCGTATGCAAATACTGACGGGGATTGCGGTTTCTTTGAGTGGGTTGATGATACTACCTATAATGTTATGGATGTCAAATATCAACTGAAGGCGATGGAAGAATGCATGACAAAGAAATTAGAAAGGATAGAGTTGCAATTGAAAAACTTAAAATTACTGATGTATTGTGTCATATTTGTACTATTTGTCATTTGCCTATTCAAGTGAACGTGTTTAAGAGAGACATATGCAATGTAAGTCCTATATTGGACATGTAATCGTCTTTACTAGAATGTAATGCTACTTATTATCGTTAGTCTTATATGCCCCATGTGTATGCTTCACCAGCTCATTTCCAGACCAAATGCCTGCCAGTGCATGCTTCACCTGCTCATGCCCATGTTTCACAGACATGTGTGAAGAGTGAGGTGTCATCATCATCAGCATCTCTGGCCATCATCATCCAAAACGAAATAAAGGCTTATGGGAATGAACAACGTCATTAAAAGATGTTCAAAGTGACTGTGGTGGTTGGATGCAGACAGATATTTGAGTTGGTTTGTCTGCTTGATAGATGTTTGAACATGTGCAATCTGTGTATTTATGTCCGTAGCCCAGTGCTGCATAGTGTTCAATAAATGATCGAAGTGAGCTGTGACTGTAGAGGGAATATCAGAGCTGGAGCCGGCTAGATGTTGGGAACTAAGCTGCGAGGAGATGTGAACTACTGCATCCTGGAACTGTGAATGTTGAACAGAAAGCTCTTGAATTTGCTGTTGAAGTTCAGTGTTTTTCATCTGAGTGTCTGCACGGAATTCCTTAAGTTCATTCATAATAGGAAGCAGCTGTGCACTGACATATCCTAGTTGGGTATGAATAAGCTCTTGATTGGAGTTCAGCTTAAAATTTTCACTTTTCATGACAGTAAATTACTCCTGCATATATTTCATCATATGGGAATGAAGAGAATGATTGGAGCTTGTGCCGGCTTGATCTGGTGCAGATGTTTGTGTATGGAACTCTGGAGGTGCATCTGACTCTCTGAACATCTGAGGAGGTGAAGAGGGTGGAGATGTTCCAAAAGGAACTATAGCTCCAATGTGTGTGTCTGGAGTAGCCTGAAGTTCGGTTGAGGGAACTGTTGGACCTTGTAATGTCTCATAGCCTGGAAGATCTCTTACTAGGAACTGTTGGACCTTGTAATGACCTTAACTGAAGTCTATACACTGGACTTCACTTTACAAAGTCTAACCAAGTCTATACAATGCTTTGCATTCTTCAGAGACTGTACAGGGTTTAGACTTAAACTGATGACTTCGCTTCATCTGCCTGACAGGGACTAAAAAGGCCAGGTTATTTGTTCACTGGAATGTTATTGTGCATTGATGATTGCAATAAACAAAGTGCATTTCTATGCATTCTTATTCTTAAGCATTCTGCATATTGATAGCATTTGCTCTTTATATATGTGCATTGTATTCTGTCAGATATCATGTCTCTGCATATATCATGTCTGGGTAGCATAGTCTATACACTGGACAGTGTCATTGTGCATCATGCTAGTTTATACATTGGACTCTCGTTCAAGTCTATACACTGGCTTATTCTTCAAGTATGTACAGCCGTTAGCATTGATTTTCATGTCTAGACATTGCACTGTAGCATCCATCGTCTTCGTGTTGTTTTAGTGTCTATGTCTTCGTGTTGTTTTTGTTGATCGTCTTCGTGCTGTTTCTATACTCAACGTCTTCGTGTTGTTTTTGTTTGATTGTCTTCATGTTGTTTACTGTAGCAGCTCGATTTGTTCTGATGAACTTCGAGTCGTTTCCCAGTGAACCCCGTGTCGTTTCACCTCGTGCTGTTCTCACTGACTTCGTGTCGTTTTCCCTCTTGTGTCTTCGTGTCAATTACTGTAGTTCCTCGAGTTGTTTTTCTGCTTCCACCGTTTCATCACGTGTTGTTGAAGACGTGTCTATCTCATGTCTTCGTGTCGTGTTTCCTACACCTCGTGTCTTTGTCGCTTTGTGACCACACTTCGTGTTGGTTTCATCTTCTTCGTGTCGTTCTTCTTGTAGTGTTATCTCTGTTACAGTGTGTATCTCGTGTCGTTCTTCTTTTTACCTCGTGTCGTTTTCGTATGTATCTCGTGTCGTTCTTCTTTTTACCTCGTGTTGTTTTCATCTTCTTCGTGTCATTCTCCTTGTAGTGTTATCTCTGTTACAGTGTGTAGTGTTATCTCTGTTACAGTGTGTATCTCGTGTCGTTCTTCTTTTTACCTCGTGTTGTTTTCGTATGTATCTCGTGTCGTTCTTCTTTTTACCTCGTGTTGTTTTCATCTTCTTTGTGTCGTTCTCCTTGTAGTGTTATCTCTGTTACAGTGTGTATCTCGTGTCGTTCTCAGTCCATCTAGAATTGCTACTACATACTTCGTGCAGCTTTAGTTATTGTGGCCCTCAGTTTTAATGGTTTTCATCTCACTGTATGCTTGTTTTGTCTGCTAACTGGTCGAACAGTATAGTTGATTAGCTTTCAGATTTGGTAAATCTGTCTAGTTAGCATCATAGTTCTATAGTGGGCGAAATTTTTATAGGCCATATTCATTCACCCCCCCCTCTGAATACTAGCACCGAACCCAACATGTATCAGTTACATCAAAACTTCACAATCCATAAGAGTTTACATTGAGGACAACAACACATAAAACGGATATGAAATATTGTTCTTCAATATCATTCTTCACATCCGGTCGGCAACAACATTCTTCACATCAGCCAATGTCCTGTAGGTGTGACAAAGAGAGGGTGTTAACTATTAGAAATAACATAATCTTTACCTACATGTTAAAAAGTATATTTTAAACTCACAATTTGGCGGGAGTTGTTGGAAGTTGAACATGGAGGAATGCTGATCAAAGTTAATGGATGCTTGACTGTCCATATTTATCACCGTGTGCACACGAATGTCTCCTCCGCTAGTGCTGCTGGAGCCTGGTGCCTCCACCGAAATTGTGCGACCTACATGAGTTATACTTGTATTAATAGCAGTCTAATTCTTATTTCAATTTAGAAATTTAACATGTGTGCTAACTTACCTCTCCCCCGACTGCTTCCTTCAGTGCTGCCCCTGCTGGTACCTCTCCTAGCCCTCCCGTGGGTCTGACCTGGACCAACCGAAGTTGCAACTTGTGGCCCTTCACCACCATCACTAGTTTGAGCCTGAGTAGCCCTACCACTTACGAACCTGGGTGGTCTTCTTGGGCCTTTCTTACAACATAACTTTCAATATTATGCACAAAGCAAATCAAATAGATAAAATACAAATCATAATTGCAATACAAACTTACTTCCGTGCCACAGTTGTGGAAGTAGTGCCAATGTCTGTAACTACAGATTCTGGTCCTGGGAGGGGTTCTTTGCAAGTATTTTTATGGTGGCCCCATTGTCCACATCTTTTGCATTTATGGGATCTCCTAAGTGCCTTTTGATTTTCATCAGCATCTCTAATCCTCTTCTTCCGAGGGCGACCTCGGGGTCTTTGGCAGCGAGGAGGAAGCACCTCAACAGATTCTACAGTCTGCCACATGCTCTTACCTGGCAATGGTTGTATTGACTTTGCATATGTGGCTTTACATGTCTCAATTGAATAACATCTATCAACAAAATTATTAATTTGGCGGCCCCTACGTGCATCAACAGCAGCAGCAACATGTTGGCAAGGTAGCCCACTGACTTGCCATTGACGACAAGAACAATACATATCGTCCAATTTAACAACACACCTCTCATACGGACCTTCCACCTCAGCCATAAAATCAGTGGAATATCTGACTGCATATTTTCCCAACTTCCTAACAATTGCATTTAAATAGGCAACAGCCCGTGGCACAAACTTTTCTTTGATCTTACGTGCATGTCTCCTCCTGTGATCCATTTTCACCATAATTTTCTGCCTAATTCCATCTAACATGTCTACAAGTGGTAGGCCTCTCGTATCACCAACAAATGAATTGAATGACTCTGCTACATTGTTAGTGATGTAGTTTAGCTTACCCTTGTCATTAAAATGACATCTTGACCAGGCACAACGCAAACTTTCTAAATAGGAAACAGCATGTGGATCTAGTTTCTTCATCTCAAATATAGCTGCTTTATATTCTTGAACAGTGTAAGATTTTGCTGCTGCCCATGCAGCATTCTTGAAACCTGGGCCCGGCCATTTCTTCTTAAAATTCCTGTAAAGGTGCCGCATACAAAACCTACAAGTAATTCGAAATTACAATATCATCATTAATATAAAACCTATAGTCAATGTCATTAAAATACATAGTCACTCAATTCATACATTATGGAAAATAAAACTAGCAGTAGATCAAACATTGTAAAAGGAGAAACTTAATTACCTATGCTCGGCACCTGGAAAGATATCTGGGACAGCTACCTCAATGCCCTTTTCCATATCAGAAATGAATGTAATCCCTGTCAGATTTCCAATAGCGTCTTTCAACTTGTGCAAAAACCATGTCCACGAGTCTATACTCTCCCCCTCAACAACACCATAGGCAACTGGGAACAAACCATGATTCCAATCAAGAGCAACTGCAGCCACCAAGATCCCAGTGTAATACCCTTTCAAGTGGCATCCATCTATGCCCAGCACTGGACGGCAGCCATCTTTGAAACCACTAATACATGTCCATAAGGCAATGAACACCCTCTGGAAACAACCATCCAATCCAATCTTGTACTGTATAACTGAAGAAGGGTCGCTCTGCTTTAATTCATTCAGTAGCTGTGGCAAATGCTTGTACGTTTCCTCAACCTTCCCAAACACCTTCTCCTTTGCCGACTCTCGTGCACGCCAAATGCGGTGATAAGGGATTGAAATATTGTAAGCCTTCAATAAATCAGCTTGCAACTTTCTTGGAGGTATGTCAGGATTCTCCTTCACTGCTTCCAATACCCTGGCTGAAATCCAAGATTTGGATGCCATCCTGCTATCACACCTAGATGTGGCTGAACATGTGTGCTTTTCCTGCATTGTTTTGACTGTAAAAGTAACTCCATCTTGCAGCCTTGAGGCATGCACTCTCCATTTGCAATTAACATTTGCACATACAACAGTAATTCTCATGCTGTCATTTTTCACTTGCTTGAACTCAAATTGATTTTTAATAGCATGCTAACGTAGAGCAATCCTGTACTCCTGACTATTTGCAAATAGAGAACCAACTGATATATCTGGGGTCTCTTCATCAGCCTCCAACAAATCTCCATCATCATCTGAAACTCCTCCATCAATATCAGATTCATCTGAGGGACATGGCCTTGAATGATAGCTGTCCTCAGTGTGTACCTCATCAGAATCAGCAACACTCTCGTCAGATTCGCTGTACTCATCTTCATATGCAACATATTCTGAGTCACTCTGCTCAGCTTCAGAACATATCCTCTTCTTTAAAATATGATAATCCTCATCAACTACAGGGGCAGGGGCAGGGGCAGGGGCAGGGGCAGGGACACCATGAATAACCTCGTCACGATGAACAACTGCAACATCATGAACAAACTCAGGATGTTGACCAACCTCAGCATCATCATCCATCTCATCAATGTCAACAAATGTCTGGGAATGGGCCTGAGTAGACTGGCTGGTCATACCTTTCTGTGAAATATTGGTTGGCTGTAAGTCTAATGGCCGACTGTCCAATGTGCTAACATATATGGTCATCTTCCCTACGGGTAAATGGGCTTTCATCACCTCATATAATTGAGCATCTGAAACAATTTCCTCATACTGAACAGGTCTGCTATTAGGTAATTCATAATGAAATTCTAAACAATGTGTACTAGCCCACTTAGATAGATGTCCCATATCCTCAATTAATATGCATCTACTGTAGTAATCAGGATATGCCACGACTGTCTTGCTCTGACCTAGTGCATATGCCCTCCTCCTAGACT
This sequence comes from Amorphophallus konjac, assembly GCA_022559845.1. Taxonomy (NCBI): domain Eukaryota; kingdom Viridiplantae; phylum Streptophyta; class Magnoliopsida; order Alismatales; family Araceae; genus Amorphophallus; species Amorphophallus konjac. The sequence goes on along the minus strand of CM040122.1, from coordinate 317,301,878 downwards.
GAAGAGTTTTCCAATAACCACCGAACTTATATGTCAACTTTAATGATGGCTCTCGTTCCCCCATTTTCACAATCTAACAATCTGAAGATAGAAATAAACTCTCTAGAACAGTTGTCCACATTACAAAATCAGCACGCATACCCAATAATCTGAGTACAATAATAACATTCTTAACTAATATGAATTGAGTGACTGAAAAACATTAAAGCAAAAATTTTTGACAGAACCATAAAGAAACTGCACCCGTGAATTCAGACATGTACAATTAATAACAAAACTTTTTAGAGCATTAAATAATCTAACAACATTATAGCAAAAAATGACATAACAACAATCTTATCCCTAAACCATATAGAAAGAAAACAAAAATTGATGTCCTTAATATTTCGACTCTGTAAACATATAAAATGCATGAGTAAACATTTATATTTGCAGATCATACTGAGTGTGAGGTGGCAGGAGCGCCTGACGTGTACCGGAGTGGAGACGGAGGTGTGTGGCCCAGACCTGGACGTGGGGTGGTGACTCCGGTGATGCGGCGTCTGAACGAGGGCGGTCGTACGTCTGCAGCGGCAGATGGGGTGCCGTGAAGCACCGCGGTTGTTACGTGCAGGTTTGGGCAATGGCGATGGTGCCTAATTGACCCTCACGGTGGCCGGCGATCGTTGCTGTCAAGACGACCAAAGAGTGAAATCGACGGCAATGGCGACTGTGTACGGGGGGAAGGGAAAGAGGAGGGTGGCGATTGTGTACGGGGGGAACCCTAAACAGGAGGGTGGCGCGGCAGAAGGGTTACTACGGCCATGAACCTCGAGGGTGGGTTGGTCTTTTCACCAACTATGGTCAAGTTAACTCACCTTGCGTTTAATATCGTCGACAGTAAAAAATGATAGGGACTTTTTAGTTTAACGGTAAGATTTCCGAGGACTTTTTAAACAATAGAGAGATTGTAGGGACTAAAAAGTAATTCGTCATATTTGTAGGGACTAATATGCAAAAAACCCAAAAGTTTTTTAACCCCTAGGGGCGTCAAAAAGATAGGAGGGTGTGTGAGGTGAAATGTGATGATAAAAAACATAGGTGAAGAACAAAGAAAAATAATGCATTCAACGACAAGCGAATGGTGAAACTATGAGAACGAAGACTCAAAACACTGAGTACTCGCTGAACCGGAGGCTTCTATGGACGTAGAAAGCCTCCCTCCCTGACTATAAGTCGCTTGAGAATTCGGCAGAGCTTTGCCGTGACCTTGAAATCTCCCCCCTGTTCAAAGCTTGACCTTAGGGTCTTTTTATAGAGCCTAAGAAACCAGCCACCAAATTAGGGTTTCCAATGAAAATTAGCTCGAGATATCAAAAGAAAATCTGTAGATAATGGAATTATCTTCCAACCAGTCAAAACGGCACCTAATTTGGGTGATAAACCACAGAGAAATGGTTGGAACAAACTAAGGATAAAATCATAAATAGAGAGAGGAAAACCCTTAGTTTTTCAGCAATCGGACCATTGCGTGGCCACGCGATAGACCACCCTATCTATTGAGCCGTTGGTCACCAGACCGTTCAATCTGTTGGTGGAAATGGGAAATATTATCCAAATATCCATCGAGCTGACCGATATTATCGCCGTTGGACTCTCATGAATTGGGCGGTTCTTAATGGACCACTCAGCTCATAGAACGGCCATAGGCCAACTGCCCAATGCATGTCGGTGATAAATCAAAATACATCAGATAATTAGATAATTATCTGAACAATCAATGGGTCTGTGACTCTGGGATATGGATGGTCATATACCTACCGCTCAATGGTATTGGACGGTTATATGTAGACCGAGCAAAAGCTTGTCAGTAGAAATTTAGAATATTACCTTAACATCCAGTAAATAGACACACGGTCATAAGCAACCGCTCCAAAATGGAACGGTCATGCGATAGACCGCTCAATGGCTGGGCATTTGAAATTTACTAAAAATGTGATAAATCAAGCAAAACCAAGGCCCATTAAGCTCTGAATTGAAGCAGACCGAGTCAGGGAAGGAGGTACCTATAAAATAGGCCCAATAAGTTACCTGAAAATAGCCCAATGAGTAATGGACAACTTGAGGCATCAACAAATGAGAGTAAGAGAAATGACTCAACTTATCAGTAAAAAATGGGTGTCAACAGATGCGCCTCCTTAACGTCCTCTTTGGAGGGGAGCGAGCGGAGGTGAAGCGAAAGCGAAATGGAACATGAAGATGAAGCGAAAATGAAGCGGAGCGGACTAAAAAGCAGGTGTTAAGGTAAAATGACACCCATTTTGCCAACAAGCGATAGGAATTTTTCGGAAAACTCTGAATTAACAACAAGGAATAGCTAGACCAAAAGTGACACCAGTCTAGAGGAACTAACTAAATAAAGGGAACACAAGATCAACATCATGGGGGACACAATCCCGCAGACCAATGAGGAGACCAGAATAAGCAAAATTAAAGAAACGGACTAAAACTCCAGACGGGGACCTCTTAATCAACCAAACCGAGTGAACAAACTAGAGAGAACCTTCCAACTCAGAGTGGAATTGTTCCTCTTACTCAAACACAGAACGCAATAGCTATCCATCATTGGTGGGACATCAGCAGGTAAACCATGGGTTATGAATGCTCAAAGGATGCGTATGATGCATGCTGGGCTAAAATAGAAGAAATCATTAAAACAAATGCAAATAAAGTCACAAAATAGAAAATACTCCAGAATAATATTGCTAAGCTGGGAGAATCAGAGTCAAGACACTATCCACAACCACAGCATGCAGGATAGAACCATCCTCCCCAGACCTTCCCAACCAAACGGCCTATCCGGAGGTTAAACGTGTGCACCTAGATCATCACCTGTTTTTATTAAAGGGGAACATCAGATCCTGGAACACGCGCATAACCAACTGGTTCTCGAGATAATATAGCATAGTACCATATAGTAATGCAATAAGGGATATAGGGATGGAAAGCCATACCTGACTTACCTGTGCAGGCGAAACGGCAAATAAAGGTGATGCTGCAAAAAGAATTATGAGCAGAGTTGGCAATATATATCATCAAACCAAATTTATCAACAAATCAAGAGGTCAAACATCATTCAAGCACACGCACGGTCAAAAATAGACTGCCCAGACCATGGAACGGCTCACCCGAGACCGTTCAATCATCAACGATTTGCACATGAATGAGATGATACGCGGCCCACAGGTAGACCATGCAAAATAGTGAACGGCCAGATTTTAGCCGCGCAATGCAAAGTATCGTTGGTCTGAAAATGGTAATATGTGGACCGCTCAAGGTTTGGGACGGTCTGGCGACCGACCGCACAATACGGGCGACGTTTAAACAAAAAAACACTTCATCTCCCTACCTCCCCACCGTAACCGATGGTGGGAGGGAAGGAGAACATCAACTTTCTCCACTCCCCTCCTCCTTTACTCTTCTCATTCCTCAACATCACATTCTCCCCATTTGTGGACACCAAAAATTGCACACCCAGATGTCCTGCGCGGCCTTGCATCAACAACGGCGTCGAGTGAAGAAGCCCCAGAGAGATTTGTCGTCCAGACCCCCAAATATGCACACTGCCGTGAAGCCGTCCCCAGAGTCGTGACAGTTAAGAGAAGTCAACCAACAAGAGCCCCATAACCCATGGGCCTCGAAGAAAATTAAACGAGCCACAACTCGTGCTCACGACGGGCTCCAAACTGCCCATTTAGCACTTCAGCGGCACGGCCATGTGCCCCTCAGCGGCACACCCAGGCTGCCCTTCAGCGGCACGCCCTGGCCGCCCCCTTCAGCGGCACGCCCCTCTGCCCCCTCCAGGCCGCTAAGCGGCACACTCCTGGTAGCCCTCAGCGGCACGCGTCAACGCCCTCAACGGCACACTCCTGGTAGCCCTCAGCGGCACGCCCCCAAGCCTTCAGCGGCACACCCCTGGCGGGATCTTCAGCGGCACGCCCTGGCAGCCATTCAACGGCACGCCCTCCTGGCGTTCAACGGCACACCCCTGCATCCCTTCAGCAGCACACCCTCCTGGCTGTTCAGCAGCACGCCAGCCTGCCCTTCAGCGGCACGCCCGTGCTGGCTTCCAGCGGCGCGCCCGTGCTAGCTTCCAGCGGTACGCTTTTGCTGTGCTTCGCCGGCACGCCCATTGGGCTCTTCAGCGGCACGCTTGCCGTGTCTTCCAACGACACGCCTTTTGGCCCTTTCAACGGCACGCCCCGGCGAATCAAATATAATAGCCATACCCTATGGATCCTTGGCGCGCAGTGGACTTGCTGAGGTGTCGTTCGGGGAGACAGCCACGTTGCGCTGCCACCAAGGACGACGGGTCAACCCCCATTGAAGGCCCCCAGACGTTTCCCGCCTTCGAACGCTTCCGCCGTATGGGGTATAAAAACCCTTCTCCTTCGCTGTGAACGGGGGAGGCCAGTGGAGGGAGCCACGACGGAGCGGCCAGAAAAGAGAAGAAGAAGAAGAAGAAGAAAAGGAGAGAAGAGGAGGAAGAGAGGGAGAGAGGGGAGAGGGCTCCCTCCTGCTACTTCATCCACCGCCGTCCGTGCGAAGAGAAGAAGAAGAAGAGAAGAAGAGGAGAAGAGGAGAAGAAGGAGAAGAGAAGAAGAGGAGAAGAAGAGGGAGAGGCTCCCCCTGTTGCCCCGTACACCATCGCCGGAGAAGAGAGAAGAGAAGAAGAAGAAGAAGAGTGAGAGAAGAGAGGAGTGAGGTCTAAGAGGGGAGGAGGAGCCCACACTCCGTTCCCCTTCCCCCTTGTATCTTCATTTCCCTTTTTCCCTTTCCTTTTTGCTGTTGTTCCCTTTTTTACTTCTCCCTACGATGTATTGGCCCTCTATGGCCTTTTCTTTCCATGAATGAAAATCCCTCTTTTGGGTGTCTTGCTACCGTGCCTGGTTTGTACGTCTTAGCCATTCACCCTCTGTCTTGGCCCTTTCCATGAGGCCTCTGGCCTTAACCGCTTGTCTTCGCCTGCCTTTGCTTGCCGTTTACCCCCCCCTCTGGCGGCACACCCCTTTTGGTGCCCCAGCGGCACGCCTCGAAGTGCCCCAGTGGCACGCTGCTAGCCCCTCCTTTGACCCTTCGCCGGTACGCCCTGCCGGGCCTTCGTCGGCACACCCTGCCTGCCCTCAGCGGCACACTCCGGTTGGCCCCCCCCAGCGGCACACTCCCTGGCGCCCTTAGCGGCACGCCTTCAGCTGCCCTCAGCGGCACACTCCTTGGCCCTCAGCGGCACACTTTCCACCCCCTTTGTCGGCACGCTTCATTTGGCCCTCAGCGGCACACCTCAGCCGCCTGTTTGCCGGCACACCCTAGCCAGACCTTTCGCCGGTACACTACCCTTCCTTCTTGCTCGGTGCATTCCCCTCTCAGCCAATCCTAGGAGTGCCTTCCACTCACCGTCGCCCCCCGAGTTTTCCGAAGTTTTATTAAAGGTGTTGCCGCCCTCGGGCGCCCACCTCCAGTTGTCGGGTTCCGCCACTCCATGTGGGCGCGTTCCCTGTATCTCCCTTACGCTCGGGTTAAGGGGAGATGCTGCCGAATTTTTGTTAGAAACGATAACATATTAAAAAGATAAAAGGAAGTAATCAACAAATGGAACAACAACATATTAAAAAAAAGAAAAGAAAGCAACAAACAAATAAAAAGAACAACGGTAAAATGCTTTAACCGACGCAATGAAACCGTAATCAACGTAAAGAGAACCAAATCAAACAACAACTAAACAACTTGAACATCCGCCCTCACAAAAGAAAGAATGAAGATTAATCAAGAGAAGAAAAGAAGAAACCCATGCAAAACTTAATAAAATCAAGAGAGAAAAGAAAAGAAGAAAAGAAAAGTCTTAAAAGAAATAAAAGAGAAACAGACTCCCATGCCCCTAGCCCTTCCAGCGGTACACCCCTTGAAGTGCCTCAGCGGTACACCCTTTCGGCCCTTCGACGGCACAGCCCCTGGCCCCTCCAGCGGTACACCCCTGGGCCCCCCAGCGGCACACCCTTTCAGCCCTCCAGCGATACACCCCCAGGCTCTTCAGCGGTACACTCCCTTGGCCCCCCAGCGGCACACCCCCAGGCCCTTCAGCGGTACGCCCTCCTACCCTTCAGCGGCACGCCCTCAGCCCTTCAGCGGTACACCCCTTTTAGCCCTCTAATGGCCCATTCTCTCTCCAGAAAATATGAGTGATAATAATAATAATAATAATAATAAATAATAATAACAAATTCAAAAATGAATAAATAAATAAGAATAATATAAGAAAAAGTGATAATAATAATAAGCTTAAAAATAATAATAATAATAATAATTAGACAAATAAATGATAACAAAAATAAATGAATAATAATAACAAACTCACCAAGAATGACAAATAAATAAATGATAACCAAAATAAATAAATAATAATAACAATTTAACGAAACACGACAAGCAAATGAATGATAATAAACGAACAAACAATAAGAGTAAACCTAACAATCACGATAATAAATGAATAAACCACAGAAAATAAACAAATAGAAATAACGAACTCACTCAAAGATATATATATATAAATCAACAAATAATAATGGTAAAATTCTAAATAATAATAAAACGATGGTAAAATCTACACCGCAGCCCCGTCTCCCCTGCGACTCGGTGCTGAAGGAACAACAACGCCGCCTCTGCGGGCTGGGTCTGAGTCTTGGGAATTCATCCCGAACTGGCCACGACCCGACCTCGCCTAGGGCTGACATTCCGATTGAACCGGACTCGTTTCTCAGGCCGGATCCCTTCCGAGCCACTACTAAAGTTGCCGCACGCTCGGCAGACATTTGAACGGGTTCACCTCGATTTTCGCCGCGTTTCTATTACAGACCTGTGTCTGAACATGAAAGGACACGTAAGCAATCAACATGGCCGACGGCTCTCGCCCCAATATGATCGTAAGCCGGCATTGTTCCGGGCCGATAGCTCGTTAAATCGGATTCATTCTAACGGGATTCGCTCCCGCTCTTTCATTGAAATTACCGTAAACTCGGCATACATTTGTACGGGGTCGTTCACGCCCACGTCGCACTTGCAATATGGGCCCTTTCCCGAACATGAAAAAGTCCGCAAGTGACCGACAGAATCAGAATAGAATGAGACGGCTCTCGCCACCCCTGGACTCCTTCCATGGGAATATTAATAAGCCCCCCGTGGGCCACACTTAGACCTCGGGCCTGTCCCGATCATGGTCATCGTCTGGCTCATATCCTCGATCTACAGCCCGCTCCTTTCGAACACGTTTTCGGTTCTAGAGTTTAGTCCCGGAACCCTCCCCCGCTGCCCTCCGGCACTGGAAATATTAATGATGCCCGCGCAAACCTCGTTTGGACCACGGGAGGCGCCCCCGGTATGGTCCTGACTCGATCTCGCACTGGGCCAATAGATTCGCTAGTTTCCAACTACAATAACCGAGATTCAACCAAATGTTTTTAGTGTCTCGAAATAATAAACTCGTCGTATCCCGGCATGCATATGTTCCAGGTCCTCCCGCGACGATTACAATATTCTCAAGCCGGACTCCCGTCCGAATATTAAACGGTCTCCCGAATGACCGACTTGTGTCGATCGCCCGCTTCTCCAGACACAGGGCTTTTCAGCCGATTCAAGGGATACTCCCTCGTCGCCTCTTGGCACCGGAAATATTAATGACGCTCATGCAAGTCTTGTTTCGACCGCGGGGGGCCCACCGCAGTATGGTCGCAGCTTGCTCTTGCACCGGGCCAACAGATTTACCGGTTTCCGACCGCTCTGACCGAGATTCAGCCGAACGTTTTTCCGTTCTCCCGAATAATAAATTGCCATATCCTGGCATACATATACTCCGGTCTTCCCGCGACGATCGCGCTTTTCCCAAGATGGATACTCGTCCGAACATTAAATGGTCAGCACAGGACCGACATGATCGCGAATGTTTTCTTCTTACCCTCATACGGGGGTTTCGATGCTTCTTAATAGACCTTTCGTGCAATTAACTTCTTGGCCATGAGGCCCTGAATCTCGGCGATTAATCAGGGGTGTTCCCTCGTATGGTGGATGTAAATGACGCCGCGACCTTTACGGCGCGGCGGGTTTTGGTCCCGACACGAACTACACAATCGTCTGACGAAGTCAGATCGAGCGCACCATGGGTTCTTCGGAGCCCAAATAAATTGTCACTCCGGTGACTGGCACGCCCACGCACTTAATAAACCGAATAAACAAACGAGAGAATAACAAGTGAAAAAAGTGCGTCCACAACTATGGCACGCCCGGTGGGACCAAACCACCCTTCATCTCTTCGCCGGGATTCAGGGCCTCATGGCCCCCTAATAAATGATGTTTGCCTGCTTTGATGAATTGCAGGTGCTGTCTTCGCCAACCCTATGGGGAGGAAATCCAGACTCGATGCAGCTGCCTTCGCGGCCTCGAGGACGCTGCTTCGAAGCATATGCAGCTTCCAGGAATCATGGGGGCTGTTATAAAAAAAAAGAAAAGGAGAAGAGAAAGAGAAGAGAAGGGAGGGGAAATCAAACCCCCTTTGTTCAAGAAGAAAGAGAAGAAAAGAAGAAAAGAAGAAAAGAAGAAGAGAAGAAGAAAAAGGGGAGAAAAGAAAAAGAAGAGAAAGAATTGACAAGAGAGGGTTGCACGGCCACGTCCATCGAGACCCGTGCTAAACAAAGATTACCACTGCGGGGTTGATGCGGTGGAGCGAACCACTCATCCCCTTTCTGAAGGGGTGAGCGCTCTCCTGCACCTCCGCCCTGGTCAATCATATAAAAAGAAGAGAAAAAAAAGAGAAAAAAAAAGAAAAGAAAAAAAAAAGAGAAGAAGAAAGAAAGAAAGAAGAAAAGTTGGCCAGCATCGCCGACCAAGAGAACAAGAAGAAGGACGGCATCCAGCCCGACTCTACGAGGCCCCGAGGCCGCGGTGCTCTGACCCGGCCCGTTCCTCCTCCCTGCTGCCTCTATCCGGCATAAGACGGCCCCTTGGGTGGCTGTTAAAAGACCCAACAAGCCGCAACTGTAGCTTGAAGAACTGCTGCTTGCTGTGCGGAATGCTTTATAGCAATGAGGCCGAGCACGGCCACCATCCCCGAAGAGAGCATGCACATACCCCGCCATGGGGGATAAGAAGAAGAGATATACCCCGCCATGGGGGCATAGGAGGCAAAAGAAGATACACCCCACTCCTGGGGGCACATGAAGAGATTCTATCCCGTCCGGAGGCACAACAGACAACAGAGCTACCCCCCCCAGCTCAGGGGCCTTCGAAGAAGAGAACATACCCCGGTCCAGGGGCATAGAAGCAGAAGACATACCCTGACTGTGGGGCACATGAAGAGAAACATACCCCGCCTTGGGGGCATAAGAAGCAACATAGTCTCACCCCGATCTAGGGGTATAAAGAGCAAAAGAATACACCCCGACTTAGGGGAATATGAAGAGAAGCATACCCCGCTCCGGGGGATAAGAAGCAGAACCCACACCCCGACTTAGGGGCATTCGAGGAAGAAATATACCCCGGTACGGGGGCATATAAAGCATGCATCCACCTCGTCATGAGGGCATAAGAAGCCAAGACCATACCATGCCATGGGGAATAAGAAGCAAGAATTCACCCCGACCCGGGGGTACACAAATAAAGAAGCGAACCCCGCTCCAGGGGGCACATAAAGAGAATATGCCCCGCCATGGGGGCACATGAAGAGAATCCACCCCCACTCGGGGGCACATAAGGCGAAGGACTACATCCCGTCTTAGGGATATTTGAAGAAGAAACAAACCCTACCCCGGGGAGCATAAGAAGAGAAGAATCAACCCCGACCTAGGGGCATTCGAAGAAGGAATACATCCCATCCTCAGGGTCCATGAAGTAACATATATATATACCCCCTCCCCCCGGGGGGCATCTGAAGCAGAACACCCAATATTCCCCGGCTTAGGGGAGCATGTGAAGAAAGGAATACACCCCGATGCGGGAGCACATAAGCATAAGAAGAAGAGACTACCTCAGCCTGGGGTCATCAGAAGAAGCAGAGTTGCACCCCGGCTTAGGGGGCATATGAAGAAAAGTGCACCCCACCTTGGGGCATAAGAGGCAGAAGAATCAACCCCGACTCAGGGGTAACTGAAGAGAATTCCACCCCACCCCTGGGGGCACGAGAAGCAAAAGAAACCCGCCAGGGGGCATAGAAGCCATGAAGAATACGCCCCGGCTTAGGGGTATTTGAAGAAGATACATCCCGCCTCGGGAGCATAAGAAAGAGAAGAATGCATCCCGTCTTAGGGATATTTGAAGAAGAAACAAACCCCACCAGGGGGCATAGAAGCCATGAAGAATACGCCCCGGCTTAGGGGTATTTGAAGAAGATACATCCCGTCTCGGGAGCATAAGAAAGAGAAAAATGCATCCCGTCTTAGGGATATTTGAAGAAGAAACATACCCCACCCGGGGGACGCAGAAGCAAAGAGACAGAGTACGCCTCCACCCCGAAGAGGCATACATCCCGACCTGGGAGCACATGAAGAAAGAATATACCCCGACATAGGGGCATCAAAGGCAGCAATGCGCCCCACCTTGGGGGCATCAAAAGCAACAATACACCCCACCTTGGGAGCACAAGAAGCAAGCATCCCCCCGGGTGTGTCTGGGAAGAAGAAAAGAATTCACCCCGGCCTGGGGACACTTGAAGAAAGAAGCACATCCCGCCATGGGGGTATGAGAAGCAAGGAATGTACCCCGCCCGGGGGAGCATAAGAAGCAGAAGCACCTGCCCCGCTCTGGGGGCACAAAAAATACACTCCGCCCTTGGCGCATAAGAAGCAGAAGCATCTACCCTGACCCGGGGCACAGAAGCGAAAGGACATACATCCCACCTTGGGAGCATGAGAAGAAAGATATACTCCGCCCAAGCGGCATTTGAAGAAACAACACACCCCGCTTCGGGGGCACGGAAGCCGTAAAGAGATACACCCCGGCCTCACGAGGGCATAAGAAGCGAAAGATACACCCCGTCCCGGGGGCACTTGAAGAAAGCTACGCCCCGTGCCAAAGGCACATGAAGAAGAAACATACCTCGCCTCGAGGGCCTAGAAGCTATAAAGAACACGCCCCGGCTCAAGGGCATACGAAGAGAAGTCCACCCTGGTTTAGGGGTACTTGAAGAAGGAACATACCCCATCTAGGGGCATAGAAGCCGTGAAGAGTATACCCCACTCCTGGGGGCATCTGAAGAGAGCTACACCCCGCCTCGGGGGAATTAGAAAAAAAAAAGCATACCCTGCTTCGGGGACATAGAAGCCATGAAAAATACACCCCGCCTGGGGGGCACAAAAGTAAAGAGGCCGAACACACCCCTCAGGGGGGGATGCATACCAAATGAAGCTACACCCCGACCTGGGGGTACATTAAGAGAAATACACTCCAGTACTGAAGCGTTAATGAGAAAAGAAGAGCAGAAGAAAAAAAAGGGGGGAGTCACGAGGCAGACGTGGTCTTCGAGCCCGCCTCATCCCATAAAAGAAGAGAAAAAAAGAAGAAGAAAAAAAAGAGTCACGAGGCAGACGTGGTCTTCGGGCCTGCCTCATCCCATAAAAAAAAAGAAGAAGAAAAAAAGAGACATGAGGCAGACGTGGCCCTCGAGCCCGCCTCACCAAACAAAAATAAGAGAAGAAAAGGAAAGAAGAGACACATGAGATAGACATAGCCCTCGAGCCCGCCTCACCAAACAAAAAGAAGAGAAGAAATGGAAAGAAGAGACACATGAGACAGCCATGGTCCCTGAACCTGCCTCTTCACATAAAAAAAAGGAAGAAGAAGAAGAGAAAAAAGAAAGGAAGAGCAGAAAAGAAAGAAAATAGTCAAGAGGCGAACATGGTCCTTGCACCTACCTCTCTAAAGAAGAGAAGAAGAGAAAGAAAAGAGTCACGGGGCAGACGCGGTCTTCGCACCGGCCTCTCTACAAATTAAGAAGAGAAGTGAAAAATAGACAAGAGGCGAACATGGTCCTTACACCTGCCTCACCATAAAAGAAGAATAGAAGAAGAGTCACGAGGCAGACGTGGTCTTCGCACCCGCCTCTCTACACAAAAGAAGAAGAGAAGAAAAGAAAGAAATGATTACGAGGCGAACATGGTCCTTGCACCTGCCTCTCCGTAAAAGAAGAAGAGAAGAAGAGAAAGAGCAATCATGAGGCAAACACGGTCTCTGCACCTGCCTCTCTACAAAAGAAGAATAGAGGAGAAAAAAATAGACATGAGGCAAACACAGTCTCTGCACCTGCCTCTCTACAAAAGAAGAATAGAAGAGAAAAAAATAGACATGAGGCAAACACGGTCTCTGCACCTGCCTCCCTACAAAAGAAGAAGAGAAGAAGAGAAAGAAGGGTCGCGAGGCAAACTTTTACCTCTGACCTCCAGCCATCCAACAAATAGAAACCGACTAGACCTTCCACCGACGGGGCATTAAACTGACTAAACCTTCCGCCGATGGGGCGTTAAACCGACTAAACCTTCCGCCGACGGGGCGTTAAACCGACTAAACCTTCCGCCGATGGGGTGTTAAACCGACTAGACCTTCCGCCGACGGGGCGTTAAACCGACTAGACCTTCCGCCGACGGGGCGTTAAACCGACTAGACCTTCCGCCGACGGGGCATTAAACCGACTAGACCTTCCACCGACGGGGCGTTAAACCGACTAAACCTTCCACCGATGGGGCGTTAAACTGACTAAACCTTCCGCCTACGGGGCGTTAAACCGATTAGATCTTTCGCCGACGGGGCGTTAAACCGACAAAGGCCTCCCAGATCCCGGCTTTCGTAACCTGCTTCCCAAGATTCGGCCCTCGTGGCCCGCTTCCCAACTTTGGCTCTCGCAGCCTGCTTCCCCTTGGCTTTTATAGCCTGCTTCCAAACTTTGGCTCTTACAGCCTGCTTACCTGTGGCCCTCGTGGCCTGCTTCCCAACCTTGGCTCTCGCAGCCTGCTTCCCTTCGGCTTTTACAGCCTGCTTCCAAATTCTGGCTCTCGTAGCCTGCTTTCCTTCGGTTTTGATAGCTTGCTTCCCAGCTTCGGCTTGCAGCCCGCTTCCCCAATTCTGGCCCTCGTAGCCTGCTTACCTGTGGCCTTCGTGGCCTGCTTCCCAATTCGGCCCTCGTGGCCCGCTTCCTAACTTTGGCTCTCACAGCCTGCTTCCCCCTGGCTTTTCTTCCCAACTCTGGCTCCTGCAGCCTGCTCACCTTTGGCCCTCGTGACCTGCTTCCCAACTTTGGCTCTAGCAGCCTGCTTACCTTTGGCCTTCGTGGCCTGCTTCCCAATTCTGGCTCTCGTAGCCTGCTTCCCTTCGGCTTTCACAGCCTGCTTCCCAGCTTTGGCTCTTGCAGCCTGCTTACCTTTGGCCTTCGTGGCCTGCTGCCCAAGTCTGGCTCTCGTAGCCTGCTTCCCAAAATTCAGCCTTCGCGGCCCACATCCCATATCTTCGGCTCCTGCAGCCCGCTTCCCTAATACCCTTTCAGCCGCTCGCGGTCTGCTTCCCTAATACCTTTACTACCACTACACTTATACGTAACAACAATATTTTTTTATGAAAAAAAAAAACAAACAAACAAAAAAAGAACGACAACAATAATGAAATAGAAAAAAAAAACAAAAAAGAATGCATGATTGCCCTGCTTGCATGGTTGCTTGATATATAATAATACATCTCCTTGAAATCTTCTAGGACCGTGTTTCCTTGCTAAATAATAATATCGCCCCGATTCCAGATGCACGTGCATCACGGCATACGCTCGAAGGGAACCCAATTATGGCAGGTGCACACGTCAAGGGGAAGAGTCATGGCTGAATCGCTAAGCCCAACTCACAAAATAAACCTGAGGCAACGCTCCCACACTTCGCACTTAATGTGTTCAATAGCTTTCAACCATAGGGATTGCCCAAATTTCTTCTTAGCACTCTACGGAGACTTGAATTCCTGCACTCGCGTGAAAGGTAATCGTGAGGAAAAAGCTGCCTACCCCCACTGTAAAAAAAAAACAGAGAGAGAAAAAAAGAGAGGGACACGTGAATCCGAGTAGCCCGGAATCCCCATTGAGACACATGAGGAGACTCGCGCGAAATGGTGAAGCGAATTATAATAAGGATGAAACCTATTAGCCGGGAATCCCCATTGAGACACATGAGGAGACCTGCGTCAGACGGTGGAATCCGTAATAGAATCACAATAAGGACGGATCCTAGTAGCCGGGAATCCCCATTGAGACACATGAGGAGACTCGTGCCGAACGGTGAAATCCGCTACCAAGATAAAGAGATGGGGGCTGTGTGAAGATACCGAAAGTCGAAAGCCTGGAACTAATGTGTAGGCGCTAGAGTGATCCTCGAGTGTCACCAGGAAAACCTGCATATCCCTATGGTTAGGGCCCTTTGTTCACACATTTGCACTGCCACGCCACAGAGAATTACCTCGGGTGAAATACGTGAATTTAGGCTATGCATGCAAGACGTGCGATATCCTCTTGACGGGTGCACCACCCCTCGATTGTGCCTCGCGGCCCGCACCGCATCTATGAATTACGGGCGACATCCCTATCCTATCCCCTATAGAGGGAGCTGCCTTACTTATATTTATGTTATGCCTGCAAATGAATGCTTGCATGCTTGAATAAAAGGAAATATAATAAAAAGAAAATAATAAATAATAAATAATAAAAATGTGTGTATACAATAAACTCAATTCCGGCTCTCATAGCCTGCTTCCCAATTCTGGCCCTCGTGGCTTGCTTCCCAATATCTTTGGCTCTTGTAGCCTGCTTACCTTTGGCCTTTGCGGCCTGCTCCCCAATTCTGGTTCCGTAGTCTGTTTCCCCGATTCGGCTCTTGCAGCCCGCTTCCCAACATCTCCGGCCCTTTACGGCCTGCTTCCCAGAATCCGGCCTGCACGGCCCGCTTCCGTAACACCAACTTTGGCCCTTGCGGCCCACTTTCTCGAGTCCGGGTTTCATGACCGATATCCCCGGCGCATTTTGAATCAACAAACTCTTCTCTCTGTCCCTTCGGGCGACGAACATCCCTTTTGCATCAATAAACCCTTCCCTCTGCCCTCGTGGCTCGCCTTTTGCAACTTCGACTCTTGAAGCCCGCTTCCGGCCTTGGTTGTTTCGGTCTCACTTATCGGCCCCTGAGCCGACAGCCTTCACTTATTGGCTCCCATGCCAACGGCTTTCAATTATCAGCCGTTGTGCCTACAACTCTTATATCATTGCCATCCACGCCAACAGCCACCTGGAGTTCTTCAAAAAAAAAAAGAGAGAAGAAAAAAAGAAGGGAAAAGAAGGGAAGAAGAGAAGAAACAAAAAAAACAACAATAAAAAGGACAAAAAAAGAGATGACAAAAAAGAGAGAAGAGAAGAAGAAGAAGAGAAGAAGAGAAAAGAGAGAAGGAAAGAAAGAAAAAGAGACTAAGAGACCAATATGTTGCTTCAGTTCCCGACACCCCATCGGCATTGATGAAGAGACCAATATGCTGCTTCAGTTCCCGACACCCCGTCGGCACTGATGAAGAGACCAACAAACCAGGTCGGCTCCCGGCACCCTGTCGGCACTGACGAAGAGACAAAGAGATCAACAAACCAGGTCAGCTCCCGGCGCCCTGTCGGCACTGACAAAGAGACAAAGAGACCAACAAACCAGGTCAGCTCCCGGCGCCCTGTCGGCACTGACGAAGAGACAAAGAGACCAACAAACCAGGTCGGCCCCCGGCACCTTGTCGGCGCTGACGAAGAGACAAAGAGATCAACAAACCAAGTCAATTCCCGGCACCCTGTCGGCACTGATGAAGAGACAAAGAGATCAACAAACCATGTCAGCTCCCGACACCCCGTCGGCACTGACGAAGAGAAAAAGGGACCAGCATACCATGTCGGCGCCGGGCACCCTATCGACACTGACAAAGAGAAGAAAAGACAAATAAACCATGGCAGCTCCCGACACACTGTCGGCGCTGACGAAGAGACAAAGAGACGAGCATACCACGTCGGCTCCCGACACCCCATCGGCACTGACGAAGAGAAGACGAGACCAACATGTTACGCCAGCTCCCAACATCCCGTCGGCATCGACGAAGAGAAAAGAGACAAGTACACCCACTGGCACCGCCCGGCTCATACTTCGCCTGCGCTACCCGTGGGTGGGGGGCATTTGTGGACACCAAAAATTACACATCCAGATGTCCTGCGCGGCCTCGCATCAACAACGGCGTCGAGTGAAGAAGCCCCGGAGAGATTTGTCGTCCAGACCCCCAAATATGCACACTGCCGTGAAGCCGTCCCCGGAGTCGTGATAGTTAAGAGAAGTCAACCAACAAGAGCCCCATAACCGATGGGCCTCGAAGAAAATTAAACGAGCCACAACTCGTGCTCACAACGGGCTCCAAACTGCCCATTTAGCACTTCAGCGGCACAGCCATGTGCCCCTCAGTGGCACACCCAGGCTGCCCTTCAGCGGCACGCCCTGGCCGCCCCCTTCAGCGGCACGCCCCTCTGCCCCCTCCAGGCCGCTAAGCGGCACACTCCCCGCTGCCCTCAGCGGCACGCCCTCAACGGCACACTCCTGGCAGCCCTCAGCGGCACGCCCCCAGGCCTTCAGTGGCACACCCCTGGCGGGATCTTCAGCAGCACGGCCTGGCAGCCGTTCAACGGCACGCCCTCCTGGCGTTCAACGGCACGCCCCTGCATCCCTTCAGCAGCACACCCTCCTGGCTATTCAGCAGCACGCCAGCCTGCCCTTCAGCGGCACGCCCGTGCTGACTTCCAACGGCGCGCCCGTGCTAGCTTCCAGCGGTACGCCTTTGCTGTGCTTCACCGGCACGCCCATTGGGCTCTTCAGCGGCACGCTTGCCGTGTCTTCCAACGACACGCCTTTTGGCCCTTTCAACGGCACGCCCCGGCGAATCAAATCTAACAGCCGTACCCTATGGATCCTTGGCGCGCAGTGGACTTGCTGAGGTGTCGTTCGGGGAGACAGCCACGCTGCGCTACCACCAAGGATGACGGGTCAACCCCCATTGAAGGCCCCCGGACGTTTCCCGCCTTCGAACGCTTCCGCCGTATGGGGTATAAAAACCCTTCTCCTTCGCTGTGAATGGGGGAGGCCAGTGGAGGGAGCCACGACGGAGCGGCCAGAAAAGAGAAGAAGAAGAAGAAGAAGAAAAGGAGAGAAGAGGAGGAAGAGAGGGAGAGAGGGGAGAGGGTTCCCTCCTGCTACTTCATCCACCGCCGTCCGTGTGAAGAGAAGAAGAAGAAGAGAAGAAGAGGAGAAGAGAAGAAGAAGGAGAAGAGAAGAAGAGGAGAAGAGGAGAAGAAGAGGGAGAGGCTCCCCCTGTTGCCCCGTCCACCATCGCTGGAGAAGAGAGAAGAGAAGAAGAAGAAGAAGAGTGAGAGAAGAGAGGAGTGAGGTCTGAGAGGGGAGGAGGAGCCCACACTCCGTTCCCCTTCCCCCTTGTATCTTCATTTCCCTTTTCCCCTTTCCTTTTTGCTGTTGTTCCCTTTTTTACTTCTCCCTACGATGTATTGGCCCTCTGTGGCCTTTTCTTTCCATGAATGAAAATCCCTCTTTTGTGTGTTTTGCTACCGTGCCTGGTTTGTACGTCTTAGCCATTCACCCTCTGTCTTGGCCCTTTCCATGAGGCCTCTGGCCTTAACCGCTTGTCTTCGCCTGCCTTTGCATGCCGTTTACCCCCCCCCCCTCTAGCGGCACACCCCTTTTGGTGCCCCAGCGGCACGCTTCGAAGTGCCCCAGCGGCACGCTGCTAGCCCCTCCTTTGACCCTTCGCCGGTACGCCCTGCCGGGCCTTCGCCGGCACACCCTGCCTGCCCTCAGCGGCACACTCCGGTTGGCCCCCCCCAGCGGCACACTCCCTGGCGCCCTTAGCGGCATGCCTTCAGCTGCCCTCAGCGGCACACTCCTTGGCCCTCAGCGGCACACTTTCCACCCCCTTTGTCGGCACGCTTCATTTGGCCCTCAGCGGCACACCTCAGCCGCCTGTTTGCCGGCACACCCTAGCCAGGCCTTTCGCCTGTACACTACCCTTCCTTCTTGCCCGGTGCATTCCCCTCTCAGCCAATCCTAGGAGTGCCTTCCACTCACCATCGCCCCCCGAGTTTTCCGAAGTTTTATTAAAGGTGTTGCCGCCCTCGGGCGCCCACCTCCAGTTGTCGGGTTCCGCCACTCCATGTGGGCGCGTTCCCTGTATCTCCCTTACGCTCGGGTTAAGGGGAGATGCTGCCGAATTTTTGTTAGAAACGATAACATATTAAAAAGATAAAAGGAAGTAATCAACAAATGGAACAACAACATATTAAAAAAAAGAAAAGAAAGCAACAAAAAAATAAAAAGAACAACGGTAAAATGCTTTAACCGACGCAATGAAAACGTAATCAACGTAAAGAGAACCAAATCGAACAACAACTAAACAACTTGAACATCCGCCCTCACAAAAGAAAAAATGAAGATTAATCAAGAGAAGAAAAGAAGAAACCCATGCAAAACTTAATAAAATCAAGAGAGAAAAGAAAAGAAGAAAAGAAAAGTCTTAAAAGAAATAAAAGAGAAACAGACTCCCATGCCCCTAGCCCTTCCAGCGGTACACCCCTTGAAGTGCCTCAGCGGTACACCCTTTCGGCCCTTCGCCGGCACAGCCCCTGGCCCCTCCAGCGGTACACCCCTGGGCCCCCCAGCGGCACACCCTTTCAGCCCTCCAGCGGTACACCCCCAGGCTCTTCAGCGGTACACTCCCTTTGCCGCCCAGCGGCACACCCCCAGGCCCTTCAGCGGTACGCCCTCCTACCCTTCAGCGGCACGCCCTCAGCCCTTCAGCGATACACCCCTTTTAGCCCTCTAATGGCCCATTCTCTCTCCAGAAAATATGAGTGATAATAATAATAATAATAATAAAAAATAATAACA
Organism: Amorphophallus konjac; assembly: GCA_022559845.1. NCBI lineage: Eukaryota > Viridiplantae > Streptophyta > Magnoliopsida > Alismatales > Araceae > Amorphophallus > Amorphophallus konjac. Next base: position 317,282,874 of record CM040122.1, on the reverse strand, counting down.
AATTCAAAAATGAATAAATAAATAAGAATAATAAAAGAACAAGTGATAATAATAATAAGCTTAAAAATAATAACAATAATAATAATTAGACAAATAAATGATAACAAAAATAAATGAATAATAATAACAAACTCACCAAGAATGACAAATAAATAAATGATAACCAAAATAAATAAATGATAATAACAATTTAACGAAACACGACAAGCAAATGAATGATAATAAACGGACAAACAATAAGAGCAAACCTAACGATCATGATAATAAATGAATAAACCACAGAAAATAAACAAATAGAAATAACGAACTCACTCAAAGATATATATATATATAAATCAACAAATAATAATGGTAAAATTCTAAATAATAATAAAACGATGGTAAAATCTACACCGCAGCCCCGTCTCCCCTGCGACTCGGTGCTGAAGGAACAACAACGCCGCCTCTGCGGGCTGGGTCTGAGTCTTGGGAATTCATCCCGAACTGGCCACGACCCGACCTCGCCTAGGGCCGACATTCCGATTGAACCGGACTCGTTTCTCAGGCCGGATCCCTTCCGAGCCACTACTAAAGTTGCCACACGCTCGGCAGACATTTGAACGGGTTCACCTCGATTTTCGCCGTGATTCTATTACAGACCTTTGTCTGAACATGAAAGGACCCGTGAGCAATCAACATGGCCGACGGCTCTCGCCCCGATATGATCGTGAGCCGGCATTGTTCCGGGCCGATAGCTCGTTAAATCGGATTCATTCTAACGGGATTCGCTCCCGCTCTTTCATTGAAATTACCGTAAACTCGGCATACATTTGTACGGGGTCGTTCACGCCCACGTCGCACTTGCAATATGGGCCCTTTCCCGAACATGAAAAGGTCCGCAAGTGACCGATAGAATCAGAATAGAACGAGACGGCTCTCGCCACCCCTGGACTCCTTCCATGGGAATATTAATAAGCCCCCCGTGGGCCACACTTAGACCTCGGGCCTGTCCCAATCATGGTCATCATCTGGCTCATATCCTCGGTCTACAGCCCGCTCCTTTCGAACACATTTTCGGTTTTAGAGTCTAGTCCCGGAACCCTCCCCTGCTGCCCTCCGGCACTGGAAATATTAATGATGCCCACGCAAACCTCGTTTGGACCACGGGAGGCGCCCCCGGTATGGTCCTGACTCGATCTCGCACTGGGCCAATAGATTCACTGGTTTCCGACTACAATAACCGAGATTCAACCAAATGTTTTTAGTGTCTCGAAATAATAAACTCGTCGTATCACGGCATGCATATGTTCCAGGTCCTCCCGTGACGATTACAATATTCTCAAGCCGGACTCCCGTCCGAATATTAAACGGTCTCCCGAATGACCGACTTGTGTCGAACGCCTGCTTCTCCAGACACAGGGCTTTTCAGCCGATTCAAGGGATACTCCCTCATCGCCTCTTGACACCGGAAATATTAATGACGCTCATGCAAGTCTTGTTTCGACCGCGGGGGGCCCACCGCAGTATGGTCGCAGCTTGCTCTTGCACCGGGCCAACAGATTTATCGGTTTCCGACCGCTCTGACCGAGATTCAGCCGAACGTTTTTCCGTTCTCCCGAACAATAAATTGCCATATCCAAGCATACATATACTCCAGTCTTCCCGCGACGATCGCGCTTTTCCCAAGATGGATACTCGTCCGAACATTAAATGGTCAGCACACGACCGACATGATCGCGAATGTTTTCTTCTTACCCTCATACGGGGGTTTCGATGCTTCTTAATAGACCTTTCGTGCAATTAACTTCTTTGCCATGAGGCCCTGAATCTTGGCGATTAATCAGGGGTGTTCCCTCGTATGGGGGATGTAAATGACGCCGCGACCTTTACGGCGCGGCGGGTTTTGGTCCCGACACGAACTACACAATCGTCTGACGAAGTCAGATCGAGCGCACCATGGGTTCTTCGGAGCCCGAATAAATTGTCACTCCGGTGACTGGCACGCCCACACACTTAATAAACCGAATAAACAAACGAGAGAATAACAAGTGAAAAAAGTGCGTCCACACCATTCCCCCCCCCCCCCCCGTATGCGTTTGAAGCACCAAGCTAGGCGGCCCTCGATGACTAACGTGGACGCGCCACCGCCGACGACCACCGCCGCGGCGGAGGTACCACCGGTAGAGGAGATGCCGGCACCACCGTCGACCGAGAAAGAGTCTCCCCTGCTGTCGTCCGAGGCTGGGGAAGAAGCCGGAGCCATTATACCCGGGGACGGAGACATCGATAAGGGAGCACCGATGGAGAGGCCGGTCAAAGGACCTCGTCCGACCGACGTAGGTGCACTAAAACCCCCCTATTTCATCTTTTTATTTTGTGCATGTTAGTTTTAGGGGGGAATTGGGGCACACGACCCCTTATAGACACCATGTAAGGCCACTAGGGCCATGAACGGAGGTGGGGGAGGTTCTACCGTTCGCGGAGACGACGGTAGTAGCGCGGTTTAACAGTAACCGCTTAACAAAATGACACGGTTCCCGTAGAACCATTCAAAGAACACACAGCTCGTGGGTGACCATTCAAAGAATACGAACCGACATCACAGGGCGGTTCCCTGTGAACCGTTTGAAGATAGGACTGCCCATTTTGGTCTGCTTAGAATGTGGAATGTTGAAAATAGAACGGTCTCCATCAGACCGTGGAACCTAGGACGGACTTACCTAGTCCGCTCAGAACCTACTTAAAAATAGAACGGCTTGATTCAAACCATGAAATACAGAACGGCCGGTCGACTGACCGTGCAACCCCAAACGACCAACCACTTGAAAGGGAAGGGAGACGGTCAGGTGGGGATCGTGTGATTACTAAACAGCCAAATGTATTCCGCCTTAGGGAAAACATCAGATAGAAAGACGGCTCAAGGTGATCCGTGGGACTTATTTAAACGGTTAGAGCTCAACCGTTGGATGGGAAAATGGCTCATAAGGGACCGTTTAGTGAACTGAGAGTGAATTATTAAATTAAATGCCAAAATTCTAAACTAAGATGCAATTAATCTAAATGTATGGAGGGAAAGCGTAGGACCCGGATCCCATGGCTGCAAGTTCGAGCAGTGTACCTCGCGCTGCCTGACTTCCAGCGTGAGAGGCTGAGAGTCATGGGATTCTCAGAGTTCCTAAGCATGGAGGTTAGTCGGTTTGACACACCGCTACTGTACGCTCTACACGACCACTGGGATCCAGTGAGTCGCACGTTTCTTTTCTCATGGGGGCACATGGTCCCCACACTTGAGGACGTGGCCCAACTTACTGGCCTACGTGTGCATGGGTCTCCGGTTAGCGGGAGCACATACCCCGACTACCGGGAGATGGCCCAGGAGCTTCTGGGACTCGACTTGCTGCACCCCGAGCGGCAATCCACTACCCTGACTCAGGCGGCCTTGCAGGACAGCCTGGGGCTTCGACGAGCGGGGATCGTGGCCGGAGAGCTGCCCGAGCAGCATTTACAGAGGCTGATAGGTCTGGCGCGACCGAGAGTAGCGGCTGCAGTAGGACCAGAGGCGGACAGAGTATTGCGATGATTTTTGACCTTGCTATTCGACTGACTACTGTTTGCTACACAAGGGGACGTCATCAGCTGCCGTTTCCTGCCACTGCTTCAGGACCTTGACCGCGTGGGCGACTATGCATGGGGAGCTGCCGTCCTCGCGTTTCTCGTTGACACGTTGAGCTTGATATCTCGACGGACGAAGCTTGGGGGCTTCTCCCCTCTACTCCAGGTATGACTCTGACTCTTACTATGCATCTAGTTATAGGACTCCTATGACTGCTACATACTGACTCTTGGTGGAATGCAGGTGTGGGCCTACGTGTACTTACATGGGCTCGGGCGAAGCGAGGAGACCCACCCAGACCGGGTACCTATTACGAGGAGGTGGACCACACCTCGGGAGAGTGGAGGTCTCCGAAGATAGGTTCGGGAGCTCCAGGATGACATGGACACTCTACCGTACACCTCGATACGTTTCTAAACTTAAACCCTTTAATTAAATGCAATTATATATGATTATGATGCTGATGTGACTCTTTCACTTGACAGGTACGGTGGACTCCTTATGTAGGGAAGGGGCACGAGGGTCAGCCCTGGGTAGCAGGGGCCCTTGCCTTCTCAGGATGTGATGTATGGTTGCACTGTATGATCGTGGTGGAGCCGCTACACTTCAGACTTGTGATGAGGATTACCGGCATCCCACAGCCAATAGTGGACTTTCCTGAGCCGGGAGAGCGCGTCAGTCGGCACCCACAGGGAGCAGCGACGGTGGTAGACTAGCGAGAGCGAGCTGCTGAGCAGATCATCGACTGGACATCACACGGGTGAGTGGTGACGGCTTGTGCCGAGAGCGATGCAGCATACTACACGGCGTACGCCAGGCACTACCGGGACCAGGTGTTCTGGGGTGCCCGCCGACCGGTACGACTCCTAAACCATAATGCCTTTCTATTATGCTTCTTATATGCCTATGCACTGATGCTTGAACTTTCTAAATGCAGATTGACCCTGAGGGATGGATCACGGAGCTGCAGGGGCTCCTCCATGCGACGATCCGCGAGCGCGACGAGGCCCGCCAGGCCTTGACTCTACTGGTGAGTTTCTAAACCCTAAACTCTTTAAATTATGCAAATGCTTATGATTATGATTATGCCTGTGACTGACCTAGAGTTGTGGATGCAGCGAGCCGAGGGGACCCAACGCCAGGGGACAGACGCTCCTTCTTCTTCTTCTGCCCAGACTCCCGCAGACCAAGCAGAGCGGGATGCCGACATCTCACGGATGGTGGCGCGGGCCAAGGCGGCCGAGGTGGTGCTCACCGAGAGGGTATGCAACTACTACACTTCCCTTGTTGATTATGCTTATGATTACAAAATGCAATTGACTGACTATGAACATGTATGCAGACGACCGAGCTGACTCGCCTCATGGCGGAGCTAGAGCATAGCCGGGCAGCGGCTCGGGAGGAGGTGGCCCGTGTACGGGAGGAGGCAGCACAGAGCCGACCGGCGGACACGCTGGAGACGACACTCCTACGGGCTGAGCTAGAGCGACTCCGAGCTGGAGCGGAGAAGCTGGTGCGGGTTCGGGCCGAGAGGGATCGGGCTCTGATTGAGGCTTCCGGGCTGAGTGGAGAGCTGCGGGCCTATAAGGAGGTGAGCCGACAGTCAGAACACAGCGGGACTTCGAGCGGCAGCCACGGTACTCATGGCTCCATGAGGAGTTACTTCATGGGTTCCTCCGATCATCGGAGGAACGAGGAGGACGAGCAGCGTCGGCGATGTCAGCGTGACGAGGCGACTTCAGCGATGCCTCCCCCGAAGAGGCACGAGGGCGGTGGAGACAGCGATGGGGGCCAGGGAGAGGGGTAGGCCTAACTCTTTGTACTTGCGGCCCGACTTTTGTACATGTGGGCATGATATGATAGTGATGTGACATACTTTTTGTTTTGATTTTATGGATGTATGAATGAATGCAAATGACTGACACTAACTTGCTAACTACGACTACGACACGGGTGAGACGGACACGTGCGAGAGAGAGACGACACGAGTGGGTGAGAGAGAAACGAGTGAGAGACGCCGACTCCACGTGTGGGAGAGAGAGATGCCAAAAAATGAGTGAGGGAGAGACGCCAAAATGAGAGAGAGAGGGATGAGGCCAAACTGAGGGAGAGAGGGACGCCAAACTGAGAGAGAGACGCCAAAATGAGTGAGAAAGAGAAGCCAAACTGAGTGAGAAAGAGACGCCAAACTGAGTGATAATGAGACGTCAAAATGGGTGAGAAAGAGATGCCAAACTGAGTGAGAAAGAGACGAATCCATGGCTTGAGTGATATAGGTAAGAACATGTTAAAATAGGGCTTCAGACAACTAGACGGTTGACATGGGACCGCTCAACAGGCTACACGGTCTTTTCTTAGACCGTTCATAGCCACTAGACCGAGATTCATAGATGTGAGAAAACTGTTAATGTTAGCCGCTCTAAGAATAGGATGGTCCCTGAGTGACCGTGTGATTGACAGAACGGTCTATTCTAGGCCGCTCTACCTCCAGGATTTGAATCATGTAGAAGCTTTGGAACGGTCTCAAGGAGACCGTTCAAGTATTAGGGCGGTCTGTCGATAGACCGCTCAATGGCATGACATGAGAGTACGAACGGGACTCTCTTGGAGAGTCCCAACCCGATGATAGATGTCCTAAACCGAGCTAATCCTTATCCCAACTTGATCTAGGCCTATCCTACATCACTTCTAGTGGGTTTAGGCCTCTACCCAAGCCCTATAAGTAGGAGGGGGTTCCGAATTCGCAACTCACACCACACCCCTCTTTCTAGGCCTCAAACCTTTGTTATTTCCCATCAAATCATCATGAAAAGGTCCTTCGAGGGGAGTTCCATGGTGGGGGCAGCTTATGAAGGTCCAAAGGCGACTAGGAAGCAGTGTGAAGTGCTCCAACGGCTGACTACGATCCCTCATCATCTGAGCTCGAGCCCTTTGAGAGAGGTACGTTTGCATGATTTCATTCAAATAAGTTTATTCACTTACTTACACATTCTTCCTCTCTTTCTCTTTTTCTCTTTTCCATCTCAGCTTCTCCCTGGCTCCAGACGCTATTCCACTTTAAAGTGGATGGCTCCCATGATCCGCGCATTGCCCCTAGGAGTGATATCCATCCTGAAGTCCTGGCACCTACACCCACTCTTGGTACTGGGTTAAAATTACCCAAAGCTCTCCCTTGACTGGCACAACATCTCAGCCTTGGTAGAAATCTGGCACCCTCAGACCCATACATTCGTGTTTCCATCTTTCGAGGCCACTATCCTACTAGAGGAGTTAGAGACCTACTTTTCTCTTCCTAGGTCTAAGGTGGGAGAGGAGGACCTAGTGTGTCATACAGTGGCACCTGTGGACCCTAGGCTCATCTTGGGAGGGTTTATACCAGATAGCAGGGACATCCATACCTTCATAGGCCCACGCCATATCCACCTTCTTCCTCTTAGCCAGTGGGTAATTGAACATTGTAGGAACATGTGTGGGTGGGATGAGGCCACAGCCAAGGCCACGTCTATTTGCTTGTATGGGGCTATCTTATTCCCCTCAGATGACCACGTTCTAGACATTCCTATCATTAGTACCATCAATGGTCTGTGGCAGGGTCTTTCTATCTCCCAGGCCGTCCTAGCCTACTTGTACGAGGGTCTTACCTCAGCAGCCCTAGGAGGTCCTTTCTTTGGTTCTGTGATGCTTTATGAGTGTTGGATGGGTGTCAAGATGAAATTCATTCACAAGGAGGATGTCACTTCAGCCAGCAGGATCTACGGGAGCCACCCCCTCTTCTTCATAGGTGGCGCATTTAGGTTCTCTTCACAGGTAGAGTGTAGGACGACAGAGAAGAAGACCAGGGACGAGTGGCGACTGTACATCAATAGGCTGCCCTTGGATCGGTTTGTGATGCGCCCGGACTCCCTCCACGACACAGCAGTCAGGCTACCTAGGAGGCCAGGCTTGGACCTGAGGCTCGTGAGTGACACTGCACTGGCGATGTACAGCCCGCACTGGTGCTACCTACAGGTTGGACTGCCCCGGACTGTTCTACCAGCACTACCCCACCTTCCCGCACTACAGGCGAGGAGGATCAGTACAGAGGAGGACGAGCAGGCGGTCAGGAGTGCCCTGATCATGTGGGAGGTGAGCAGGGTGCTTACCCTTCCAACAGAGGTTGCAGAGATTTCAGCGACATGCCAGGCCTACGTTAGAGAGCTGAGAGAGATACGTCCCCGCGGGGATGCCCAGCGGAGGACTTAGTGATTTTTCCTTTTCTTTCATCATGCTTGATGTAGAGACTTATGCTTAGAGAGTTTGATATATGAATGAATAAAGGTGATGATTTGGATTGGTTTAAGTTTGGGCTTTTCCTATATGATTGATGAGTTGGGATATGACTTCGAAATGCACACGGTCACGGACTGACTGAACCTTCAACTTCGACCTGCCCTTGCACACACACAAACAAAGAAAACAGATTAAGTCTGTTTTAGGCTTAACCCCTTGTCTGTACCAAGTTAGGAAATGACCAGCTCTTGATTTTTGGTCAAGGGGGTAAGCGTTATTAAATGGGTAAATGACAAATGAAAACGAATGCTATGGATGTTATGAATGTAAATCATGAAAATCTTTTTGAAAATATTGAATTTTGTTGGATTTTGAAATATTTTATTTTTTTTAGATTTTAAAATATTTGATTTTTTTGGATTTTGAAATATTTGATTTTTTGGGGTTTTAAAATATTTGATTTTTTGGATTTTGAATATTTGATTTTTTTGGATTTTGAAATATTTTATTTTTTTGAATTTTGAAATATTTGCTTTTTTTGGATTTTAAAATATTTGATTTTTTTGGATTTTGAAACCACCTCAAACCTGACGACGGGGAACCTCATATGTCACTAGGGGTCTCCTGGGTTCAACGTGCGTTATAAAGGACCGCCTGTGGCCGGGGCCGATTTCGCTTAACGGTGCCTCTACCGCGGCCATACCCGGGGTGGGATCCATTCCCTGGAAAATAAAAGAGAGTTTGATAGAAAAGCTGGCAATATGTATAGAGGTTTTCAGGGCTTGAGTTCTTCTCACGACACCCCTTTTCAAAGAATTTGGCCTATTGCACCGGGGCTCTATGTCCGTCATCGAACCTATGTCCGCTCTAGGCACGCATACGACCGGGCTCATAACGTCTCGCGGGGAAACTGTATTGCCACTCTTGCCATGCCTAGTTTCATTATTTTGGGGACTTTTAGATTTTTGAGCTTCGAGCTTTGGATAAGTTTTTAGCTTTGTCTTTGATTTTGCCCCTTTTCTCCATTTCTTCTCTTTCTTTTCCTTTGCTCTTATATCTGCGGAATAAGGTCATAACGGACTGCCCCTATTTGAGACCTATTTTATCGGGGGGTCTAGATCAGTTCTCGCCCCCTTATTCGCCACTTGCCTCTACTTTCAGCCGAGAGAAGAGAAAAAATAAGGATTTTCACTTTCCCCAAAGCATGGCCAAGGGAGAGACGGTGTTGCGCAAAAGAAGAAAATCGAACCACAAGGGTCGTGTAGTGTGTGTATGTTGAATCGGCGGTCTTCCTTCGTGATCAAGTAGAGGCATGCCCCGCCGCCGGGCCATTGCTGGCTTGACACTATGGATAAAATCATTTTAAATATAGCCCATTCCATGGATTCGGCAATTCTTCACCCTCCGCGTTAACTAAACGATACGCGTTACCAAGATAGACTTCCTTAACTACAAACGGCCCTTCCCAATTGGGTTGCAGCTTAGACCAGGGACCTGTTGATCTGATAAATTTACGTTTCAAAACCATGTTACCCACTAGGAATTTTCTTTCAATAACCTTCTTTTGAAGATACCGCGAGACACATTTTTGATAAACCGAGACGTGATTGGCCGCATTTAGCATCTTCTCGTCTAAGAGTTCCAGTTGGACTAGCAACGCCTCTCGACGCTCGTCGAGATTAAGTTCTTTATCTAGCTGCACCCTTAGAGAAGGGATCAAGATCTCGTACGGGAGTACCGCCTCCATCCCATAGGTAAGAGCAAAAGGAGTTTGCCCCGTGGGAGTACGGACGGAGGTGCGATAAGCCCATAGAGCTTCTATCAGTTTGTTGGCCCAATCCGCAAATTTGTGCGACTCGCATGTTTTCTTAATAATTTTAAGAAGGGTTTTGTTCGTGGCCTCAGCTTGGCCATTACCTTGAGGGTAGTATGGTGATGAGTGATGCAATGCAATATTAAATTTCTTACAGAGGTCCCGAAGTACTTGAGAAACAAATTGAGGCCCATTTTCGGTGACGATATCACTTGGCACTCCAAACCGCGAAATGATATTCTTGAGGATGAAGTGGCATACTATGGTGGCTTTGATTTCTACATAAGCTTCAGCTTCCGCCTACTTGGTGAAGTACTCTGTAGCCGTCAGAATGAAAGATTTCTGTTTAACCTGAGCATGTAGGGTCACAGAGTGGTCCAATGATATCAAAGGCCCATATCGAGAATGGCCAAGGAGCAGAAAGAGGATGGAGAGAAGAAGCCGGGGCGTGGATTTTATAGGCATGAAGCTGGCATTGAAGACACCTACGGATATAGGTGGAATAATCTTCTTTTAGGGTTGGCCAGTAATAGCACTACATAAGAATCTTCTTCGCCAATGCCTGCCCATTTATGTGCCCTCCACACTCACTAGAGTGAGCGGCTTCTACTACCTTCCAAGCCTCATCATCATCCAAACACCTCATTAGAACTCCATTGAGGACCCGCCTGTATAACTCTCCTATAACAATCGTGTATCTGGAGGCGGCTCTTCTAATGGCCTTGCGCTGCTCGGCATTCGCCGTCTCGAGGAAGGAACCATCCCTGCAATACTGCTCTATCTCATGATACCACGGCAACTCCTCTTCTTCTATAATCTCCTCGAGCTCAGTTAATGAAACTTCCTTCAAATCTTCCTTCTCAGCCTTCTTCTCCATAGCCTTCCTAAGGGTATCGAACCAAGGATCATGGAGAGATGGGGCATCCATCCACTGAACCACAATGGTCTCGGTGGAACGACTAAGCGGGAAGGAAAGAGAAGAAGCAAGCGATGCAAGTGCATTGGCCAAAATGTTCTGAGAGCGGGGAGTATGAATGTAGATGAGCTTCCGGAATTGCCTAGCCAAGAGTGTGACCAAATCTTGATAGGTCTTGAGTTTGGGGTCACGGGTGCGGTAAGCTGACAAAACTTGACGCAGCACCAATTGAGAGTCTCCTATGATGTTAAGGTATCGCGCGCCCATAAGGTAAGCATGCTTCAGACCGGCAAGGAAAGCCTCATACTTGGCTATGTTATTTGTGGCAGGAAAAGAGAGTTGATAGGCAATAGGGATGGTCACTCCTTCCAGAGTGAGGAGAACGGCACCGATTCGACGGCCCTGAGAATTGAGAGCACCATCGAAATGAAGAGACCAAAATGAAAGATGAGTGATTACAGCCAAATGTTCATCAGGAAATTCATCCTGGATTGAGTCAGAACGAGGGATAGGAGAATGAGCAAGATATTGAGCAATCGCATATCCCTCGTGTTATGCGCAACGAAGAGTGATATAGAAGGGGGGGGATGAATAGATCACTCCTGATTTAAAAACTTCAGCTGAAAATCACTACTTCGAATTTCAACCCTTCAAATATAGCGAAAGAGTATTGCTAATGCAGTCAATAACCAAGACAGAATAAGTAAGTGGGATTGAAAAGGCTGTTCACAGTCAAACGAAATACCAAGCAGATGGAGGGCACAAACGATAACAGCAAACCACAGAAGAGACAAGTATTTTTAAGGTGGTTTGATTGTAGTTCAGAATCTACATCCACCCCTCACTCCAACTAGAGTGAGGCTTCCACTAGCCACGGCTAGAAACAGCAGACTCAGTCTGCGAACAAAATGCTGCCACACAGCTTGACCAACATAGGGAAACAAATCCCTCAACCCAAACTCTGCTACCCACAGAGCTTGACACCTGGACCTGCTACCCGCAAGACCAGAACCGGAGATGAATCTCCCTTCCTCCAAATCGGAGGGAACCTGCTAGTGACAACCCGTCACTGGCAAAACCAGAGATCACAGATCTCTCTTCCTCTGCAGCCCAGAGGGAAACCGGAGTATCTCTCCCTTCCTCCAAACACTGGAGGGTAACAATATGGAATCAGAAATATGAAGAAAGAAACTGAAAAACAAGATAATCGATGAAGATAATCGTTTCTAAAAACCAAAATAATGTAGCTTCCGAAGAAGCAAATTAGACACTTCTCTCTCACTCAGACTTTTCTCTCAGAACAATACTCTCAAATCATTACTCTCTGTCTTCTCTCTGGAACGTGGAGGCTCTCTCTTTTCTTCTTCTGCTCAGGGATTCTTCTTCTCAACTTTTTCCTCCAGTTCAGTCCATCTGTTCGCAGAAGACGTCTTTTATATGGCATCCGATTTGAATACCATGACTTCACACGAGTGGCGTGAGTGGGGCTCGTTCCCTCCTTTTCTAGAGCATCCTCGGATCACGTGCCCAATCATCAACCTAAATCATCTGCAGGCAGAGACAAAAGAAATGTAACTAGTTAGTTCAGGCTTTTAACACAGCGTGTATAGACTTTAGAAGCAGCAAATAAGCAAGTATGTACAACGTGAGAATGTATAGACGTGAAAGCCTTCATGCGACCTCAATGTACAGACTTGCAGAATGATGCATTAACATAATAGAGAGGAATGTGTAGACTTCTGTGTAAAGCATGAAGCAATCGAACATATAGACATGAAAACAAGGGAGTGTATAGACTTTATGAATGCGTGCATGAGAAGGCAGAGTACAGACTTTGTGATGCACAAGCATAACCAATGTATAGACTTTGATGTAAAGGCTTGAGTTAGACAAACAATGTATAGACTTCACAATGCACACCCATAACCAATGTATAGACTTTTCGATGCACAGGCTAGAGTTAAGCGAATGATGTATAGACTTACCCCTTGAAGAATGTACAGACTTTGAAGACTTGAAGCCCCACGATGTATAGACTTTGAATGCATCTTCAAAGCACAATGTGCAGACTTTACCAATGAATAGACTTGATCTATTGGCTATACATACTTCAAGCGATGTAGAGACTTGGTGAACGCCAAGCGATGTACAGACTTGGTGAGCGCCAAGCGATGTATAGACTTGGTGAACGCCAAGCGATGTACAGACTTGGTGAGCACCAAGCGATGTACAGACTTCAATGACTCATGCAACCAGACACGTGAATGCTCAGACAATGTACAGACTTAGTGCAAACGGGATGTGCAGACTTTGTAGCAACAATGCAGGCTGTACAAACTTGAGAATTTTGAAGGCCAATGTACAGACTTGGAAAGCTTGAAGACTGCGATGTATAGACTTTGCGAGCGCCAGGCCGATGCATAGACTTTACCAATGTGCAGACTTTGCCTATATGCAGTGTGTAGACTTGATATCAATGAATGCACTGGCTGTACAGACTTGCATAAGCGATGTATAGACTTTGCCAATGTGTATGCTGGCAGTGTATAGACTTGATCAAGTAATGCATGTCTATATGACAACCACATGAACTGCACTGTCCCAAGTGATGAAGCATGAATTGATCTAGAGATAGAAACAGACTGATTTATAGTGTGAGACATCATCAAAACCGTAGGGATGCAACAATCTCCCCCTTTTTGATGATGGCAATGTTAGGTTTCGGTGCAGTATTCAGAGGGGGGGGTGAATGAATATAACCCGTTAAAAACTTCACCCAATTAAAACTAAAAAAAATAACAAGACAGATTCAACAATCTGAAGCTCAACTGGAATTTCGCTCTCTTGACAGATTAAAATATTTTAAGAAAACTAATCAACACTTCTGCTCAGCCAAAAGCCAAACGCTTAGAGCGCCCCTATGCATTCATCTAGCGGAAGCACAAATGAACAAATCAAACCACAATGTACAAAGGGTTTTTAGGTGGTTCGGTCCTCCAGACCTACATCCACCCCACACTCAAACCGAGTGTGGTTTCTACTAGCTCACGCTAGAAACAGCAGACTCAGTCTGCAACAAACGCTGCCAAACAGCTTGACCAGGGGAACAACCTCCCCTCTTCCTCCCAACCGGAGGGAACCACTAGTGACACTAGTCACTAGCAAACCAGAGACACAAGGTCTCTCTTCCTCCAGACCTGGAGGGAACCCCTGGACTTGAATCCACAAGCCCAGAACCGGAGACAAGTCTCCCTTCCTCCAAACCGGAGGGAATCAACAAGTAGCACCCAGCTACTTGCAACCGGAGATAGCAATCTCCCTTCTCCTGAACAAACAGGAGGAACCCACAAGTGACTCCAGCCACTTGGAAACCAGAGACACACAGTCTCTCTTCCTCCACACACGGAGGGAACCACCAGACTTGCTACTCACAAGCCCAGAGCCGGAGGAACAAGCCTCCCTTCCTCCAACCCGGAGGGAAACCTAGAGACCCAAGTCTCTCTTCCTCTGAACCCCAGAGGGAAGCACAACCGGAGATAAATCTCCCTTCCTCCAACCCGGAGGGAAACAACCGATGACACCCTGTCAAAGGTAACCAGAGACGCAAGTCTCTCTTCCTCCACACCAGAGGGTACCAACCACAAGTAGCACCCAGCTACTTGCAAACCGAAGACACAAAGTCTCCCTTCTCCTGAACCCACAGGAGGAACCCCGACCTCTCTACAGAGGATCGGAAATACAGTAAATGGATAAAAACATAAACGAAACCAGCAACAGAAGGCTGAAAGATGAAGTGCACAATGTGGCTCTCAACGGAGCTGACTGGCCTGGATTTGATCCACGGTCCAGTAGACGGATCTTCAGGTAAGATCTTCCTTCTTCTCCACGAGCTCTCTCGCTCACTCTCTATCTTTCTTTCTCTTTCTTCTGCTCTCCTCTCACTCTCTGCTTCTTCTTCTCTTCACACTCTTCTCGAGCTCTCTACCTCTCTTCTTCTCCTTCTGCTCTTCTTCTTTCTCTTTTCTTCTTCTATCTGGATCGTGGCTCTCTGTATACGCTTTTCTTCTCGCCAACTCGATCACACTCCATCTGTGGACGAAGGCTCCTATATATAGCAGCAGCAGTAGGTGGATATGGCACAAAACGCGTGTGCCTCCCACGTTTCCTGCCCTAATATTTCGGACCACGTGGAGGCTCCTCTGCATCTTGGATCACGTGCCAGATGCAGCCTTGTATCACGTACTGCTTCACGATTAGAGCACCTGTAAAACAGAGTAGTGGATAAGTAATCAATTTAAGGAACACCTCTGTATAGATTATCAGAAGAACAGTACTTTAGAAGAAACTTGAACGAGGTTAAAACGAAACAACACGAAGTGACAAATAGCAACGACACGGAGACAACGCGAGGACACAATAGGGAAAACGACACGAAGTCAGTAAGGACTCGATGTACAACAGTAAGTAACACGAAGTAAGACCACACAAACATAAACGATAACACGAGAACAACACGGGGTGACAGCAGAAACCGACACGAAGTGTTTGCAAACAAAGTAAGACACAAGGTCTACGTAAAGTAACACGAAGTGTGGTTAAAGCGAGAACGACACGAAGTGAAGTTATAAAACAACACGAGGTAAAAAGAAGAACGACACGAGATACATGGAGACAAAACAGAAACCAACACGAAGTGTGGTTTCAACACAAGAAAGACACAAGGTCTAGGAAGAACAAAAACGACACGAAGACACAAAACGGAAAATGACACGAGGTGTAACAAACACGACACGAAGTTATGAAAACAACACGAAGTCGAAACAGTAATCGACACGGGTTGAAAACAACATGAAGACGAAATACAAAGAGACGACACGAAGTGAAGTTGACACGAAGTGAAAACAACACTAAGTGAAAAACAATAATCGACATGCGGTGAAAACAACACGACGACAGTGAGAACAGCACGAGGTGAAATGACACGGGGTGTAGAAAACCAAGAATCGACACGAAGTGTGGTCAAGGCGAGAAAGACACTAAGTCAAAAACGAAAGACCAACACTCAGACAGAAACATAAAAACAACACGGAGACGTAGACACTAAAACAACACGAAGATGAAGACAAGGGAAACGACACGAAGTCTAACCTCATACAAGCTTTCCTGTCACGCATGGAAATCAACACGAAGTGTTGTATGCTCATACAACACGAGATCTTTTCGTGTTAGTGAGAGGAAACAACACGAAGACTCAAGTACAGAAACAGCATGAAGATGAAGTACAATCTGATGTACAGACTTTGAAGAACAGTGTTGAATGTGTAGACTTGTAGTTTAGTTAAGTGTACAGACTTCACCAATGAATCACTCACTGTACAGACATACTATAGCAGTATGATGTACAGACTTTGATGAACAGTCCAAAGTATGGATTTTCACTGCAAACAACAATGTGTAGACTTCATGTAAAAGCCCAATGTACGGACTTGAAATGCATGAGCAAACAGCAAACAATTAGCCACTATGTTGCCCCAATCTAGCCATATTCATAAATTAGTTATTCAAGCAAACAATCAGATATTCAAGCAGTCAATCAGTCATCTAGCACACCTCAGTGTGACTCATGGTATGTCAGTCATCATCAAAACCACACAGGGGCACAACACAGCAATCTCCCCCTTTTTGATGATGGCAACACTATGAGTTACACTGAATCAGATTAGATTCTTCTCCCCCTTTGCCTTCACCAAAGATATAAAATAGGGAAACAATTCAGTATAGACTTTGAATGTTATACTTCCCTTTGGAGTGTGACAACTATCTTCCAAATGTATCCTTTCAAGAGCTTCTCCCCCAGTAGATATGTCATATTTTCAATCACACAGGAGCACTGAAGTATGAAGAACTCAATTCAGAAAAGAGTTAGGATCTCAACTAAATGCATGAATGAAGTCTCCCCCATCGTCACTAAAAAGATGTTATGAATGTATTGCAATTAATTATACGAGTGCACAGTCAATGAGAATTCATGTAGGATATGAGACCTATGCATGAATCAAAACCTGAAAGACATGTTATGCAATAAGTTTGACTAGCTCCCCCTTAGACATACAACTCTTATGCATCCACCATGCTTATGCAGGTCCAAGACATCAGTGGAAGTCAACAGTTGGAACCAATTGATAGAACTGAGTGCAAATGAAGTAGTCAGTTTAGTCTGACCGACTGGAGTCCAATGTGAGAGAGTAAAAAGGAATTCAGAAAGAATGTGAAAGATTTTCAATGAAATATCAATTTCATAAATCTGATTTAAACAAATGATTACATACCTTTCCATCATAGAAACCTATGAATGAACCTATGTTGACAAACCAGTTCAGAATTTTATGTATGCGAGGTTTGAACATGAGCTATTTCTACTCATATCTGAAATCAATTTTCTTAATAACAAGTGAACCAAGTTTTCATATTGAGAAACCTTTTTAACCTTCTTCATTTTTCCTCGCTTAATTTCAAGGATTTCCTCAAGAAATGCAATCGATAGTATTGAGGATAAACAAACAAGAAACCATTTATTTCTGTCAAAATTTCTATTGAAAGAACATTCTTTTCCAAACAATCTCAGATGATCTGCTAGAGAGGCAACGAAAATATGTATTGTTTTTAAACATCAGGGAATATGGATTGTCAAATACCAAATCTTGTCAGAGCAATGTCCTTGGTCACTGAGAAACACATCTCATTCATCAAAGAAATGAATTGAGATATGTCATGAAGTGCCCCTGTGTGGTTTTGATGATGACTGACATACCATGAGTCACACTGAGGTGTGCTAGATGACTGATTGACTGCTTGAATATCTGATTGTTTACTTGAATAACTAATTTATGAATATGGCTAGATTGGGGCAACATAGTGGCTAATTGTTTGCTGTTTGCTCATGCATTTCAAGTCCGTACATTGGGCTTTTACATGAAGTCTACACATTGTTGTTTGCAGTGAAAATCCATACTTTGGACTGTTCATCAAAGTCTGTACATCATACTGCTATAGTATGTCTGTACAGTGAGTGATTCATTGGTGAAGTCTGTACACTTAACTAAACTACAAGTCTACACATTCAACACTGTTCTTCAAAGTCTGTACATCAGATTGTACTTCATCTTCGTGCTGTTTCTATACTTGAGTCTTCGTGTTGTTTCCCCTCACTAACACGAAAAGATCTCGTGTTGTATGAGCATACAACACTTCGTGTTGATTTCCATGCATGACAGGAAAGCTTGTATGAGGTTAGACTTCGTGTCGTTTCCCTTGTCTTCATCTTCGTGTTGTTTTAGTGTCTACGTCTCCGTGTTGTTTTTATGTTTCTGTCTGAGTGTTGGTCTTTCGTTTTTGACTTAGTGTCTTTCTCGCCTTGACCACACTTCGTGTCGATTCTTGGTTTTCTACACCCCATGTCATTTCACCTCGTGCTGTTCTCACTGTCGTCGTGTTGTTTTCACCGCATGTCGATTATTGTTTTTCACTTAGTGTTGTTTTCACTTCTTGTCAACTTCACTTCGTGTCGTCTCTTTGTATTTCGTCTTCATGTTGTTTTCAACCCGTGTCGATTACTGTTTCGACTTCGTGTTGTTTTCATAACTTCGTGTCGTGTTTGTTACACCTAGTGTCGTTTTCCGTTTTGTGTCTTCGTGTCGTTTTTGTTCTTCCTAGACCTTGTGTCTTTCTTGTGTTGAAACCACACTTCGTGTTGGTTTCTGTTTTGTCTCCATGTATCTCGTGTCGTTCTTCTTTTTACCTCGTGTTGTTTTATAACTTCACTTCGTGTCGTTCTCGCTTTAACCACACTTCGTGTTGCTTTACGTAGACCTTGTGTCTTACTTTGTTTGCAAACACTTCGTGTCGGTTTCTGCTGTCACCCCGTGTTGTTCTCGTGTTATCGTTTATGTCTGTGTGGTCTTACTTCGTGTTACTTACTGTTGTACATCGAGTCCTTACTGACTTCGTGTCGTTTTCCCTATTGTGTCCTCGCGCTGTCTCCGTGTCGTTGCTATTTGTCACTTCGTGTTGTTTCGTTTTAACCTCGTTCAAGTTTCTTCTAAAGTACTGTTCTTCTGATAATCTATACAGAGGTGTTCCTTAAATTGATTACTTATCCGATACTCTGTTTTACAGGTGCTCTAATCGTGAAGCAGTACGTGATACAAGGCTGCATCTGGCACGTGATCCAAGATGCAGAGGAGCCTCCACGTGGCCCGAAATATTAGGGCAGGAAACGTGGGAGGCACACGCGTTTTGTGCCCTATCCACCTACTGCTACTGCTATATATAGGAGCCTTCGTCCACAGATGGAGTGTGATCGAGTTGGCGAGAAGAAAAGCGTATACAGAGAGCCACGATCCAGATAGAAGAAGAAAAGAGAAAGAAGAAGAGCAGAAGGAGAAGAAGAGAGGTAGAGAGCTCGAGAAGAGTGTGAAGAGAAGAAGAAGCAGAGAGTGAGAGGAGAGCAGAAGAAAGAGAAAGAAAGATAGAGAGTGAGCGAGAGAGCTCGTGGAGAAGAAGGAAGATCTTACCTGAAGATCCGTCTACTGGACCGTGGATCAAATCCAGGCCAGTCAGCTCCGTTGAGAGCCACATTGTGCACTTCATCTTTCAGCCTTCTGTTGCTGGTTTCGTTTATGTTTTTATCCATTTACTGTATTTCCCATCCTCTGTAGAGAGGTCGGGGTTCCTCCTGTGGGTTCAGGAGAAGGGAGACTTTGTGTCTTCGGTTTGCAAGTAGCTGGGTGCTACTTGTGGTTGGTACCCTCCGGTGTGGAGGAAGAGAGACTTGCGTCTCTGGTTGCCTTTGACAGGGTGTCATCGGTTGTTTCCCTCCGGGTTGGAGGAAGGGAGATTTATCTCCGGTTGTGCTTCCCTCTGGGGTTCAGAGGAAGAGAGACTTGGGTCTCTATGTTTCCCTCCGGGTTGGAGGAAGGGAGGCTTGTTCCTCCGGCTCTGGGCTTGTGAGTAGCAAGTCCGGTGGTTCCCTCCGTGTGTGGAGGAAGAGAGACCGTGTGTCTCTGGTTTCCAAGTGGCTGGAGTCACTTGTGGGTTCCTCCTGTTTGTTCAGGAGAAGGGAGATTGCTATCTCCGGTTGCAAGTAGCTGGGTGCTACTTGTTGATTCCCTCCGGTTTGGAGGAAGGGAGACTTGTCTCCGGTTCTGGGCTTGTGGATTCAAGTCCAGGGGTTCCCTCCAGGTCTGGAGGAAGAGAGACCTTGTGTCTCTGGTTTGCTAGTGACTAGTGTCACTAGTGGTTCCCTCCGGTTGGGAGGAAGAGGGGAGGTTGTTCCCCTGGTCAAGCTGTTTGGCAGCGTTTGTTGCAGACTGAGTCTGCTGTTTCTAGCGTGAGCTAGTAGAAACCACACTCGGTTTGAGTGTGGGGTGGATGTAGGTCTGGAGGACCGAACCACCTAAAAACCCCTTGTACATTGTGGTTTGATTTGTTCATTTGTGCTTCCGCTAGATGAATGCATAGGGGCGCTCTAAGCGTTTGGCTTTTGGCTGAGCAGAAGTGTTGATTAGTTTTCTTAAAATATTTTAATCTGTCAAGAGAGCGAAATTCCAGTTGAGCTTCAGATTGTTGAATCTGTCTTGTTATTTTTTCTAGTTTTAATTGGGTGAAGTTTTTAACGGGTTATATTCATTCACCCCCCCCTCTGAATACTGCACCGAAACCTAACAGGCAACACTATGAATCAAGCAATATCAAGGCTTAACAAGAAATTAACTACATCTTTAACAATCAAAGCAAATTCAAGGCAAGCTCATGCAGAGCCAAATTAAACACTACTGCTGAAACACTTCTTTCTCCAAAACCACTCCCCCACAACTCACTCTCAGAAATTTCCATGACAAGCTATTCTATTTTATCTACTGATATTGCAAAACCTCTCTCCCCCTTTGACATCAGCAAAAGGAAATGCAGAATATATGAAAGTGTTGGAGACATGAAGAAGAAGTACAGTAACATCTTAGTGCAGAAAGGCACGAACAAGTCTTAAGAGAATAAGTGAGGTGCTAAACTCAAGTGAAGATTCTTGAACTCCAATAAACAATAGAGAAATAGAATGATAAAAAAGTTTATCAACATACATAGTATATGATTTAGAACAGTGGTGAACAAGTATGGCAAGACATAGTTGAACAAGCAACTATCCTAGAAGACAACAAGAGACAAAGTCAGAGAAGGTGTTCTCAAGGTATTGAGGACAAGCAATCCATTAGTGCATAACTACAAGGGATTTTTGAGATGATTTTTAAGAAGACCAATGAGTAAGTTGGTAATTCACTCTTTTGACATTAGGGAGACACCTTGATTAGAGGCCTGAATCCCCAGTTACTCAGTGTGAGTATCTCATTACCTCCTCCCTTTTTTTTTAAGGAACAGAGTTAGTAACTGTGGCTTTTGACATGAGGAAACACCTTGATTAGAGGCCAGAGTCCCCAGTTACTCACCAGCAAGCCACCATTGCTCTGTGAAGGTCAGAATATTAATGTCATGACTTTTCAATTTTTGTTAAGCATTTGACACCTCATGACATAGGAGAAAACTTCATTTCATTGATGAAGCTCCCAATTTCTCAGTGAACAAATCTGGACCTTTGTTAATTCAGTTGATCCCTTGTTTTGAGAAGATGGAATGATTGAAAACAATACCAGAAGGACTATTCCTTGAAGTGAATCTTGAAGTCTTGATTTCAAGTTGTTTTGGTCAGATATCAAGACATATAGATTTTTGCCTGAACCAGAATCACTTGACAATGTAGGAAGATATACTTTATACAATTAATCCAGATCTCTGAAAGACTACCAGAGGAAAGATTCTAGCTGGACTTTAGTATCACAGACCTATAGACTTAAGAGATGAGTGAGATTCTACTGTCTGAGAGAACCATACTAGATCAGTCATGAGAACTAGCAAAGGCACACATCTGGTCAGTCTTTTTGAATCTATCAAAGAACTCTCTCTCTCTCATAGCTCAACTAGCTCCCCCTTAAACATAGCATTTCTGAAAGCTAACCATCAGACACACATAACTCCCCCTCACAACAAGAACAGACTTCACAATTAAGATAATTTGAATAAGCCTAATTCTCTTCTCAGTGTAGTGAATATCACATTATCCAGAGGTTTAGTGAAGATGTCAGCAATCTGATTATCAGTGCCTACATGAATCAGTTCAAAATTGTTCTTAGAAACCTCATCTCTTATGAAATGATGCCTTATCTCTATGTGTTTGGGGCGTGAATGCAAAACAGGATTCTTGGCAAGATTAATGGCACTGGTATTATCACAATAGATAGGTGTGCACCCTAGGTCTACTTGGTAGTCCTGAAGCTGGTGTTTAATCCAAATGACTTGTGTACCACAACTTCCTGCAGCCACATATTCAACCTCTGCAGTGGAGAGGGCCACAGAATGTTGTTTCTTGGAGCCCCAAGACACTAAACACCCACCCAAAAATTCATAGTGACCACTAGTGCTTTTTCGGTCTAGTTTACATCTTGCATAATCTGCATCTGTGTATACAATTAAATCTAGTGAGTGTGTAGCAGGAAACCATAGACCAAGTGAGGGTGTAGCTGACAAATATCTAAAAATTCTTTTCACTGCAGCTAAGTGTGATGTGGGGATGGGTCTATCTAATTTATTTTTTTTATATGGATTTTTATTTATTTTTATTTGACTTATTTATTTGTTTTGTTTATTAGGCGTGCCAGTCACGTGTGTGACAATTTCATTGTGCGCTCGATCTGACTTGGTCAGTCGATTGTGAGGTCCGAGTCAGGACCAGAAGTCCATCATACCATAAAGGCTATGACGTTAATTACGTCCTTCCAAGGAAGGATAACCCTTGACTAAACGCCAAAATAGGAGGCCTCATAAGGCAAACAGATATTCATATTCATAACTTTGAACTTCGTACCAGGCCCGGAAGGCAGGTAAGAGAATAACATTAACCACAGAAACAAACTATCTCGCTGAATCGGCGGTTCAAAAACAATCAGACTCAGGGGAAAGGTGAAACAGAGGATATCAATCGCGGACAGGATGAGTCGCGATCATGACGGAGGTTTAGAACATCGGTTAATGTTTCGGTGGCACTTCCCCATAGTCTGGATCATACCTAGAGGGAAATAGGCTATCACCCACGGAGTGCCGGGGTGAAAGCCGAAAGGAAGAGAGAGGTCGGGCCTCTCCACGTTACACATGTATGCCCTAGGGCGATGTTTGATTCTTCCCTCACAGGAGCTGGTGGCGCTCATGCATTGGCATGGCTCACCGGAGCTAAGAGGGAGGCGCGTCGTTGTGACTTCGACATGAATCGATGGAACATAAGGGGGTCCACTTCCCTTTAACTTTATCCTCGGGACACATCTGGTGATCCACGAATATCTCTGTGTGGCTTAGCTCTGGGCATTTGGGCTCACAGAGTGGTAACTTAGGCTCTCGGCATGACCACAGAGAGGAGGCTAAGGCTCCCGGCGTGAGTGGCAAGAAGGTGGAGGTTCCCGGCGTGGCCGAGGAGAAAAGTCCAGGAAGCTCCCGGCGCCGACTTCCCGGCGCGCTAAAGTTTCTAAAAGGGGGTTCTCGGCATAGGCTAAAGGGGAAGAGGAGCTCTCGGCGTGAGGGTTCCCGGCGCGCTCAGGGCCGCACCGGGAGCTGGTGGCGCCGAGAGGCAGGTGCCGAGAAGGTGGATGTTTGGGCGCCGTGAGGAGTCCAAGATTTTCCGATACCCTGTTTTTAGGATTTTGAGGGTTTTTCTGGGAATTATATGAAGTAGATTGGCTCTGGGGACTGAAGATGGGGTTTAACTGGCTTTAGTTGTATATGCTTCAGAGGAGGCCGGGAGCTGAGAGGGATTGGAGGGGAAGAGCCCCACACAGAGGTCCTTTTCACCATTACCATGCGGAGTCCATAGGACAGCTTCAGTATTATCTTTCATCGGCCTGGGAGGATTTCAGCAGCACCTCCCCCGTACCTAGCGTATGCCAGGGAGTGATAGACGATCACCCACGGAGTGTAGGGATGAAAGCCAAAATAAGGGGGGTATGGGACCCCTAGCCCGTGTATGTGATCACGCCACCAACTTAATATCCCTTTGAGGCCATTGAAACTTATGCAGTGGCAGAGTTTCTCTGGCTCGTAAGGTTATGTAGGGGAGTTATCCCCAATGATGTTTATCCCTTAGGTACATATGATGATCTGGGGTATCCTTCGACAGGATGCAAAGCTTGGTTGATCGGACTTCAAAGGGCATCTGTGTGGTTCCTTGGCCTGTAGCAGGAAGGCTTTCATCTGGGGTTCAAGGAATGGAGGATTCACAGCGTAAAGAAAGGATGGCAGGAAGCGTAGTTCCCGGCGTAGGTTTCATTGGCCAAAAAAGGGGGGAGCTCTCGGCGCAGGGGTTCTCGGCGCGGTAATGACCGCGCCGGGAACCCGGCGCCGGGAGGCCCCCAGGCCGGGAAGGCTGTATCGCACGAAGCTTTATCTGGCTTGCTAAAGGGGCTAAAGCAAGGGGGATCTCTCAGCGGAGTAGTTCTCGGCGGGGAAATGACCACGCCGGGAAGGGGCTAAAGGGTTTATGGCTTAGTTGCGATACCCTGCTCAGGAGATTTCTGGGATTTCTGGCTCTGATTGAGGCAAGATCTGGGCTGCAGGAGGGGATTACATGGGGGTTAGCATCAGTCGAAGGGCAGATCATACATTATTGAATCCTCGTGGGACGTATGGCATTTCCTCTACTCACCTGCTGCTCAGACGGTCAAGAGATTGATGTCTCTGACCCTGAACGAGATGGGAGTTCGACAGACATTTATAATATCCGAGAAAATCATGATCCGAGGGGAAGGAAGAGGGGGGACAGAGCCCAATAACCCATTGAATGAGGGTTGAGGTTCCGTCTTCATCCTTCACCAGAGAACAGGCTAGGGAGGGGGCGGTCGAAACATGAATCGGAAAGCTGTAACATCTGGGCAAACCGATATTCAGAAGAACAACCGATGCAAGAAGGGAAGAAAGACAGCAGACATTCCAATCGATCGAATGCTCAAACGAGCCATGTTAATCCTTCATTTCATTGCATCATCCCAAACCTATACAGATCGTAGAAGGTAAATGAAAGACAGAGAAATAGAAATCAAGACCGGAATCCTCCGGCTACATTGATACATCGAGAAAGCCTCGCCAGATTACATCAGAAGAAAAGAAAACAAAGAAAGGAAAGCATGGGGTCGGGCGGAGCATTGACTCCTCTCCCTCCCCGGCTACCCACCTGAATCTCCCTTTTTTCTCTTTTTCTCTCCGCTTCTTCTTTCTTTCCCTCTCGGTCTCTCTTCTGGCTTTTTCCTATCTGGTTTTTTTGTTTCTACTGTTCCTCCTCCTTCTCCCGTCTCTTTCTCTTCGAAGGGAAGGGGCTTTATAGCCGTCCCTTTTTTTGCCTTCCCGGTAGGCACCGCACGGCGCGCCTCAGCTGAGGGCTTCCCGACGCGCAGGCTCCAGCCTCTTGGTTCAGCCATTGGGCTTTGACAAGGTGGCTCCCAGCGCCACTATTACAGGCCCATTTAGGTCTCTTTGACCAGGCCTTTCATAGGCCCCTCACGTACATCGGTACCCAAGAGGGTCCCCCGTTGGTAATATATTTTGTATTGAGATCATTAGTAGGGTTTTCATCAGTCCGCAGACAGGGGTTTCATCAGTATTGCCATCTGAATGATGACAAAACCGGGCATCATTTTATCGATATCGGCACCTGAATGGTGACGAGATCGGACATCAGCTTTAGTCTGGGAAGACTTCAGCAGGGTGTATAATCCGTGGAGATGATTCTTCTTGTGTTCTGACTTTGCAAAAGCCTTTGCAATCTTCATCTGCCGGTACCGGCTTCATCTTTATCTTACATCACATCTGTTAATAAGCCGACATCTGACTTACCATGACATGTCATCTGTGGATTCTTGGATGAGGCAGCAACACAGTTCCTATTAAAGTGCGCTAGGAAGTCTCATTAGTCAAGCGACTACTGCTTTGTTAGTGCTGCCATCTGAGTGACATCGGCACCGGACATCAGCTCGGCTGACAAAGGCTTCAGCCGGGTAAATGGTTCACGAGCTTCATCATTGGTCTTTTACTGTGGGTATGATCTGCTTCCACCCTTGTTCATTTTCAAGGTGTGAACATGTGATTCACTGGGTCTAGACTGATACCTTGCACACATTCCTACACTGAACTGTATATCAGGTCTAGAAGCTGTCAAGTAGAGTAAAGATCCAATCATACCTCGATAAAGCTTGGCATCTACCTCTTTACCTATCTCATCTGCATCCAGTGAGGTATTGGTACCCATGGGTGTTGTAATGTGCTTCAGGTTATTCATACTAAACCTCTTGAATAGTTCTATTGTGTATTTGGTCTGGTTGATGAAGCATCCATCCTCTGACTGTTGTACCTGCAAGCCAAGAAAGTACTTTAGTTCACCGACCAAACTCATTTCAAACTCAGCAGACATCATTTTAGAGAATTCATCACATAGTTCATAGCTAGTTGATCCAAACACAATGCCATCTACATATACCTGAACTATGATGAGATCTTTATTTGTCCCCTTGGTAAATAAAGTTTGATCAACCTTACCTCTGTTGTAGCCCTTGCTGATCAGAAATTCAGTCAATCTTTCATACCATGCTCGAGGAACTTGCTTTAGACCATACAAGGCTTTGTTTAACCTGAAAACTTGGTTAGGTTGAGGAGAGAATTGAAATCCAGGGGGTTGTTCAACAAAAACCTCTTCCTTAATAACTCCATTTAAGAAGGCACTTTTAACATCCATTTGTTGGAGTTTTATATTCTTGGAACATGCAAAAGCTAGTAAAATTCTTATTGCTTCCATCCTAGCAACAGGTGCATAGGATTCATCAAAATCAACACCAAATTCCTGACAGTAGCCCTTGGCTACTAGTCTGGCCTTATTCCTAGAAATGATTCCATCTTCATTCATTTTATTTTTAAACACCCACTTAGTTCCTATGATATTGACACTATCTGGTCTTGGAACAAGCTTCCAGACATTATTTCTTTCGAACTGACCTAATTCCTCACACATAGCATTGACCCAAGTTTGATCAGCCAAGGCCTCTTCTACTGATTTGGGTTCAATTTGTGAGACTAAAGCAATTAGGTCTTGATTATTAACATTCCTAAAATGTGACCTAGTCCGAAGAGGATCTTCAGGATTGCCTATGACATTATCTATCGGATGATCTTTAAGAAATCTAACATTTATTGAAGACTCACCTGTTTCTTCTGGCCCTTCCTGGTTTGGAGGATTTGATGTTCCACTCGGCTGAGTCTTCTCATCTTCTTGGTCTTCTAGGAATTCCCCATCGTGATTGGAATCCCTGTCAACATTTTCAATGTTAGTAACACCTTTCTTTTCACTAAAGATGATGTGTGGAGACTCTTCAACTTTCTGGTCTGGTTTGTTAAAGACCCTATATGCCCTTGATACTTTAGAGTATCCTAAAAATATTCCAGGGGAGCTTTTAGCTTCAAACTTATCTAAGTCTTTCTTGTCATTGTTATGAATAAAGCATTTAGCTCCAAAAATTCTGAAATGAACCAAGTTTGGTTTCTTACCTTTTAGTAGCTCATAGGGTGTTTTTTTGTGAATAGGTCTTACCATGGCCCTGTTGATTATATAAGTTGATGTATTGGCCGTCTCTGCCCAGAACCTCCTTGGTAATTGACTCTCAATCAGCATGGTTTGGGCCATCTCCACAACAGTCCTATTTCTTCTCTCCACAATTCCATTCTGTTCAGGTGTCCTAGGAGAAGAAAACTTGTGTGTTAGTCCCTCCCTTTCACAAAGATCAGAAAACATGGAATTTTCAAATTCACCTCCATGGTCAGATTGAATAGAGCAAATCTTGTGTTTTCCTTCTTGTTTGACCTTACTGAAAAACTGATTAAACTTTTGAAAAGCATCACTTTTATTGGCTAAGAAAAAGATCCATGAAAATCTAGAGAAGTCATCAATGATCACATAGTCAAACTTGTTCCCATTAAGACTCTGAGTCCTAGTAGGACCAAAGAGGTCCATATGGAGAAGTTCCATTGGTCTAGAGGACAATGGCTCAGATCTTAGCTTGAAAGAATTCCTGGTCTATTTGCCTAGAGCACATGCATCACATGATTTTGAAATAGAATTGAACTTAATTCTAGGCATGCCTCTAACTAAATCATGCTTGACCAATTTATTTAAAGTAGAGAAATTAGCATGGCCTAGACGTCTATGCCATTCAAAAGCATCATTTTCAGAATTAGCAGATAAACAAAGGTTAGGTTCAGATTCAACATCTAAGTCTATCATGCAGACATTATTCACCCTGTTGGCTACAAATTTAACCACATCGAAATTTATTTCAAAAATCTTGCATGAGTTATCATCAAACACAACCCTGTGACCCTTGTCACATAATTGACTAATGCTAATCAGGTTGTGTTGAAGACCTTCCACAAGTTGAACATTTTCAATAGAGTTTGTGGAAGACTTACCTACTGTGCCAACTCCAATGATCCTACCTCTGTCCTTTCCTCCAAATTTGACCAGACCCCCTACCTTCATCTCTATCTTGCTGAACTTGGATCGGTCTCCTGTCATGTGCCTGGAGCAGCCACTGTCGAGGTACCACTTGTTGTTCTCAGCTGCCAGGCAGACCTACACAAACAAAGTCAAGCAAAGTGATTTGGAACCCAAGATGACTTGGGTCCAAAGACATTATTCAAATCTCTAAGCAAATGTTTAGGAATCCAGATTTGCTTCAACATGGTTTTCTCTTGCACCTTTACTTCTGGTTTATTGAAATTATAGCCGGGGTTCTGTCCAGCTGGTCTGGAGAAGTAAGCTCTATTCCAGTCATTAGGCTTCCCATTCCTAGGATATCTCCTGTGAGCTTGTTGATTAACAGATTTTCGAGGATGATAGATATTTCCCCATTACATCCTGTTTGGACCCATCTGTTTGTAGTAATTCCAGCTTTTATTCTGAACCACTTGCTTGGTCCATCTACCATTTGTGTTCTGGTGAGTGAGCTTAGTGAAGTTCTTCACAAAATTCATTCCCAATTTAAATGGTCGACCAGCATTGTTTGTTGAACTTCCTTTCGGACATTGAGCTCCTTGACTGCTATTTGAGCTGGATGGTGTGTCCAGCTTCTCCTTTCCCTTCTCTGGGCAGAAGGTGGTGATTTTGAATTAAAGGGGTCTCTTGTTAGTTGGGTCATAGCCTAGACCCTTCCTATTGAAGTTAACCCTAGTCCCTAGTATAGCATCCAGACTTGATTTTCCTTGTACAAATTTTTCCAAAACCTTCTGTTTATCTTCCAGCTCTTTTTGAAGTGACTCAGAATTTTTTAGAAGTTCAGCGTTCACTTTCTTAACAGCTTCATATTTCTCTGAGTTCACACTATTTTCATTCAGGCTTTCTTCAATTTTGATTTTGAGTTCGTTAAGCTGGGTGTGACTCTCCTGGTTTTCTCCCTTGAGCTTTTCATTTTCTTTTCTTAGGGAAGTCATTTCTTCTAGTTCTTCTTTTAGTTTTTGATTTTCCTCACAGACTTGGGTTTGTTCTTCAACATTGGTATTGAATTTCCTCTTCAGAACCCTATGCTCTTTACTAAGTGAATTGAACTTATCTAATAAATCAGCATAGGCATCTTCCCAGTCATCAATAGAAAAAATTTCAAAGACATTTGTTACCTCCTCTTTGCTGTTTGCCATTAGGCAAGTTCCTTCTTCATACTCCTCTGAGGAAGTGTCTTCAGGATCTTCTTCCTCATCGCTCCACGTGCAGACCATTGCCTGTGGCTTCTTCTTTTTCTGCACCTTTGAGCTCTTCTTCTGAAGGTAGGGACCCTTCTTCTGGAGATCTGGGCAGTCCCCTTTCATGTGTCCCTGTTTGTTACAATGAAAATAAGTCACTCTCTTAGTATTTCTATTCTTATCATTGCTGTATTCAACATTCTTACTGAAGGAGTATGGCTTCTTCCTCATAAAGATCTTCCCCTTATTCTTTAAAAATTTACTGAACTGTCGAGTGAGCATTGCCTGCTCCTCCTGATCGAGATCGAAAAAACCATCGGACTCGGGGCTACTGCTACTGCTACTGCTACCCTTGTTGCGGGATGCCTTGAGAGCAACAAAAAACCATCGGACTCGGGGCTACTGCTACTGCTGCTGCTACCCTTGTTGCGGGATGCCTTGAGAGCAACATTCTTGCTCTTCCTGTCACTTCCTTCACCACCTCTTTTAAAATTCATGTCATAGGTCATGAGGGATCCTATGAGTTCAGTCACTGTCATAGTCGTTAAAAAATCCTTTGATTCTTCTATCACGATGGCCTTAGTGTGCCATGTTGGGGTTAGAGACCTAAGTATCTTCCTGACTACATCTGCCTCAGCCATCTCTTTCCCTAGCCCCTTAAGAGTACTCGTGATCAAAGACAACCTAGCATACATCTCACTTGAGCTGTACCTTCGTAGATTAGTTGCAGCTCATCCCACATTCGCTTGGCCGTCTTATAGGCTGATATGCGAGCGTATTCGTCTGGGTGTACAGCACACTGGATGATGTTCATCGTCTGTTGGTTTATTCCAACGTTTATTTCCAGCGTCTCCTTGTATTTGGTGTGTACCATGTGGGGTATGGGACCCACGTGGGACCATCGGTGCTTGGCAGCCCAACCCGCCGCATGGATTATGGGGTCCATGTGCGAAGCCCCTCATGCCCGCCCACAGCACGTCATAGACGTGGGGCTCTGCGCTGCCATAAGGAAATACGGTCTAACCTTCGCTACCAGCTCGAGCTTTTAGCGCAACGGTAGGGGCTTGATCCTATAAACTGGTATCAGAGCGAGGTCGCGGGTTCAAATCCCAGGTGCCGCTGGGGGGGAGATTGTTGGTTTATTCCAACGTTTATTTCCAGCGTCTCCTTGTATTTGGTGTGTACCATGTGGGGTATGGGACCCACGTGGGACCATCGGTGCTTGGCAGCCCAACCCGCCGCATGGATTATGGGGTCCATGTGCGAAGCCCCTCATGCCCGCCCACAGCACGTCATAGACGTGGGGCTCTGCGCTGCCATAAGGAAATACGGTCTAACCTTCGCTACCAGCTCGAGCTTTTAGCGCAACGGTAGGGGCTTGATCCTATAAACAATATTGTTGTGTTGTGCCCCTGTGTGGTTTTGATGATGACTGACATACCATGAGTCACACTGAGGTGTGCTAGATGACTGATTGACTGCTTGAATATCTGATTGTTTGCTTGAATAACTAATTTATGAATATGGCTAGATTGGGGCAACATAGTGGCTAATTGTTTGCTGTTTGCTCATGCATTTCAACGTCAGCTCATGCCTTGTCTTAGACAAAGTCTATACAATGGCTTTGGGTCTCCAAGTCTATACAGCCTTTTGCTTCGCCAAAGTCTGTACATTGGTCTGCATAGGCTAAGTGTTTACATTGTCAAGTACAATCATGCACTGGTCATGTAGTCTGTACAGCGTGAAGTCTATACTTTGGCACTGTAGCCTACTCGTGCAAGTCTATACCTTGGACTGTTCTTCATGTCTGTACATCAGATTGTACATCATCTTCGCGTTGTTTCTGTACTTGAGTTTTCGTGTTGTTTCCCCTCACTAACACAAAAAGATCTCGTGTTGTATGAGCATACAACACTTCGTGTTGATTTCCATGCGTGACAGGAAAGCTTGTATGAGGTTAGACTTCGTGTCGTTTCCCTTGTCTTCATCTTCGTGTTGTTTTAGTGTCTACGTCTCCGTGTTGTTTTTATGTTTCTGTCTGAGTGTTGGTCTTTCGTTTTTGACTTAGTGTCTTTCTCGCCTTGACCACACTTCGTGTCGATTCTTGGTTTTCTACACCCCGTGTCATTTCACCTCGTGCTGTTCTCACTGTCGTCGTGTTGTTTTCACCGCGTGTCGATTATTGTTTTTCACTTAGTGTTGTTTTCACTTCGTGTCAACTTCACTTCGTGTCGTCTCTTTGTACTTCGTCTTCATGTTGTTTTCAACCCGTGTCGATTACTGTTTTTGACTTCGTGTTGATTTCAACCCATGTCAATTCTGTTTTGTCTTTGTGTCGTTTTCACTCCGTGTCGAAACCTGTGTTTCATCTTCGTGTTGTCTTCACCCCGTGTCATTTTTTCAGACTTCGTCTCCGTGTTGTTTTCATAACTTCGTGTCGTGTTTGTTACACCTCGTGTCGTTTTCCGTTTTGTGTCTTCGTGTCGTTTTTGTTCTTCCTAGACCTTGTGTCTTTCTTGTGTTGAAACCACACTTCGTGTTGGTTTCTGTTTTGTCTCCATGTATCTCGTGTCGTTCTTCTTTTTACCTCGTGTTGTTTTATAACTTCACTTCGTGTCGTTCTCGCTTTAACCACACTTCGTGTTGCTTTACGTAGACCTTGTGTCTTACTTTGTTTGCAAACACTTCGTGTCGGTTTCTGCTGTCACCCCGTGTTGTTCTCGTGTTATCGTTTATGTCTGTGTGGTCTTACTTCGTGTTACTTACTGTTGTACATCGAGTCCTTACTGACTTCGTGTCGTTTTCCCTATTGTGTCCTCGCGTTGTCTCCGTGTCGTTGCTATTTGTCACTTCGTGTTGTTTCGTTTTAACCTCGTTCAAGTTTCTTCTAAAGTACTGTTCTTCTGATAATCTATACAGAGGTGTTCCTTAAATTGATTACTTATCCGATACTCTGTTTTACAGGTGCTCTAATCGTGAAGCAGTACGTGATACAAGGCTGCATCTGGCACGTGATCCAAGATGCAGAGGAGCCTCCACGTGGTCCG
Source organism: Amorphophallus konjac (assembly GCA_022559845.1). Lineage (NCBI taxonomy): Eukaryota > Viridiplantae > Streptophyta > Magnoliopsida > Alismatales > Araceae > Amorphophallus > Amorphophallus konjac. The sequence continues at coordinate 317,250,373 of CM040122.1, read as the reverse complement.
AAATATTAGGGCAGGAAACGTGGGAGGCACACGCGTTTTGTGCCCTATCCACCTACTGCTGCTGCTATATATAGGAGCCTTCGTCCACAGATGGAGTGTGATCGAGTTGGCGAGAAGAAAAGCGTATACAGAGAGCCACGATCCAGATAGAAGAAGAAAAGAGAAAGAAGAAGAGCAGAAGGAGAAGAAGAGAGGTAGAGAGCTCGAGAAGAGTGTGAAGAGAAGAAGAAGCAGAGAGTGAGAGGAGAGCAGAAGAAAGAGAAAGAAAGATAGAGAGTGAGCGAGAGAGCTCGTGGAGAAGAAGGAAGATCTTACCTGAAGATCCGTCTACTGGACCGTGGATCAAATCCAGGCCAGTCAGCTCCGTTGAGAGCCACATTGTGCACTTCATCTTTCAGCCTTCTGTTGCTGGTTTCGTTTATGTTTTTATCCATTTACTGTATTTCCGATCCTCTGTAGAGAGGTCGGGGTTCCTCCTGTGGGTTCAGGAGAAGGGAGACTTTGTGTCTTCGGTTTGCAAGTAGCTGGGTGCTACTTGTGGTTGGTACCCTCCGGTGTGGAGGAAGAGAGACTTGCGTCTCTGGTTGCCTTTGACAGGGTGTCATCGGTTGTTTCCCTCCGGGTTGGAGGAAGGGAGATTTATCTCCGGTTGTGCTTCCCTCTGGGGTTCAGAGGAAGAGAGACTTGGGTCTCTAGGTTCCCCTCCAGGTTGGAGGAAGGGAGGCTTGTTCCTCCGGCTCTGGGCTTGTGAGTAGCAAGTCCGGTGGTTCCCTCCGTGTGTAGAGGAAGAGAGACCGTGTGTCTCTGGTTTCCAAGTGGCTGGAGTCACTTGTGGGTTCCTCCTGTTTGTTCAGGAGAAGGGAGATTGCTATCTCCGGTTCTGGGCTTGTGGATTCAAGTCCAGGGGTTTCCCTCCGGGTCTGGAGGAAGAGAGACCGCGTGTCTCTGGTTTGCTAGTGACTAGTGTCACTAGTGGTTCCCTCCGGTTGGGAGGAAGAGGGGAGGTTGTTCCCCTGGTCAAGCTGTTTGGCAGCGTTTGTTGCAGACTGAGTCTGCTGTTTCTAGCGTGAGCTAGTGGAAACCACACTCGGTTTGAGTGTGGGGTGGATGTAGGTCTGGAGGACCGAACCACCTAAAAACCCCTTGTGCATTGTGGTTTGATTTGTTCATTTGTGCTTCCGCTAGATGAATGCATAGGGGCGCTCTAAGCGTTTGGCTTTTGGCTGAGCAGAAGTGTTGATTAGTTTTCTTAGAATATTTTAATCTGTCAAGAGAGCGAAATTCCAGTTGAGCTTCAGATTGTCGAATCTGTCTTGTTATTATTCTAGTTTTAATTGGGAGAAGTTTTTAACGGGTTATATTCATTCACCCCCCCCTTCTGAATACTGCACCGAACCTAACAATTGGTATCAGAGCAAGTTACTGCTTCAAGATCCAACGATCTGCAGTGATCCCCGTGCTTCTCGGTGTTTATTCCGGTTTGCTGCTCCTTGATCTTTGTGTAATTGATCATTGCCTACAAATGGCTCTTCCACTGGTTTTCAATGGGTCTAACCTTGATTCATGGTTCAGTAGTTTGCGTAACTACGTCAATCTAGATAATCCCGATTTGTGGAAGTTAATTACTCATGGTCCTCATAGATTACCACGAAAAGAGTCCAAATGGACTGATCGTCATAGATCAATGCATAGAGAAAATCAGAAAGCTATAAAACTGATAAAAGCATCCATCAACAAGGCTTTACACTTTTGCCTTCATGATTGCAGGTCTGCTAGGGATATTCTGGACAAGATGAAACTAACTTGCAGAACAGAGAAGGAAAACTGCATGATGGCTGATGGGAGCGACCATAGCAGCAGCCACAGTGATGAAGAAGAGAACGAAGTTCAGGTAAATCCCTTTGCGGACTATACCTTAGATGATTGGGTAGATGCTTATTCCAAGCTGTTAAGATCTAGCAATAAATTGAGCAAGAAAAACAGATCTATGAAAAAACAGCTAGATATGTTTGAGAATTCTAAACTTATTGGTGAGGACAGTGATACTCTGAAAACTGAAAATCAAATATTTAGAAGACAGCTGACTGATCTTGATTCTATTACTTCAGATCTGGAATATCTGAGATCTGAAAATGCTAGACTCAAAAATCAAACTGAGGAATCTGGATCTAAATCAGTGAGCCTTGAAAATGAAAATAGATTGATTTCTGAAACCTTGGAGACTGTCATAATAGAAAATTCAGAACTTCAGAAAAGGCTTGAAAAACTTCAATCTGAAGATGAACAAGAAGTGTTTAGTGAATGTCAGACCACCTTAAGTGTTTTGAAATTTGATGATGAAATCCTGGAACACAATGGTAAAATGAGACAGGAGATCTGCAAGCTAAAACAGTTAAATACAGCTATGTCTGAGAGACTTATCACTCTTGAAAAGGGGAAGAGTGTTAGCCTGGATAGCTCTGATGAGCTAATGAAAGCTGAACAGGAAATTGAAAGTCTTAGGACTGTTAATCAAATGCTGAAAGAAGATGTTATTTGCTATAAAAAGAAAGTTGATGAATATGAAATCCATGTATCAAAGCTTGGATCAGAAGTTATAGAATTGAGGAAATCTCTTGAGAAATTTGTCAGTGGAAAAGAAAATCTTGATAAAATTCTTGGATCTAAAGTGAATCTCCGAAGAGAGGGTTTGGGCTACAAACCAATAGATAAAAAGAGCTTTGAAAGTAAGCTTCAAACTTCATTCGTGAGTAGCTCTAAGTCAGGCAGCACATCGAATGTGCCTATTTTTGAATTTAGTGCTAAGAAGAATCAAAATTCCACTGACAGCCCTAAGTCTGAGAAACAAGTTCAAAAACAGAAAAAGACTATTCATGTTCAGAACAAAGATTCAAGGAACTCTCATGATAAACCTGAGAATGCTGTGCCTAAATTGAACAAACACATTCATGCAAATAAAAAGAAAATCTCATGCCATTACTGTCATAGGTTTGGTCACTTGATGCATGAATGTAAATTGATGGAACAGGATGATAGAATGCATGCCAGGAAGTACAATAACAAAAACAGTCCTGTTGAACAGAAAAGAAAAAGTCATTGTTATCATTGTGGAAAAACAGGTCATGTTAGTGAACAATGTTGGTTTGCCAAAGGTAAAGGCAAATATTCTTTAAATTCTAATCATGACAATTTGTATGAAAATCAGCATGTCTTTAAAAGGAACAAAAATGGGTCCAGGGGCCAACACATGGTGTGTTTCACCTGCAGCAAGTCAGGCCATAGGGCGGTTGACTGCTGGCTTAATGTTGGTAGAAGAAATTCCATCTTCTGCTATCACTGTGAGAAAGTTGGCCATACAGTCAAAGACTGCTGGTATTCTCAGAGAAAGAAGGTCAACTCTAAATTTGTTAAACAAAGTGTGTTTGGTAGAAACAAATCTGCTCAAACAAGAAAATCCCTCACATGCTTTGAGTGTGGTAAGCAAGGTCACAAGGTGACTGATTGCTAGTTTTCTGACCATCTGAAACAAAGTGGTGGTAAAAACAGAAACATTCATGCTCATGAATTTAGTACACCTGCTTACATGCATAGTAATAAATTCAGACCGAGTGGTTCATGTGATTATTGTGGTCGGTCTGGACATTCCATGCCTAGCTGCTATATGAAAAAGCATGATGTTATGATGGCTCAGAAGCTTTGGAAAACATCCCATCAAAATGCCACTAACCCTGCAGGACCCAAGGAAACTTGGGAACCAAAATGTGTCAAGTGAGAAACTTTTTGCAGGTGTGTCTTGGGAATGAGAAATAAAAGGGGCAAATAAACCAAGACACCCTAAAAGGGTAAACCCCACTCATGCACCTCTCAGGTAAGTCTCTTGACTTTTCAATGAGTTTGCTTAGATGGCATTAGGTATATAGATAGATTTGTTAATTAGTGGTTTAAACATGTATGTTTGCATTTCCATGCAATAGTTGTTGCTTCTGAATATGCTCATTCTGTGACTGCATACATCTAGAATTCATGACTCATGAATGATTTTCAAATGTTCTGAATGCACACCGTCAGGGGGAGCTGCACTGCATATCATGCACATTTGACCAGTCTAATACCCTTCAGGGTCTTCATGCCTTTCATGGGTAGTTAATACATCTAATTGCATCTCAGAGTGGCATCATTTAATCATGAAATATTTCAAAAGAAAAGGGAGGGTTACAGTTTATGCACTCAGTGAGGGGGAGCATCTCTCATTATTCATTCATGTAAGTGCATGTGACCATCAGACCTCTCATCAAAGCTCATGTCTGATGACTAATACTCACCTTCCTGTTTGAACTGCAATCTGGATAAACTCCTTGGTGATTGTGAAATGCATTGTATTTCAGCCTCTTGCTTCAATTCTTGTCAGCCATTGTCACTCATACTATCAATTGGTATTCATTGGCATTTTTTGACGTGGCTGTACCTGAAAATTGCTCTTGCCTTCCTTGAAGTCCCAGAAAGATTTCTCTGCTCATATCTTGATCATAAATCCGAAAAACATTGTTTTTAAGGAAATTTCTATCATATAGGACTATGAATGTCTGAAGATTTCAGCCGGTTGAAGTTTCATGTACTTCTTGTGTTTGTTTATGAATTCTTCTTGGAAATATCTGAGTTAGTCTTAATAAATTTTAACCAATCCTTTCATGTTGTGTCTTTTAAACTCTTCTGAAATCTGAAATTCTGAAATCATGATTTTCCTTGACTGATTTGCATGAAAATATGTATTGTTTTTAAACATCAGGGAATATGGATTGTCAAATACCAAATCTTGTCAGAGCAATGTCCTTGGTCACTGAGAAACACATCTCATTCATCAAAGAAATGAATTGAGATATGTCATGAAGTGCCATAGTTAACTCTGTTTAAATATGTTGATTAAAAATCTGGCAGAGCAATGGCAGGCACACTGAGAAATACATGTCTCTCATCAAAGAAATGAGTTTCAGTGTGTCATGAGGTATAAATGCTATCTCTGTTCTTAAGAAGCATGACAGTTAGTCCTTCCAAGCGCTTAGGGATACTGGCGTCTAAACAACGTGTATCCTCCAGTTGTAAGGATGTACTTAACTTAATTGCTCTTGAATATTGCTGTTAAAAAAAAAATTCGTTGCCTATCTAGCAGATCATCTGAGATTGTTTGGAAAAGAATGTTCTTTCAATAGAAATTTTGACAGAAATAAATGGTTTCTTGTTTGTTTATCCTCAATACTATCGATTGCATTTCTTGAGGAAATCCTTGAAATTAAGCGAGGAAGAATGAAGAAGGTTAAAAAGGTTTCTCAATATGAAAACATGGTTCACTTGTTATTAAGAAAACTGATTTCAGATATGAGTAGAAATAGCTCATGTTCAAACCTTGCATACATAAAATTCTGAACTGGTTTGTCAACATAGGTTCATTCATAGGTTTCTATGATGGAAAAGTCTGTAATCATTTGTTTAAATCAGATTTATGAAATTGATATTTCATTGAAAATCTTTCTCATTCTTTCTGAATTCCTTTTTACTCTCTCACACTGGACTCCAGTCGGTCAGACTAAACTGACTGCTTCATTTGCACTCAGTTCTATCAATTGGTTCCAACTGTTGACTTCCACTGATGTCTTGGACCTGCATAAGCATGGTGGATGCATAAGAGTTGTATGTCTAAGGGGGAGCTAGTCAAACTTATTGCATAACATGTCTTTCAGGTTTTGATTCATGCATAGGTCTCATATCCTACATGAATTCTCATTGACTGTGCACTCGTATAATTAATTGCAATACATTCATAACATCTTTTTAGTAACGATGGGGGAGACTTCATTCATGCATTTAGTTGAGATCCTAACTCTTTTCTGAATTGAGTTCTTCATACTTCAGTGCTCCTGTGTGATTGAAAATATGACATATCTACTGGGGGAGAAGCTCTTGAAAGGATACATTTGGAAGATAGTTGTCACACTCCAAAGGGAAGTATAACATTCAAGTCTATACTGAATTGTTTCCCTATTTCATATCTTTGATGAAGGCAAAGGGGGAGAAGAATCTAATCTGATTCAGTGTAACTCATAGTGTTGCCATCATCAAAAAGGGGGAGATTGTTGTGTTGTGCCCCTGTGTGTGGTTTTGATGATGACTGACATACCATGAGTCACACTGAGGTGTGCTAGATGACTGATTGACTGCTTGAATATCTGATTGTTTGCTTGAATAACTAATTCATGAATATGGCTAGATTCGGGCAACATAGTGGCTAATTGTTTGCTGTTTGCATTGGGCTAAGTATATACAACGTCAGCTCATGCCTTGTCTTAGACAAAGTCTATACAATGGCTTTGGGTCTCCAAGTCTATACAGCCTTTTGCTTCGCCAAAGTCTGTACATTGGTCTGCATAGGCTAAGTGTTTACATTATCAAGTACAATCATGCACTGGTCATGTAGTCTGTACAGCGTGAAGTCTATACTTTGGCACTGTAGCTTACTCGTGCAAGTCTATACCTTGGACTGTTCTTCATGTTTGTACATCAGATTGTACATCATCTTCGCGCTGTTTCTGTACTTGAGTTTTCGTGTTGTTTCCCCTCACTAACACAAAAAGATCTCGTGTTGTATGAGCATACAACACTTCGTGTTGATTTCCATGCGTGACAGGAAAGCTTGTATGAGGTTAGACTTCGTGTCGTTTCCCTTGTCTTCATCTTCGTGTTGTTTTAGTGTCTACGTCTCCGTGTTGTTTTTATGTTTCTGTCTGAGTGTTGGTCTTTCGTTTTTGACTTAGTGTCTTTCTCGCCTTGACCACACTTCGTGTCGATTCTTGGTTTTCTACACCCCGTGTCATTTCACCTCGTGCTGTTCTCACTGTCGTCGTGTTGTTTTCACCGCGTGTCGATTATTGTTTTTCACTTAGTGTTGTTTTCACTTCGTGTCAACTTCACTTCGTGTCGTCTCTTTGTACTTCGTCTTCATGTTGTTTTCAACCCGTGTCGATTACTGTTTTTGACTTCGTGTTGATTTCAACCCATGTCAATTCTGTTTTGTCTTTGTGTCGTTTTCACTCCGTGTCGAAACCTGTGTTTCGTCTTCGTGTTGTCTTCACCCCGTGTCATTTTTTCAGACTTCGTCTCCGTGTTGTTTTCATAACTTCGTGTCGTGTTTGTTACACCTCGTGTCGTTTTCCGTTTTGTGTCTTCGTGTCGTTTTTGTTCTTCCTAGACCTTGTGTCTTTCTTGTGTTGAAACCACACTTCGTGTTGGTTTCTATTTTGTCTCCATGTATCTCGTGTCGTTCTTCTTTTTACCTCGTGTTGTTTTATAACTTCACTTCGTGTCGTTCTCGCTTTAACCACACTTCGTGTTGCTTTACGTAGACCTTGTGTCTTACTTTGTTTGCAAACACTTCGTGTCGGTTTCTGCTGTCACCCCGTGTTGTTCTCGTGTTATCGTTTATGTCTGTGTGGTCTTACTTCGTGTTACTTACTGTTGTACATCGAGTCCTTACTGACTTCGTGTCGTTTTCCCTATTGTGTCCTCGCGTTGTCTCCGTGTCGTTGCTATTTGTCACTTCGTGTTGTTTCGTTTTAACCTCGTTCAAGTTTCTTCTAAAGTACTGTTCTTCTGATAATCTATACAGAGGTGTTCCTTAAATTGATTACTTATCCAATACTCTGTTTTACAGGTGCTCTAATCGTGAAGCAGTACGTGATACAAGGCTGCATCTGGCACGTGATCCAAGATGCAGAGGAGCCTCCACGTGGTCCGAAATATTAGGGCAGGAAACGTGGGAGGCACACGCGTTTTGTGCCCTATCCACCTACTGCTGCTGCTATATATAGGAGCCTTCGTCCACAGATGGAGTGTGATCGAGTTGGCGAGAAGAAAAGCGTATACAGAGAGCCACGATCCAGATAGAAGAAGAAAAGAGAAAGAAGAAGAGCAGAAGGAGAAGAAGAGAGGTAGAGAGCTCGAGAAGAGTGTGAAGAGAAGAAGAAGCAGAGAGTGAGAGGAGAGCAGAAGAAAGAGAAAGAAAGATAGAGAGTGAGCGAGAGAGCTCGTGGAGAAGAAGGAAGATCTTACCTGAAGATCCGTCTACTGGACCGTGGATCAAATCCAGGCCAGTCAGCTCCGTTGAGAGCCACATTGTGCACTTCATCTTTCAGCCTTCTGTTGCTGGTTTCGTTTATGTTTTTATCCATTTACTGTATTTCCGATCCTCTGTAGAGAGGTCGGGGTTCCTCCTGTGGGTTCAGGAGAAGGGAGACTTTGTGTCTTCGGTTTGCAAGTAGCTGGGTGCTACTTGTGGTTGGTACCCTCCGGTGTGGAGGAAGAGAGACTTCCATCTCTAGTTGCCTTTGACAGGGTGTCATCGGTTGTTTCCCTCCGGGTTGGAGGAAGGGAGATTTATCTCCGGTTGTGCTTCCCTCTGGGGTTCAGAGGAAGAGAGACTTGGGTCTCTAGGTTCCCCTCCGGGTTCGAGGAAGGGAGGCTTGTTCCTCCGGCTCTGGGCTTGTGAGTAGCAAGTCCGGTGGTTCCCTCCGTGTGTAGAGGAAGAGAGACCGTGTGTCTCTGGTTTCCAAGTGGCTGGAGTCACTTGTGGGTTCCTCCTGTTTGTTCAGGAGAAGGGAGATTGCTATCTCCGATTCTGGGCTTGTGGATTCAAGTCCAGGGGTTTCCCTCCGGGTCTGGAGGAAGAGAGACCGCGTGTCTCTGGTTTGCTAGTGACTAGTGTCACTAGTGGTTCCCTCCGGTTGGGAGGAAGAGGGGAGGTTGTTCCCCTGGTCAAGCTGTTTGGCAGCGTTTGTTGCAGACTGAGTCTGCTGTTTCTAGCGTGAGCTAGTGGAAACCACACTCGGTTTGAGTGTGGGGTGGATGTAGGTCTGGAGGACCGAACCACCTAAAAACCCCTTGTGCATTGTGGTTTGATTTGTTCATTTGTGCTTCCGCTAGATGAATGCATAGGGGCGCTCTAAGCGTTTGGCTTTTGGCTGAGCAGAAGTGTTGATTAGTTTTCTTAAAATATTTTAATCTGTCAAGAGAGCGAAATTCCAGTTGAGCTTCAGATTGTTGAATCTGTCTTGTTATTTTTTCTAGTTTTAATTGGGTGAAGTTTTTAACGGGTTATATTCATTCACCCCCCCCTCTGAATACTGCACCGAAACCTAACAGCGTCGTCCAGTTAAGTGAAGATTGCTTGACATGATCATCTGTCCACACGTCCTCGTTCGGTGGCAGATCATACGGCCCTGTAGTTATCACCCTCCACAGCTTGTGGCTCTGTGCCCTGATGAACACCTCCATCCTATTTTTCTAGAAGAGATAGTTATTACCATCAAAGAATGAAGGGCGACTAATGGATTGACCTTCAGGCATGAAACTTCGAGGACCATTAGAATTACCCTGACCATTTGTCCACATGATGCAAACCTGCTCTGATACCAAATGTTATGCGCAGCGAAGAGTGATATAGAACGGGGGGGATGAATAGATCACTCCCGATTTAAAAATTTCAGCTGAAAATCACTACTTCGAATTTCAACCCTTCAGATACAGCGAAAGAGTATTGCTAACGCAGTCAATAACCAAGATAGAATAAGTAAGTGCGATTGAAAAGGCTGTTCACAGTCAAACGAAATGCCAAGCAAATGGAGAGCCCAAACGATAACAGCAAACCACAGAAGAGACAAGTAGTTTTAAAGTGGTTCGATTGTAGTTCACAATCTACATCCACCCCTCACTCCAACTAGAGTGAGGCTTCCACTAGTCACGGCTAGAAACAACAGACTCAGTCTGCGAACAAAATGCTGCCACACAGCTTGACCAACCAAGGGAAACAAATCCTTCAACCCAAACTCTGCTACCCACAGAGCTTGACACCTGGACCTGCTACCCGCAAGACCAGAACCGGAGATGAATCTCCCTTCCTCCAAACTGGAGGGAACCTGCTAGTGACAACCCGTCACTGGCAAAACCAGAGATCACAAATCTCTCTTCCTCTGCAGCCCAGAGGGAAACCGGAGTATCTCTCCCTTCCTCCAAACACTGGAGGGTAACAATATGGAATCAGAAATATGAAGAAAGAAACTGAAAAACAAGACAATCGATGAAGACAATTGTTTCTGAAAACCAAAATAATGTAGCTTCCGTAGAAGCAAATTAGACACTTCTCTCTCACTCAGACTTTTCTCTGAGAACAATACTCTCAAATCATTTCTCTCTGTCTTCTCTCTGGAACGTGGAGGCTCTCTCTTTTCTTCTTCTGCTCAGGGATTCTTCTTCTTAGCTTTTTCCTCCAGTTCAGTCCTTCTGTTCGCAGAAGACACCTTTTATATGGCATCCGACTTGAATACCATGACTTCACACGAGTGGCGTGAGTGGGGCTCGTTCCCTCCTTTTCCAGAGCATCCTTGGATCACGTGCCAAGCATCATCCTCGGATCACGTGCCCAATCATCAACCTGAATCATCTGCAGGCAGAGACAAAAGAAATGTAACTAGTTAGTTCAGGCTTTTAACACAGCGTGTATAGACTTTAGAAGCAGCAAATAAGCAAGTATATACAACGTGAGAATGTATAGACTTGAAAGCCTTCATGCGACCTCAATGTACAGACATGCAGAATGATGCATTAACATAACAGAGAGGAATGTGTAGACTTCTGTGTAAAGCATGAAGCAATCGAACGTATAGACATGAAAACAAGGGAGTGTATAGACTTGATGAATGCGTGCATGAGAAGGCAGAGTACAGACTTTGTGATGCACAAGCATAACCAATGTATAGACTTTGATGTAAAGGCTTGAGTTAGACAAACAACGTATAGACTTCACGATGCACACCCATAACCAATGTATAGACTTTTCGATGCACAAGCTGGAGTTAAACGAACGATGAATTGACTTACCCCTTGAAGAATGTACAGACTTTGAAGACTCGAAGCCCCAAGATGTGTAGACTTTGAATGCATCTTCAAAGCACAATGTGCAGACTTTACCAATGAATAGACTTGATCTATTGGCTGTATAGACTTCAAGCGATGTAGAGACTTGGTGAACGCCAAGCGATGTACAGACTTGGTGAGCGCCAAGCGATGTACAGACTTCAATGACGCATGCAACCAGACACATGAATGCTCAGATAATGTACAGACTTCGTGCAAACGGGATGTGCAGACTTTGTAGCAACAATATAGGCTGTACAGACTTGGGAATCTTGAAGGCCAATGTACAGACTTGGAAAGCTTGAAGACTGTGATGTATAGACTTTGCGAGCGCCAGGCCAATGCATAGACTTTACCAATGTGCAGACTTTGCCTATATGTAGTGTGTAGACTTGATATCAATGAATGCACTGGCTGTACATACTTGCATAAGCGATGTATAGACTTTGCCAATGTGTATGCTGGCAGTGTATAGACTTGATCAAGTAATGCATGTCTATATGACAACCACATGAACTGCACTGTCCCAAGTGATGAAGCATGAATTGATCTAGAGATAGAAACAGACTGATTTATAGTGTGAGACATCATCAAAACCGTAGGGATGCAACACCTCGATCGCCTTTTGAACAATGAAGGTGATATCGAATTGGGAAAGAAAGCTCTGCCAGCGAGCTAATCGGCTAGAAAGGAGAGGCTTTTCTAATAGGTAATGAATGGGGTTCATTCTAGAGATCAGCTTAACCTCATGGGAAAAGAAATAGTGTTTGAGTTTCTGAGCTACCCATACTAACGCTGTGCAGGTCTTCTCCATGGCAATGTACCTGGATTCAGCAGGATTAAACAACCTCAAAAGATAGTACGCTGCCCTTTCCCTTCCTTCATCATCCACCTGAGCCAGGACAGCTCCTAGGGAGTCCTCAATAATAGAAATGTATAGGATCAGGGGTTTCCCAGGGATGGGTGGCTGCAAAACCAGAGGATTAGAAAGATATACCTTAAGATCCTCATAGGCATTTTGGCATTGTTCATTCCATTCAAATTTAGCTCCCGCCTTTAACAATTAATAGAATGGGCGGCACCTTTGCGAATGTTGTGATATGAATCTTCTAATGAACTGCAAGCGCCCAATCAGACCTCTAAGTTCAGTGATGTTCTTAGGCAGTGGCATCTCCATAACATCCTTTGCTTTGTTCGGATCAATCTGAATCCCCCGTTTACTAACTATAAACCCAAGCAATTTCCCTGATGCGACTCCGAACACACATTTCTTTGGATTCATTTTCACTTTGTACTCCCTAGCCCTTTGCAACACTTTGGCTAAAATGGCGGGGTGCTCTTCTTTGGACCTCGACTTTACCAGGATATTGTCCACGTAAGCTTCTAAGTACACATGCATCATATCATGGAAGATAGCCACCATTGCCCGTTGATATGTGGCACTTGCATTCTTTAATCTGAATGGCATAACGACATAGCAGTACGTGCCCCAGGGCATGGTGAAAGAGGTCTTCTCTTGGTCCTTAGGAGCAAGGCGGATTTGATTGTAACCAGAATACCCATCCATAAATGAAAGGGCCGCATACCCAGCCGTGTTGTCCACCAGCACATCAATGTGAGGAAGCGGGAAATCATCCTTCGGACATGCCTTATTCAAGTCCCTGAAATCGATACAAATCTGAACTTTTCCATCATTCTTCATTACTGAGACTATGTTCGCCACCCATTGCGGATATAAAACCACTCTGATAAACCTGGCCTTATGCAATTTATCGACTTCTTCCTTTATCCTTAAGGCCATTTATGGGTGGAACCTTCTCACCTTTTGCTTAACGGGTGTTGCCCCTGGTTTAAGAATGAGTCAATGTTCGACCAACGTGGGGTCAAGACCCGGCATGTCCTCATAGGACCAGGCAAATGAATCGTTGTACTCCCTCAAAATCTTGATCAGCTCCTCTTCAACCTGAGGAGGCAGATTAGCAGAAATAATTATAGGACTTGGGTCCTCTTCCGTTCCAAGGTTGATCTCTTTAGTGGGTTCATCCACTGCCATTGACAGTTCATCAAATCGCTTTAATCCCTGTGCATACAGGTCGGCAGTGTCATCCACATCACTTTCCTCATCACCGCCTGGGTCCTTCTCATCTATAACTTCATATACACCTAACCCATCATTGCTCCACACCCCTTCTAATTCCTCATCATCTTCTAAAATAATCGCGGTCTCCACAAACTCAGGGCATTTAAGAAGGGCATGACATCTCTAAGCTAAGTCTTCATGGAACCTATCTAGAACGGATTTAGGATGACGCATCACAGGGTGCGCCGCAGACGTGGATCGGCTGACCACACTAGAACTAGACTCTACCCCAACTGGCTCTACCAACCTAGGAGACTCTGCAGAATGTACATCTACCCTAGGAGACAGGAAGTCTACAAGGAAAGGAGCAGGGGTCTCATGCCCCTGGGAAGACAAGCAAAACACAGCGTAATCCTCCATTGACACCTCTATTTTAAAATTGGCATTTTTTTTGGAAGTCGGAGGAGATCACGCAACAGGAAGAAGAAGACGGGGGAGGAGGGAGTTGCATGGGAAACAGATCGGGGAAGATGCAATCGAAGAATGGGTCAGAGGATGAAAATCACATATTGTGGAGTTGGGCAGTGGGGGAAGGAGGAGTAAACAGGGTTGATAAATCAATGGGTGGGCAGCGCCCACATGCACATGGCACAAACAGGATTTCAGGCGGTCTTTCCGTGAAGTACGGGTCGACCATGATCAGAGGGGAACGAGGAATAATCCCCAATTACTGAAACAAGGAGGCAAGACGGGACAGGGACAAAGAAAAGGTAGTGATGGAGCTCCCTGCTTCCTACGGCCTCCAGTGAACTAGCTCAGTCGGAGAGTGCTTTACCAGCTGCATCTCCCTATTCTTCGGGCAAACTTCTTCTTCTTGGAACAGCTTCCCAAAACAGCTGCCAAATTCTTCCATATCACCCACTAGCCCCTTCAGCGGCGGCGGTGGGTCAGCAACATCATGGGTGGCATCAATCTTCTCATCAGGACAGGGCGACGGCTTTCTCAAAGTGACGGGCTCCAATGGGCCTTTCACAAAGTGTTGACGGTAATCCCTCGTTAGCGGCCTGGAGTCTCCCAAGATAGATAGTGCTGACTCCTGGTAGCCAAGGCCTCTCCGGCCCATCTTTCTGCCTTTAGGAATGGGCTTAGTTCGCCCTTGCAGTTGTGCGCCAAGGCCCAAGCCCAGCTGATAGCCTAACTTTAAAATCATATGCCATCCTTTTGAATCTCATCTTGGACTTAATTTTCACATTTACTGGCACAGTGGTGGGGTTGCGTGACGCATATGCCCATGGGTAATCTAAGTCCATTACAGAAAGAACTGGCATGTTACTCAGCCACAGAGTGGGAAGAATTTTATCAATAATCGCATCAACTGACTAGACTGTGGAGATACTCTTCACCTTAACTACTTGGCCTTGGAATGAGAATTTAAGGCATTGATGGGCGGTTGAAGGCACATCATTCAAACTGTCTATCCATGGACGACCTAGAATTGCCTTGAACATCGGGTCTATGTCCAACACGTAAAACTCCACATCCATCACCAAAGGCCCTAGCTCGGCTTGAACTGTCACGACCCCATGGGACGCTCACCTGGAGTTGTCATACGCTGCAATTGTATTCGGTGTTGGCCTAAGCATATCTTCCGAAATGTTGCAAGCATGTACTGTACTGAGTGGACGCACATTGATGGAAGCACCTGTATCCATCAGAGCTGACTCTACCGCCACTTTGTTCAAAGAAATGGTAATGCAGAGTGGCATCTGTCGTGCCTCTGGGGGGGCCAATTCTGACTCAGAGAATGAAATGGAAGGCCCCCTGGTAATAGTTGCCAACACCGATGGCAAGCTGTCCACCGCTACGTCCTCGTTGACCATAACCTTCTGTAGAAAAGCCCTGAGGGCGTCCTGATGCAGCGTGGACCTTTTAATCAACTCTAGAACTGATATCTTGGCCAACATCCGGTCCAAATGTTGTAGCAAGTCATATTTCATGCACGGCACCGGGTCGACTTCTTCTGCTTCGACTGTAGAGAAAGGAACTTGAGGGTTGTGTGTAGACGCACCAGGGGAAGGGCAACTTCTGTGGAATGGATGCCCGCTCCAGAGGGCGCATTGTTGTGCCGGCACAGCATCAGATGGACCCCCAATTGGCCCAGTAGGGTGAGTGGAAGGGGTAGAAATAGGGGTGAGAATGGCGGAGGTTCGCCTGATGGGCCCTGGTGGGATGATGATTGGTGAAGGGTTAAATGGAGGGGTGATGATGGAGGGCATGGCGGGTAATGGTGGAAGGGTTGGCGGAATGGTGGGGAACGTGGCGGGTGAAAAAGGTGGTCGGGAAGGGACAATGGGCGGAAGGGTAGCAAAGGTGGTGGGTCGAAGGATGGAGGGAACAGAAGACGCAGGCGAATCGGCATGGTGAAAGGCCAAGAGGTGAGCGGGGGTCTCATCATCAAAAGACCACCCAACATTAGGGGCTGGGCGGTGGACTGCATTCACTTGAGCCGGTGCCGATGGCTGTTGCTTTTGTTGCTGCAGTGGAGCGGGCGGGTGTTCTGGCATGGGATTCTAATGAATACTCAGGTCTTGGTGCTGTTGTTGTTGCTGTGGAGGTTGTTGTTGTTGGGGAGGTTGCTAAAACTGTTGCTGTTGAGGTGCTGCATGTTGCGGCCTGGCTTGTCTTCTTCTTTCCTTGATATATTCGATCAACTTATGCATTTGGGCACAATCAATCCTCTGGCCCTCATGCAAATCATAAACCAAATCTCTGAACTGATAACATCTCTCGATCGTGTGCCCGGGCTACCGATGGTATATGCAATACCTTGATTGATCGGCTACCGGATTCCAATTCTGACGCTCCGGAGGTAATTGAATGTCACCAGTGTACATTAAGGCCGAAAAGATGTCGGGGAGTGTTTCCAGAACTGGCGGATAGTTGACCCTCTTGGGTCCCGGTCGAGAAGGCCCATAACCAGCAGGAGGAGGAACGTTGTGGTACTGGGGTGGCTGTTGTGGTGGTTGTTGTTGTTGTGGGTGCTGAGGAGCTTGGATGGTGGGTCGTAGAGCTTATGGAGAGGAGAACTGGGGGTTGCGTTGAGGTTGCTGGAAACGGGGTGAAGCGGGCTGGTTAGGGAATTTAATAGCCTAGACCTGCTCATTGATTTGAACTCCCTCAGTAACTGGGCCTTGAGATTTTCTAGTGGTTTTGGGTTTCTGGGCCTCGAACAATGAATGAATGGGGGAGGCCTTGAACTTGGTTTGTATGAACCGGGCCCGACTGTACAACTGGTGCATGTTAGAAATGCCGTTCATTGCCAAGATATTACGGAACGTCGGAGTAGCATTAGAAATTAACAACTTTACTTTTTCTTCCTCCGGGATCTGCCCGGGCACACGCGAGGCCATCTGCCTCCATCGATCTGCATATGCGGTAAAGTCCTCATCTGGCTTCATTTTTTCTGCAACTAAGTCTGTAAAAGAGTACTCAGGCCCAACCTGATCCTAGAATCTCTGAATAAACTTCTCCTTCACGGTCTTGAAACTTTCTACCTCCTCTAGAGGCAAGGTGTAGAACCATTCAAGGGTGACCCCGTCCAAGGATCGGCGGAACAAATACGCCATCAGGCGGTCGTCGTGTTGGAACTGCGCCGACTCATAAAGGAACTCCCTGACATGAATAAACGGGTTGCCATTCCCGTCATATTTCCGGTATACGGGGAGCTCAGACTGCGGTGGGAAATGAATGTCCCTGAAGTTAGGAATGGGGACATCAACTAAAGACTGCGGGCTGACCTGCTTGTAGAGGAGGTCAATCTGCTGCTGCATGGCAGCCCATTTGTCCAGAAGTTCCCGTTCCCGGGAAGGGGAAGATACAGCAGGAAGGATCAAACTGGAGTATGGAGCCGAAGGATAGACTGACTGAGGGGGCGGCCCATATGATGGATAATGGGCCAGGGAAGGGCCCATATCTGCATGAGCCAACTGGGCAGCCCCTAATTGCAGACGGACGAAATCAGCTGGGGCTACGAGGGCCTGCGATGTTGGAGGGAACGTGGTGTAAGGATCAGCATAAGAAACGAAGGGGATCTGGGTCTTCCCCTTATCAAGTGACTGATGGGCCGAGGTAGAAGCCTGGCCCGCTTCCATGGTGGAGAATCGAAGAGCCTGGGGACGGATGGGAGTAAGATCGATGGGGGCTACAGAGGTGGCCCCTAATCCAACAATCGGGGGTGTGGAAGTGGCGGCAGCAGTCGTGCCAGAAGAAAGTACTGAGGGCGGGGCATCTGCCCCTTGCAAGGCCTGTTTCAGTAGGTGGAGTTGAGTAAGATCCAGCTGGGCCATCATATGCAGAACCTGACTGACTGAGCCACGAGTGGATGGATCTGAGAGGGAGGGTTGAGCACTCTCAACAACAATGGTCGGGAGAGGAGGGGCAGTCCCCTCTCCCCCTTGCACATGAGCGACCCTAGGTGGGTCCTCCAGAGGTCCCCGAGGGAGAGAATCCTCAGGGGGATGGGAGAAGTTGTAAGATGACATAATCGGAGGTGAATCGAACAAGGGACTGAAATAAGAATGGGAAGGAGAACCACCCTTAGGAGATGATCCTGAGGGTGCGAGATAGCTCCACATACACTGGGCACCTGGGAAGAAGAAGCAAACAATCCTACCCAAAATCTAAACAGCACTGAAGTGATGCACACACAAGAGAGAGAAGAGATGAGAAGAGAGACAACCAAGTGAACACTCAAATTATGGATGATGCGTGATAGATCTTATGAATCTTTCCTTGTAGGACCTTAGTGGGTTAATTAAGATGTGAGTTTTCTTAACCACAAGGTACCTAATCAGGGTGAGAAATGGGGAACTGGCTAACTCTAAAGGGACTCTTTCTCACGAATGCAAACCCTAGACTGGGGGGTGGTACGGTACAACCTGCCCGGTGTCTGTGTGGGAATCCATGGCTCACGGGGACTTACGGATGCCCTCAGCAAGGTCACCTAGTCGGCTCCAAAGAGTATGGAGACTAGAGGAAACCCTACCTCAGTAGGAATGCAACTACTAATGAGCAGTATGTATGCCCCTATGCGCACCGGAGTGCATGCAGAATCTAGCCTAGATCTAGCAGACAATGATCAAGCAAATATGAGAAAATGACATGAACATGATCATGCAACAATATAACAACAGTAGGGGGAGATCCAAATAGCACCAAATATATATATGTAATTATATAGATCAATGATCAAAATGTAGCCTCGGGTGTACTGTAGCAGTAAAGGACGGTCTGATGAAGACATCTCAGGGTGCGTACATAGTCTGTAATGGACTGTTCAGGAAGAGCAAACGGTCTGGAATGGACCGTGCTAAAGTAGGGAGTAACGCCAAAAATAGAGAAAACCCACAAAATGTTGAAATGACCAAGGAATGAGACTCAGAAGTGTACCTGGATGAGCGGTCTTTCGACAGGCCGCGCAGAGTCTGGAACGGACCTGAAACAACCGTGGAATATCAACAGAAATCACAAATCTAAACACAGCAACGTACCTAAGCCAGTAACGATGAACGGTCTGTATCAGACCGTGGGAAGAAGTGCACGGTTTATACAGAACCGCTGGGTGTAATGGGCTGGCGAAATAGGGGCTCTGTGATAATCACGGGACGGTCAATCTCCAGCCGTTCAAGAAAGTAGGCGGCTCACAAATGACCGCGTAAACTCCAGAGGACAGAACGCAAGATGGGCCAAAGATCAACCTGAAATACTCAGAGAAGGAATTAACGAAACACACAAACGGGTCAGCAAAACACTAACACGATGGGCACTAGGTGTCCCACCGTGATCGCCAAAAAAGAGGGTGTTGACATGTTTTCCTTCTTTCCCCTTTTAATTATCCTTCCAACCCCTTCTTCACTATGCCAATGTAAAGAACTAAAAAAATTGTATAAAGAACAGGGGGAGGATGTAGAGTGTGTGTGTGATCGCCACCAAGGTGCCGAATGTAAGCAAATACACCCTACCTTAGAAAGGAAGGGGAGACACTCGCCTAAAGAATGCAGCGTTGTAGAATCAATTTGTCCTGGAGTAACCTCTTAGTGTGAGGGACGGTCGCTCGACAGACCGCTCACAGCGCCGAAAGGGAAGTGGGACTCTGACGGGTCTAGCAACTGGACGGTTCGCAGAAAGTCGCTCGAAGGGCCTAAACGGCTAGTGGAAGACCACTCTAATTTGAAAACGGATGAAGCACGACCATCCAAAGCTCTAGACTCCAAGGTTGGGGGACCTAATCCTCCACTCCTTCTGGTCGGCCAGAGGGAATGGGCCTCGTGTTGCGATGATGCTGACCTACAAAAAAAACAACGTATAGAACACAGAAAGAACCCAAGATCAGCACTGCAAAGTGTAGGAACTATAAAAGACTCCGCAAAATGAACTAACTAACATGAAATGGGGGATACCTAGGAGTTTTTAAACCCCTAGGGGCGTCAAAAAGATAGGAGGGTGTGGGAGGTGAAGTGTGATGATAAAAAATGTGGGTGAAGAACAAAGAAAAACAATGCATGCAACGACAAGCGAATGGTGAAACTATGAGAACGAAGACTCAAAACACTGAGTACTCCCTGAACCGGAGGCTTATATGGACGTAGAAAGCCTCCCTCCCTGACTGTAAGTCGCTTGAGAATTTGGAAGAGCTTCACCGTGACCTTGAAATCTCCCCCCCCCCCTTTCAAAGCTTGACCTTAGGGTCTATTTATAGAGCCTAAGAAACCAGCCTCGAAATTAGGGTTTCCAATGAAAATCAGCTCGAGATATTAAAAGAAAATCCGTAGATAATGGAATTATCTTCCAACCAGTGAAAATGACACCTCATTTGGTTGAGAAACCATGGAGAAATGGTTGGAACAAACTAAGGATAAAACCACGAATAGAGAGAGAAAAACCCTTAGTTTTTTAGCAATCGGACCATTGCGCGGCCACGCGATAGACCGCCCTATCTATTGAGCGGCCGGACACCAGACCGTTCAATCTGTCGGTGGAAATGGGAAATATTATCCAAATATCCATCAAGCTGACCGATATTATCACCGTTGGACTCTCATGAATTGGGCAGTTCTTAATGGACCACTCAGCTCATAGAACGGCCATAGGCCAACCGCCCAATGCCTGTCGGTGATAAATCAAAATAAATCAGATAATTAGATAATTATATGAACAATCAACGGGTCTGTGACTCTGAGATATGGACGGTCATATACCTGCCACTCAATGGTATTGGACGGTTATATGTAGACCATGCAAAAGCTTATCGGTGGAAATTCAGAATATTACTTTAACATCCAGTAAATAGACACACGGTTCATAAGCAACCGCTCCAAAATGGAACGGTCAAGCGATAGTGATGTGACACAACTTATGAGAGAATGCAGCAACTAGACCGAGGGTCCTTGGACCTACCAAGCAAGCACAAAGCACAAGAGCAGAGAATCACATTAGTTGCCGAACCACCGTTGCGCACATGATTCCCGGGTGACTTGACGATGCCGAGTGGAGGTTTTGGAACAATACCCTTGCTGGTAGAGGGCCAGCAGGGCTAGGGTTGCCCTCCCGAGGGTACAACGCCCACACTCAAGGGGCTGGTTGGGTGCTAGAGGGGCACTGGGTCGCTCTCTCACAATCCCACGGTGACCACTCGTAAGTGGGGAGCTTCGGGGTCGGGCGCTCTCTCACTGTTCAGCGGAGCAATTCCATGGATATTAAATGAACAAATACTAAAATAAGAGCAAGGGATAGAGTTTACTCGGTCGGTTTGAAGAAACTAACCCCGTTCGGAGACGTGGGCGAGCGGGGAAGTGTGGGTTCCTCGCACACTGCGTTGACGAAGCTTCACCCTGTGTAAATATTTACATGCACTACTCCTCACGCAAGAGGGGGAACTCGGGGTAGGGAGATTAAGGGTACAAACAAACACTACCTCCGCGCAGGGAGGGGCATTAAGCCAGCCAGGCGGGGAAGGGAGAATAGCTAAGGAAGTAGCCGATTGATCCCTCTGTCGGTTCTGCCCACTTCCGTGACTGCCTGATAGGTACTCGTTAATGACGCCGCCACGGATTCTCCCGAACTCAGAAATTGCCGAAACCAGCGCCAAATCTTCACTGGTTAAACAGGGTGGACGCCTGAATTTTCTTGGGACTTCTTGCCATCGTCGATGGTCGGGGCAGGTGCTGAAACAGGGCGGCTTTGATCTGGTTCGGACTGGCTCCAGGGTACAGCAGAAGGAAGATGAACTCGCCATGAACACTCTCGAGATCCAAATGAAGCGAGACCAGAACGGACGCGAGAGTGGCTGAGTCTTCTTTGATCAGCAACCAGGAAAGACCCCAGGGGAGGTCGGAGTCGTGAGAAAGAGCCCAAAGAGTGGGGGGGTGTCGGGACAGGCTCTGGCTGGACTGACCTGCGCACCCGAGGGAGAAAAATTGGAACGGGGTGCTCCGAACTCCAAACGAGGATCCGCTTGCTTTGCTGGACAGGGGACTGGTAGAGGTTCGTCCCGGTCAAATTGCGTGCCAAGGGGAGCCGGGGTGTGGTTGCAAGAGCTTCTGAACTGAGGCTCTGGCCTCTTCTCGGGTGCCGGATGCGCTGTCGGGCAAGAACGGACGTCGTGGACAGCTCCAAACTCAGATCGAGGCGGGACTGCCTTGCCTGGGAAGCTGAGTGGAGGATCTTTTCAGCAATATAAGGTGTACCTACTGGAGCTCCGGGATGTAGCAGTGATCAGCGCTGCAACAGGCATGGACCTCTGCTGAACTTCAACTGCACACAGATTAGTAGAAAATGGTTGGATGGGATGGTTTCTTTGGTGGAGGGGTATTGGATATGGGGGAGATTGATGTGCAGAGATGGGAGGGGATAATGGGAAGATGGCCAGGGGTGAAGATAGCAAGGGGGAGAGGTGGGGTGTGCTGGTGGCTATGGTGGGGAGAGAGGGGGTGGGGGCGAAAATGGTCTTGGTGGGAGAGGAGGGTTCCCTCCCTAGATTTGAAATGGGTTTAATGGAGAGTTTAATTTTGGTCTAGGGAATTGGAAGAGGTGTCTTGGGGATGTGAATGGGTGCTTGGGAGATGGGATTCTCCCTTGGGGAAAGGAAGGGGTGTATGGGGAATGGTAAGGGTCACCTAGGAAGGGGGAGGGAATTGATGTGGGAAATTAATGCTTCCTGGGAGGTGAAGGGGCTTGGTGATGTGGCAAGTGGAGAGTGGGGGAGGTAGTGATGAGGTGGCAGGGTGAGGGTGAAGGGGCAAGTGCACCCTAGGGAGAGAGAGAGGGAGGAGAGGGAGAGCTAGAGAGAGAGAGAGAATGAGAGAGAGATTAGAGCTAGAGAGAGAGAGGGATTCTCACAATTGCTTTGTGGAATGTTTAATTCAAATTCTTCATTAGTTATCCAAGGAGAGATTGGGGTCCTATTTATAGGGAACCCACAATTTACAAAAAGTCTTTGACATTTGGACTAATGACAAATCACCAAGGGGGAAAGGCGGCGCTCATGGGCCAAGCCCAATGAAATGAGCCCTTTAACCCACTAGACCACATAATGATGCTTAGACTTAGATAGATGACTCACTAACCTACGTACTAGACTCAAATAAAGGAAAATTATATAACCATGACTCACATAAAATAGGAAAATTACATGACTAGACTCAGAAAATCAAGATGAACACAATGGCTCATGCCAACAAACATTCCGGGCTCCCAAAAAATTGTGAAGGGCAAGTGATGCCCCCATCAGATAGACCGCTCAATGGCTGGGCATTTGAAATTTACTAACAATGTGATAAATCAAGCAAAACCAAGGCCCATTAAGCCCTGAATTGAAGCAGACCGAATCAGAGAAGGACGTACCCATAAAATAGGCCCAATAAGCTGTCTAAAAATAGCCCAATGAGTAATGGACAACTTGAGGCATCAACAAATGAGAGTAAGAGAAATACCTCAACTTATCGGCAAAAAATGGGTGTCAACAATACTTAGTTGGATCTAGTTAATTCGACCTTCTTCAATCTTGTTAGAACGTCTTGTTGATTTTATAAATGATAAAGAGTTTTGTTGTGTTGAGGAACTTGCATACACACTTTTGTTTATCTTTTTGCAAATAATTGTTCAGTTTTGCATACATTAAAATCATGCTTCACATATACTTGCATATTTTTGAATAGAAATAAATTCTCATTATCTTTTCAGTTATATGCATATCCTTGGACATACTTTACATACTTGCCTACTTGAATGCCATGCTTCTTTGGTATTTAAAATGGTGTGTTGTGGAATGGTGGATTCCATCCACTGGGAAACACTCACCATGCATAAGTCGGGTCTTTGGACCTACACCTCTGTCACGTACTAGAAATCATCTTGCATGAACTTACTATCAAATCCTTGCTTGAATGCATGTATATATTTCTAGAAAACCATTTCTTGAAAATCTTCTAAGACCTCACCTCCTTGCTAAATAAAATTACATTGACTTAGACATGTTTGTTACATGGCACATATTAAGGGGGAGGTATTCATAACAATGCATACACTTAGAGGGAGACATAACTGTGGTGAGACTAATTCATCTTTGACATTCAGTACAACTACCCACACAATTTGCACTTTTTGAGATAAATGTTTCATTTTAATAAGGATTTCAAATATTCTACTCAACATTCCAAAGGGCTCTTGAATCCCTACATGGAAATCACATGTCTCGTGAGGAAAAAGTTGTTTGCCCCATCAAAAATCTGAATAAGTGGAACGTGGATCCGAGTAGCCGAGAATCTTTCCTGAAACAATGGAGGAAACTCGTGTCGAAAAGTGAACCAAATCTACAATTAAAATAAGTGGGATATGGCACCAAGTAGCCGGGAAGTGCCCCTGAGACAAAGGGTACAACTCGCGTCAAAAGGTCAGTCACCATCTAAGTATTTTAAAAAAAATGGTGTTATACGTAGGTACTAATACTCGAGCATTGTGTATGAAAGTGTATGGAAGAAAAGTTATTTTTAGTGTTCTTTAGAAGATACGATGATCCATATTGTTTTGGAATTCATTTCTTATCTTTCACATATACACTTCAGGAATGATTGTGTGAATGTACTTTTTGAATCAGTCATCTTTCATGGTTTATGTAGTACCATCTTTTTGTCGGCACGACCTTCTTAGTATTGTTCATGCACATCATGCTCCATAATCAATAGCATTGTTCTTAAACATGTCCCTAAGGGACATGCTTGCTTTGATATCTTATTATCCATTCTTGAGTGCTTGATTGCCAGATCTTTTCTATTCATATCGTACTTCATTTCACATTGGTGCATTTACATATCATACATGTAAATAACAAGCTTAAATAACCCCGTTGTCAATCAGTTTTTGTTCATGACAAAAAGGGGGAGAATAATGTGCTTTCAGCAAATCATTTGCATATAGCTCATGTTAGTCATACCTTTGTGCGCAATTCCATCATACATTCTGCATATAGTTCGAAAATAGAGAATTTGCACATATTGCAGTCATCTTGCACATTGTACTTTAAATTTTATCTTCTTGCTTGGTGTCCATGGTTCACACACCTTCCTTTCATGGTAGGTTTATTGCTGGGTTCGTGCGCCAATGACTTTCTATTTTTATCTAATTCTGATGTGACACCACCTTGGGGGTGATAGTCACAAGACCGAAGACCCCTCGGACCTACCAAGTGTAGATCTATTTAAAATCCACTTTTAAATATAAAGAGCAATAGAGATGATGAAAGCAATAAGATAGCACGGGGTGCTAATGTGGAGTGTGTGTGATCGCCAGAGACACGAGGGTCTCAAAGAGGAGATTGATACGGGGAGATGATCGCAAAATACCTCAAAAGATGCGGGGGATGTGAGTACTCCTTTTCTCTTCAAGATCGGCCGGCCGACGAAGAGAGTCTTTTCAATTAATTACCCTTGCAAAACAAAGACGACAACACCAAAAAGATATGGATTAGAAACAATGGTGTAGCATCAAATTCAATAAAAATATAGGTGAGCATGAAAAATATGAACAATACACACCTTAAGGGGATTGCCCTTAAACCCCTATGCAAAAAAGGGTGTGGAAATATGAATGATATGACATGAATATGCAAATAAAATAAAGGGGAAAAAAGTGCAAGAGATGCACTATGAGGAAAGTCTCAACACGTTGAGGGTAATAAAACCAAAGGGAATGAGCATGCATGCATATACGTATGATGCAATAAACCAAAAAAAAAAAAAAAGAAGAAGAAGAAGAAAAGGAGGAGCCTGTGCTGAGGGCTTTGATATTCAAGGAGGGAGGAAGCCTTTGATGATGATGAAGCTCTCGTACAGCTTCTCCCGTAGCCAAACACAGCAACCTGCAACCTGTAAAAAAAAGAAGAATGAAAGAAGAAAAACGCAAAAGGGAAGGAAGGGAATCGGTCCGAACCGATTAACAGAGCCAATGGCTCTGTTAAATAGGTTGAAGAAGAGATAAACACGGGCAAGAGTTCAATAAGGGGGAAGGATAAGAATGGGCAAGAGCCCCAATCAAGGCAGGAGTCTAATGAGGCAAGGACTCTCTGGGGAAAGGGGTTGCGTTCGTTCGGAACACGAAAGTGAAACACGACCTTGTTCAGGGCGTCAATTCAAGAATTGACGACCTTCAAGAGGGCGTCTTTTAAAAACACGCCTTAGATCAGGGCGTTAATTTAAAAATCAAATTTTAGAATTTATTTGAAAAATTGTGAAACACGTCTGATTTAAAGGCGTTAATTCAAAATATTCAAAATAGGGCCATTTTTCAATTCTCAATATTATTTTTCCATTTTTTAGGTGGAGGTGCATCTCGTCGCCCTGATTCCAACGACTATTTTTGCGAATTTTTCTGACACCCGGAAGGTCACCGAATCGCCTCTGGAAGGGGTTGAAAAATAATAATAAAATATTCCATTTGAAAGACACGCCCTCACGTACGGCGTGAATTCATTTTTTTGATTTTTTATTCAAAATAACGCCTTATGCTAAGTCGTTAATTCCCAAAAAATTCCGAAAAATTCTCAGAAAAATCTAGAAAAATGGAAATTTCAAAGAATGGACGCCCTTCAATGTAGTCGTCAATTTTTAAGAAACGCCCATGTATAAGTCGTTATTTAAAAGACGCCCCCAGTCAAGTCGTTATTTCTGAAAAATTGAGAAAAATGCCCAGAAAATCCAGAAAAATTTAGAAAAATCCAGAAAAATCCAGAAAAAAAGGGAAAAATAGAAAAAAATAAGAAAAGGGTAAAAAAATGGAGAAATCCAAGAAAAGTGAGAAAAAATCACTCAAATAGAACTAATTTGAGGGTCAAATTGGGGCATTACAAGGCAATATGAGATGTACTCATAGTAACGTCAATTTTGGCGTGTCTACAGCTGCCCCGCCTTGGCGTCTGCTTTGCAAGGGAGCGTAGCAAACTGAAAAGTAGATGCCAAGGTGTGATGAGACACGCAATCGACATCACTTGATGAGAAATGAAATCAGAAGCACGAGATGAAGCAAATCTCGAGAAATTCAAGGAAATCAACAATGTTCGGATAAAACGGGGAGTGTGCACGCGGTGCACGAAGGAGATAAAATAAATGATCAACTTCCAGCGCGGTGGAAGTACCCCAGGTCACAAACCTGAAGGTTTCACCATTGGGGAGCGGTTACCAGCCAGTGGACGTGCTGCAGCCAAGGTGGATCAAAGGGAAAAGGATTAAAATAAGATGATAGAAATCCAAACAAGGAGCTTTCGAGAAAATGACCCAAAACAGCGACAAAACGAACTGAGGACTCAATTCGGCATGGAATATCTCACATTGAAGATCAAGATCAATTTGACCCACAAAAACAGTTTATCAGAATGATTTTTCAACAATTGTTTCAAATTCCTACATGAATGCATGCTAGGTTCAAAGGGGAAAAATAAATCAAATGAAAATATAGAATAATCAAGGATAATATTGTTAAACTGCCAAGACTGGGTCAAGAAACCAATTTCGCGAGCTGATACTAAGCCGAAGCCCGTTTATCCACGCACCAACTCGTAAAAGGGAACCATCGTCCCCAGTCTTGGATGGCTCAACGGCCTATCCGTGTGACTAAGACTCCTCTGGAATCATCATTATTTTTGATGAAGGGGAACTCAAATTCCAGATTTACCAAAGCCACAAGGTCCTTGATATAATCTAATAGCGTAATAACATATAGTAGAATGCATACAGGGAGATGGTGAAGCAATAAGTATGGGGGAACTGAGAGATGAGGTGCGGGCACCGTGGGGCTTGGATGATGATGCCCAGTCGGCGGGACCAAGAGCTTCTTATCCTGCGCTCAAAAATTCATCAGCCAAGATATAAAAGATAACAAGCAATGAAGAAGGTATTTAAGCATAGCAATCATCAAAGCATCAATTATAGCATGTATATGGCATGAATAGCATAAGTCAAATCATAGCATTGTTTGTTGTTTTATCATGAGGAGACAATCTGGCTAATCAAGATTTGGAGATGAATGATCAAGATCTGATATAATGCCCATCGGCGGAGTGATCAGATGAAATTAGCAGAAGTTGATTAAAAAAAAATTTGGAGATGAATAATCATGAGATATGATAATCAGAATGATATAGGGAGATAATCAAAAAAATGCCCCTGGTGGCATGTCATGAAAATATCGAGAAAGAATCAATAGATTGATAGCAATAAGTAGAGAGAGGACCCATCCCGTGTTTTTGGTCTCTGCAAAGCTGTTCCTACAAAACACCATCAGAAAATACAATGCAATTTTTTTGGATGCAAATTTTTATGAGTTTTGAAAAATATATGAATTTTTATGTGGATTTTGAAAATATTTTGATTTTTTATGAATTTTTGAAAATATTCAATTTTTGTTGGATTTTGATCAGGAAATATTCAATTTTGTTTGATTTTGGCTTAGACATTGTTAATGCAGCATCAAAGGGTGTTTTGAACCACTGGCTAGGGGTCCTTGTTCCTTCCCTTTTCGCTAAAAACTGCCCAAAGCTGGACGTGCATTGAAAGTGGCATCCTATAACCGACCGTCTTTGATCAACGGTGCCCCTACCAAGGCCATACCCGAGAAACATTCGGTCTTGGAGGGAGAAGAGAAGAATAATTGAGGATAAACTTTGTGCAGGATGGGAGATATCGGGACTTGAATTCCTTCCAAGGTGTTCCCTTCAAAGAGGTAGTCTGTTGTGCCGGGGCTTTATGCCTTTGATTTTTAGACCCTCGACATGCATACGACCAGGGTTTTCCCTGCGGGGACTTTGCCACTCTTGTCATGCCATGATTCATAATTCAATTATCGAAAGTTCGACTTAATTCTTAATTGCCCTTTGTGGCGAGATGTATCATGAAATTCATATTGATTTTGGGTCAAGACTGCCCCTATTTGAGACTCCTCTCGTATTGGGATTTACCAAAGTTGGTTATCTTATCCGTCAACCTCTTGCACCTGCATTCGGCCGAGTAAAGAAGAGAAAAGACTTTCGGAAACTCATGGCATGGCCAAGGTAGCAACGATGTTTAAACAAAGGAGCCGGCTAAGGACGCCGTGAAGTGTGTGAAATGCCTAGCTAAGGGTTGCTCTTAAACAAGCAGGGAGAGAATGTTTGAATTCCCAGTGCGGGTTCTTTATCAACCAAAGTGCTGCCAAAGCAAGTCTAAAGACTCTTTTTGAAATGATGTAATTAAACAAAAGCCTAAGATAAAGGTCTAAAACACAACTCTTAGTCTTGTTAAGAAGCACTTTATTTTGAAAATCACGCGTGAAGTAAGGAGGCAATGATATCATGCAAATGCAAACTTACGCCAGTATATTACCTTGCAACCTTCATAGAAGCAGCTGCTGCTGGAGGTGATCATCATGGGATTTGTCCTCTTTTGCAGAAAAAAGATTGGAAGCAAAGGATTGAAAGTGGCTTAACAAGACAGAATGGTGCCCAGACCAGACTCAGACGAAATAAGGAGAAAAGGAAGAGAGGCGAGGGCTAGAACTCCCTCACTAAGGTGCGGAGACCCTGATCACATGGAACAGTCTACAGAAGAAGCGGAAAATCAAGAAGAGGGGTGAGGACTAAAGCCTCGGAAGCAGTGGGAGAAAGGGCAGATGCCCAAGGCAGTGGATGTGGAAGAAGTTGGGTCAGACCCAGAATTAGGAGGAATCAGAAGAAGAAATTGGTAGATGGAAAGAGGTGGATCCGGAGGGTCCGGAGGCAGAGGAGGAGAATCATGATAGGAGGAATCCGGAGGCTCCGGAGGAATATTGAAAGAAGGGATGCGATGCCCTGGGGAGAAATAGGGAAAAAGATGATGGAAAAGGAAGAAGAAAATGAAGGATGTGATGTCCCGGAGGAGTAGAAAGATGAATCGGAAGAAAGATGGAGGGTCCGGAGGTTCCGGGGGAATGAAATCAGGAGGGTCACGATGCCCTGGAAGATGATAGAGAGAATAAGACGGAGAATTCGGAGGTTCCAGAGGAAGAATATAGAAAGGGGCGCGATACCCAAGAGAGAGGAATGAAGGAGGATCAGGAGGAAAATCCGGAGGTTTCGAAGGTAGCAAATGAGAAGGGGCGCGATGCCCAAGGGGAAAATCTGGAGGTTCCAGAGGAAGAAGGTGGAAAGGGGCGTGATGCCCGAGAGAAAGGTCCGGAGGTTCCGGAGGAGGAGAATGGAAAGGGGCGCGATGCCCGAGGGGAAAGTCCGGAGGTTCCGGAGGAGGAAAGTGGAAAGGGGCGCGATGCCCGAGAGAAAGGTCCGGAGGTTCCGGAGGAGGAAGATGAAAAGGGGCGCGATGCCCGAAGAGGAGGGATAAAATTCCTGGAGGTTCCAGGGAGATAGCAGGAAAAGGGATGCGATGCCCCAGGGATAGTGGATAAAAAGATGAAGATGAATAAGATGGGAAGTGCGGAATATCCGGAGGTGCCGGAAGGCGGGGAAGATACGGGTTTGGAAACCCGGGAAGCAGGAGGTGCAAATGTATGCAAAATGATGGATATAATGGATGCAATGAATGCATGAATGCAACAGAATGCATGAAATGCAAAGGATACGAAGAATGTGAAGGGCGAGAAGATGAGATCCTCCTCCTAACCCTGGGAATGGCCCATGAAAATGATGTGATAGAAATGGATGAATAAAAGGTGGAACAAATAGGGGACGGCCCCTTAGCACCAAGATAACTGCCCCTCCACGGCAGTGAAAGTGTATAGCCAATTGGCCCAATAAAAGGAGCTTCAATAAGTGGCAACCCCCTTTGAAGGCAAAGATCAACAATGCGAGGGAGTTGGAGAGTTGGAACGGGAAGCATCGTATTGCCCATTGAATGTGGTATATATGGAAAGTTGAGCAAAATGGGCATTCGCCCCTTGTAAGGAATAATGAATTCGGAATTCAGAAATTGGAACAAGGGGTGCCCTACCCGGCTCTTAGATGGCATCAACGCCTGGCATGGCGGCGACTTGACTTCTTCGGCCGTGATTGGCACAATAACCCGGATTAGCATCCGGCAAACAAATTCTTGCGTCTTGAATAGCGCGGCCAAATCCTTGCTGCCCGGCTCTTGATCATTTTCGGCACAAATAGCTGCAGAAGCACGCCCCTTCCGAGTAGTAAAAGGAGGTGAAGCGGAGGCGGAAGGCTTTGTGAGTGGTGGAGGTATAATGGAAAGTGTTGGCGTAAGTGGAGACGGAGGTTCAAACACATCAAGTTTCTCCCTTTGCTTGCAAGCGGTCGGGGTTAGCTCGAGTGCAAAAAGTGGTGGGTCCTGCTCAGGATTAGCCATAGGTAAAGGTGGAGGGTTATGTGGTGGAATAGGCAAAGTGGGTTTTAAAGGGATAATGGAAGACCGAGGTGGCGGTAATGGGAGGCTAATTGGGGAAGGTTTAATGGTGTAATTAATGGAGGCCGATGGTGTGGAGGTAGATGGCTTAATGGGTGGTGGTTTAATAGTGGAAGGCTTGGGGGAGGCCAGTGTTGCGGAGGTTAATGGTGTAACTGGAGGAGGTGTAATGGGTGGAGGGTTAATGGGTGAAGATTTGGTGCGTAGGAAATGCCGAATGGGGCGAGCGGTGTTTGGAGTGGTGAAAAACTCAAGATGCGTCGGCGCGGGTGATTGGAGTATCGACCCATCGTCGTAACACCAAGAAGTCTCGGAAATAGGGGTTGGATCGGGGATGGTGGCTTCATCCTGAGCGAGGGGTTCATCGAATGAAAGTGGGGGAAGTGGAAAGTTAAGGAAACTCGAAAGGGGTGCCTGCGGAGCTTCATCATCATACACCGGCTCGGATTCTTCAATTGCCGATTCTTGCTCGCTTGGAATATCAACGCCGTAGTCGTCCATCCTATCCTTCCATTCTCTCTCCATTCTTGTAATGTCATCCAAAGCCGCATAGAGAGGATTGACCGGAGTAGGAGGAACCGTGACCCTCTTTAATTGTTCCTCCATGGAAGTAATCTTATCAAAAAGAGATTGTTGGAGGGGTGTGACTTGAACAATAGAGGGCTGGCAGGGCCTTGAAGGAGGAGGGGCCGCATAAAAAGGCCGTGGAGGGGAGTTGACGGTATGACCCGTAAAAGAACCCGGAAGGGCCGGATTGCAATGAATAAATGGGCCTCGGGGCCGTGAGGGAGGAGGAATAGAAGGAGGCGGGTGTCGGACCACCCGAGTAGAATGAATAGGGGGAGATGGGTAATGGGCTACCCGAATATGATTGGAAGGAGGAGGTGGGTGATGGTCCACCCGTGTAGAATTGGAGGGAGATGGGTGATGGGTCACCCGAATAGAATTGGAAGGAGGTAGGTGATGGGCCACCCATATAGAATTGGAAAGAGGGGGAGATGCATGAGATGTACCCTCAACGGCAGCCTTAAGGGCTTGGATCTGTTGAGGGGTAAGATGATCTAATGCATGGATGATTCGAGAGACCTTCTCGTCATTGGGAGGAGACGGTCCCGAGGGAATAGTGGCCTGAAATTGAGTAGGTGGACCATGAGAATGGACATTGCCCATGGGTTGGGTATGACCATGAGAATAAGGACGTGGTCCCTTGAAAGAATGGTGAGAATGCTGATTAACATGTTGAAATTGAGGATATGAAGTGCTAGGTTGTGCATCCTCATGAATTGAATTGAACATGTTTCTATCATGGTAAGCCATTATATAGTCAAAAATTCCCAATAATTATGCAAATAAGCACACAAGTTGGAATGGTTACCGTGATTTTTGATTGTTTTATCCTTGGTGAATTAAGGATTTTAATAAAGTTTGGAAAGATTCACACAAGGAGAGTCCTAGTTTCAAATGAGATTTGAACTCCAATGTCAACTAGGAACTCTCACTCACCACGTATTAGGCCAACTATATCGGGACTCCAAAAGGGTACAACCTGCCCGGCGTCCGTGAGGGAATCCACGGGTGCGGGGACTTACGGAGGCTTGGTTTAGGAATTTCCAATCCAAAGAGACGGAATGCTCAATGGAGGGTCGTTCCTTCACCAAGGGGGTGTGTGGATCCTAATGAAGAGGAGGGGGCTCCCAAACCAATGCAAATATGAATGAAACAGGGTAAACAGGCCAACCACAATAATATGATCAATCAACAAAGATAAGCATGAAATATCATGAAAAACCACAGCCGGGGGGGTTCTGGAAACCCACAGTAAAAACACGCCCTGGAAGGGGACGCTACTAAACAAGGACACGACGGTGTGACCGTCGTGAATCAACGTGAGGGGCCAAGGGGTAGGGTAAAACACGCCTTAGTGTGAGGCGCTATAAATAAAAGGACGCCCTATCCAGCAGACGTCAAATCCAAGAAAACGCCTTTAAGGGAGGCGCTAATAAAGATAAAGACGCCCTTGCAACGGGCGTGAATTCACCAAGCAAGCAGAGATAATTGGAGACAGCTAGCAAACGCCCTGTCAGAAGGCGTTAACTTCAAACAACACGCCCTGGGTTAGGGCGTGAAATCAAAAGGCGCCTCCGATAGAGGCGTTAATTCTCAATCCACGGCCAACAGTAACAACCACTCACAGTCGCAGGCAATCAACAAATATAAGATATAAGTATGCTCATCAAAATTTCAAATAAGTGGAGATTTTAAAGAAAAATCAATAAATTGACAAATCACTTAGGGAAAAGGACAAAACCAATGGAGGGTGCCCGAGGGGCACAAAAGGGGGACGCACCGAGGGTGCAAATAAGGGAGATGGCACATGCGGGTGCCTAAGGGGAAACGGGTAATAGATGAAGAACACAAAGGGTCCCACCGTGATCGCCAATTTGTAGATCTATTTAAAATCCACTTTTAAATATAAAGAGCAATAGAGATGATGAAAGCAATAAGATAGCACGGGGTGCTAATGTGGAGTGTGTGTGATAGCCAGAGACACGAGGGTCTCAAAGAGGAGATTGATACGGGGAGATGATCGCAAAATACCTCAAAAGATGCGGGGGATGTGAGTACTCCTTTTCTCTTCAAGATCGGCTGGCCGACGAAGAGAGTCTTTTCAATTAATTACCCTTGCAAAACAAAGACGACAACACCAAAAAGATATGGATTAGAAACAATGGTGTAGCATCAAATTCAATAAAAATATAGGTGAGCATGAAAAATATGAACAATACACACCTTAAGGGGATTGCCCTTAAACCCCTATGCAAAAAAGGGTGTGGAGATATGAATGATATGACATGAATATGCAAATAAAATAAAGGGGAAAAAAGTGCAAGAGATGCACTATGAGGAAAGTCTCGACACGTTGAGGGTAATAAAACCAAAGGGAATGAGCATGCATGCATATACGTATGATGCAATAAACCAAAAAAAAAAAAAAAGAAGAAGAAGAAAAGGAGGAGCCTGTGCTGAGGGCTTTGATATTCAAGGAGGGAGGAAGCCTTTGATGATGATGAAGCTCTCGTACAGCTTCTCCCGTAGCCAAACACAGCAACCTGCAACCTGTAAAAAAAAGAAGAATGAAAGAAGAAAAACGCAAAAGGGAAGGAAGGGAATCGGTCCGAACCGATTAACAGAGCCAATGGCTCTGTTAAATAGGTTGAAGAAGAGATAAACACGGGCAAGAGTTCAATAAGGGGGAAGGATAAGAATGGGCAAGAGCCCCAATCAAGGCAGGAGTCTAATGAGGCAAGGACTCTCTGGGGAAAGGGGTTGCGTTCGTTCGGAACACGAAAGTGAAACACGACCTTGTTCAGGGCGTCAATTCAAGAATTGACGACCTTCAAGAGGGCGTCTTTTAAAAATACGCCTTAGATCAGGGCGTTAATTTAAAAATCAAATTTTAGAATTTATTTAAAAAATTGTGAAACACGTCTGATTTAAAGGCGTTAATTCAAAATATTCAAAATAGGGCCATTTTTCAATTCTCAATATTATTTTCCCATTTTTTAGGTGGAGGTGCATCTCGTCGCCCTGATTCCAACGACTATTTTTGCGAATTTTTCTGACACCCGGAAGGTCACCGAATCGCCTCTGGAAGGGGTTGAAAAATAATAATAAAATATTCCATTTGAAAGACACGCCCTCACGTACGGCGTGAATTCATTTTTTTGATTTTTTATTCAAAATAACGCCTTATGCTAAGTCGTTAATTCCCAAAAAATTCCGAAAAATTCTCAGAAAAATCTAGAAAAATGGAAATTTCAAAGAATGGACGCCCTTCAATATAGTCGTCAATTTTTACGAAACGCCCATGTATAAGTCGTTATTTAAAAGACGCCCCCAGTCAAGTCGTTATTTCTAAAAAATTGAGAAAAATGCCCAGAAAATCCAGAAAAATTCAGAAAAATCTAGAAAAATCCAGAAAAAAAGGGAAAATAGAAAAAAATAAGAAAAGGGTAAAAAAATGGAGAAATCCAAGAAAAGTGAGAAAAAATCACTCAAATAGAACTAATTTGAGGGTCAAATTGGGGCATTACAAGGCAATATGAGATGTACTCATAGTAACGTCAATTTTGGCG
Source organism: Amorphophallus konjac (assembly GCA_022559845.1). Lineage (NCBI taxonomy): Eukaryota > Viridiplantae > Streptophyta > Magnoliopsida > Alismatales > Araceae > Amorphophallus > Amorphophallus konjac. Next base: position 317,215,274 of record CM040122.1, on the reverse strand, counting down.
TGTCTACACCAAGCAAGCAATGCAACAGTCCGGTAACTTCACTTGAGCGGACTCACCCGCTTGGCACACACTAGGGCCCGTAGGCAAACCGGTGATGGTGGTGAGGGTCCGGGATGGGACCTCGCTGCTCCGGGGGTTGGCTAGCCTAAGATTGAACCTCCAATGGTTCAGGGATGCCCACTCTCGTAGGCCGCCTGTCACGCCCCGAGCGCGGAAGATACCCGGAGATGCGTGACGTGTCTATATCAATCATGTCAATCAGAGTGGTCGTGTATTCGACACGAAGACAGAGATGCGCAAAATAGCAAGATAACCCAATCCTTATTTCATAATGGATAGACTATTACAAATCCAATACTCTGTTTAACAAAAAGAAAAGTACCTAGTTGACTCGAGAAAACTATAGAACCAACTAGACGACACTTGTAGAAGCTCTATCACTTTCACTCTTGACCATTCCCATCCGATTGACTTCCATCGTTGTCGGACTTACCTGAAAATTACAAAGGGACAAACAGAATGAGCGAACGCTCAGTAGGAAATTATATCTCAAGTACTAGCGAGGGGTTTAAGTAATTACATTTTTATGAATGCAATAAAGCTATGCATGCTCGCATAAACAACAGGATAGATAGAATGTAGTATCAAGGAAATAAGATGAACTTATCATGAACTTTCAACAAGATAACAAGTTTATTCGAGATATTCAAGCAAGTACATTTAACAAATCATGTCAAGAACTTTGGCTATCATGTATCAAGCAAGCAAGTAAATTACCCTTTTTCGGGCCACGCATTTCATTTCATGTCAAGTACGAGTCAAGTACAAGATGTGTGTGGAATGTCCAATCAAGCAAGTCAAGTACTCGGTATAATACCAGATACCTTATCATTTTAACTCCCATGGGCACAAGTACTTTCGGGTGCTCCTCCCAGGACCAGATCGGGCCCTATATGCGCAGGCATTTATCATGTGTTTTGACATCCACTCTTGTTTATATAGCCAATATAGAATTTCAATAATCAAGCTTGTAGATACGTATGACAACATTGATAGAATAGAGTCCAAAAATATGACAAAGGCCGTAGAATGGCGATAATAACGGTATAATCACGAGTTCGATAAAACTAGGTAGAATATGGTTCCCTTAACTTAGGTACCATGATAAATCGATATGGACATTCTTTATATAGAACTGAGGTCCACATGAACATAAGATCAAGCAAGATACCCTCATTCTTATCATAGAATTGGGGTTTACAAGAACTACATGATATGGCATGATATCATCATCCCATTAAGAATTTCTTATGATATACTCTTTGTATAATCATAAGGGCCGGTATACCATGTTTCTTTAGATTGACATGGCAAGGATCGTGTAATGGGTTTTTAGGGTACAACCAGCTCAGTCGGCCTTGAGGGAATCCAAGGCTACGAGGAGTCTTACGGAGGTCTCTATGACTAACTCGCTAGTCCAAAGGAACGGAATGTCCAATGGAGAGCTTGTATGTCAATGAGAGTTGAGTGTGATCGATAAATCAACGTAAAAAGTGGGACTATACTCACGGAATGGAGAATAGTGCCGATATATATATATATATATATATATATATATATATATATATATATATATATGTATGTATAATATGAAACCATCGGTAATAGAATCAAGACGAAATCAGGTTACAGTAAAATAACGACTTGAGTAAAGTCGTGTATTGAATAATTAACGCCTAACATGAGGGCGTTTACATATATTGCCAATTTGCAGAATTTTCATTATTTCATTAATTTATCAAAAACACGCCTTGCCTGGGGGCGTTTATTCAAAGTTGAGATCAAAAACGCGCCCTTGGAAGGGGCGTTACTTTCTAATTCCATTTTACAGAATATGTAAATTTCAGGATTTTAACAGATACACGCCCTAGGAAGGGGCGTTACTTTTCAGATTCACGCCTTGTTCTGGGCGTTAAAATATGGAAAACGACTTTGTCCAAGTCGTGAATTTCAAGAATTTTACAATATTACAGGAAATAAAATTTCAAGGGACATGAGACATGTCGTTGCAGTATAACAGGAATTCACAGGTAGGGGTATGCAAGATATTAGAATCTATATTTCATAATTTATTGAATTTTAAACAGGATCAATTATCAATTTTCAGGTGAGTCTTATGAAATTAACGCCTGCGTACATGGCGTCAAATATTAAATTGACGACCACTGCATGGTCGTGTATTTTAAATTAGCGCCCTGATCAAGGGCGTTTCTTTCAAAATATTGCAGAGAACGTAATAAAAACCTTATAAACAGTATGCATGCCATGCTTATGTATAGATATCTTGCATTAATTCTTATTTGGGCTACAATAACTTGAGAAAATCCTACCTTAATTGATATCTGGAGATAGAACACGTGAATGACTGCATAAGAACACACTGAAGCTTCTAATAGCAGCCGTATGCAGATCGGACAGGAAGAAGAAAAATTCAGTTGATGAAGATGATGGCGACGATGATCTTCAATCAACCTGTAGGGGAAGAAAGGAGGGAGTATGAAGATATAACCGAAGTTTAGGAAAACGGTTTGAAGAACATTACCTTGTTCTTCGGCAGTGGCTGTGGAGCCTCCTACAAAGAAAAGACAATGAAGAATTATCAGTTCTTCATGCAGTCGAAACAGAGGGCAAAAGAAAATAAGAAGAACATACGTTCTTCACTTACCTTGCAGCAGCAGAACGATCAAATAGGTTTAGGGTTTGGTCGATCAAGACTATTTATAGGATTTTGGAGTTCTAACAAAAGTAGTGTTTGATTGGAAGTAATATTTCCAAGATTGAGTTATTACCACATTCGAACTCTTCCTCATAGTTATCACTTACCCTGGATAAGTTCTGGGTTCGAACGGTTCCGAATGGAATTAACGACTTTGGTCAGGGCGTGTATTCTTTAATTAACGCCTTGCATAAGGGCGTTTCTTAAAAAGCGCCTTGAAAAAGGGCGTTTCGTGTTTTAAAACACGCCCAAGATAGGGGCGTTTCTTTTACTTACCCATTTGGTCGCGTGAGAACTGACGACCGTAGGTGTGGGCGTCCTTTCTTTATTCACGCCATGGATAGAGGCGTTTCTTTATAAATTAACGCCTTAATAAGAGGCGTTATTTTTAATTTGTTTTATTTCGTCCAATTAACCCTATTCCTTTTATATATATTACTTCTGTAATATATATGTTTTAATTCATTTCAATTATTCATTTATTAGGGTTGCTACACCCTCCCCCACTTAAAAAGAATTTGGTCCCCAAATTCAATATATATATAATTATACACGTGGAGAGTGTAGGACATATACCTCTTAGAATAACTCGGGAAATCGTTTCTTCATAGATTCCTCGGTCTCCCATGTCGCTTCGTGTTCAGGATTCTTATTCCATTGCACCTTAAGCATGGGAATAACCTTATTCCTTAGAGCTCGTATTTCTCGATCTAATATCTTTAAAGGCCTCTGTTCATATGTGAGATCTTTCTGGATCACCAGATCTCCATGCTCAATAATATGTGACGGATCGTGCACATACTTCTTCAACATAGATATGTGAAATACATTGTGTACCTCGGACAACTGAGGAGGCAACGCGATGCGATAAGCAACCTCGCCAACTCTTTCGAGTACCTCAAATGGTCCGATGAATCTTGGCGTAAGCTTGCCCTTAACACCAAATCTTCGTATGCCACGTCCAGGGGATATTTTAAGAAATACATGATCTCCAACCTGGAATTCAAGATCTCTTCTCCTGGTATCAGCATAAGCCTTTTGCCTTGTCTGAGCAACTTGTAATCTTTCTCTGATTACCTGTATCTTCTCAGTTGTATCCCTTACCATGTCTGGACCTAATAGTTGTTTCTCTCCAACTTCGTTCCAACATATGGGAGATCGGCAACTCCTTCCGTATAAGGCTTCGAAAGGTGCCATTTGGATACTAGCTTGGTAGCTATTATTATATGCAAATTCAACTAAAGGTAAGTGGTCATGCCAGCTTCCTCCAAAGTCAATAATGCATGCTCTCAGCATATCTTCAACAACTTGATTAGTTCGCTCGGTCTGACCATCCGTTTGTGGGTGAAAAGCAGTACTAAAGTTGAGCCTTGTTCCCAACGAATGTTGTAATCCCTTCCAAAAATGAGAAGTAAAACGGGGATCTCTGTCAGACACGATTGAGACAGGAATTCCATGTATCCTGACTATTTCTTGATGTACAGTGCAGCTAGCACATCAATTGACCATCGGCTCTTTATTGGCAAGAAATGTGCCGATTTAGTTAATCGGTCAATGATAACCCAGATTCCATCATGTCCTCCTTTAGATTTAGACAAACCCATGATGAAGTCCATACCAATATCCTCCCATTTCCACTTAGGAATATCTAGAGGATGTAGTTTTCCCGCAGGCTTTTGGTGTTCCGCCTTGACCTGTTGGCATGTGAGACAGCGTGATACATAGTCCGCTATTTCTCTTTTCATATTGGGCCACCAAAAGTTCCTCTTTACATCTTGGTACATTTTAGTTGATCCAGGATGAATAGTGTATCTTGATCTGTGAGCTTCATCTAAGATCTTCTTCTTTAATTCCGGACAATCGGGTATACAAGTTCTATCTTTGAACGATAATCTTCCATCAGAAGTTAGTTGAAAATCAGATTGTCCTTCTAATCTGCCTTTGATTTCTACTAATATAGGATCATCATCCTGAAGTGTTTGTATCTCAGATAACAAATCTGACTGTATGCTTACATGAGATAGTGTGACAATTTTGGATTCCGTGTCCAAGCTTATATTGAGCTCGGAGAATTGTTCAAGTAACCTCCATTCTTGCATCATACAATTTGCTATCATTGCTCTCGGCTTTCGACTAAGGGCGTCAGCAACATAATTACCCTTTCCGGGATGGTATTGTATATTGAAGTCGAAGTCCTTGAGATATTCTAGCCAGCGTCTTTGTCTCATGTTTAGCTCCTTTTGTGAAAATAGATATTTGAGACTTTTGTGATCGGAGTATACAGTAAACTGTACTCCATATAAGTAGTGTCTCCATATCTTTAGGGCAAATACTACCGCGGCCAGTTCTAAGTCATGGACGGGGTAATTCTCCTCATGCTTCTTCAGTTGACGTGAAGAGTATGCTATGACCTTTCCTTGTTGCATTAGGACACATCCAAGGCCAATGCCAGAAGCATCAGTGTAGACCTCGAATTTCTCTCCTTCTGTTGGTAGAGCTAACACTGGAGCTGTAGTGAGATGATCTTTGAGAGTTTGGAAACTTCTTTCACATTCCTCACTCCATTCATATCGGATCTCCTTACGAGTTAACCTTGTAAGTGGCACGGCGATTGTTGAGAAGTCTTTGATGAATCGCCTGTAATAGCCTGCAAGGCCTAAGAAACTTCTGATCTCGCTAGCATTGGTTGGTCTTTCCCATTTCCTAACTGCTTCAACCTTTGACGGATCTACAGATAATCCATCCTTGGATATCACATGTCCGAGAAAAGCCACTTCTTCAAGCCAGAATTCGCATTTGCTGAGCTTAGCATATAATTGATTTGTCCTCAAGATTTGTAATGAAATCCTCAAATGCTCTTCATGTTCTTCCTTAGTCTTGGAATATATCAATATATCATCAATGAAAACCACCACAAATTGATCTAGATAAGGCCTGAATATGCTATTCATCAACTGCATAAAGGCAGCAGGGGCATTTGTTAGTCCAAAAGGCATAACAACAAATTCATAGTGGCCATACCTGCTTCTGAACGCAGTTTTATGAATATCTTCGTCTTTAATCCTCAATTGATGATAACCAGACCTGAGATCAATCTTGGAGAAATGTTTGGATCCAGAAATCTGATCAAATAATTCATCGATTCTCGGCAGTGGATACTTGTTCTTGATAGTAAGATGATTCAACTGTCGATAGTCGATACACAATCTCATGGATCCATCCTTCTTCCTTACAAATAGGACTGGGGCTCCCCACGGGGAAGTACTTGGTCTAATGAACCCTTTTTGAATCAATTCCATCAATTGCTTCTTCAATTCTTTTAGTTCTGCAGGGGACATTCTATAGGGTGCCTTTGAAACAGGACCAGCACCAGGGGCTAAGTCGATGGTAAAGGCCACATCTCTTTGCGGGGGTAATCCCGGCAATTCTTCCGGAAATACGTCTGGAAATTCTCGCACTACCTGAATGTCCTCTATCTTGGTTTCTTTAGCTTCTTTAATAGTGACAAAAGCAAGGAAGGATACACATCCTTTCTTGACGAGCTTGCTTGCTCGAAGAGCCGAAATAAGAGGGGATTTGCTTCGACTCTTAGGACTAGTATAAGTCAGTTCCGGAAATTCCTTGAAAACAATCTTGCTATCACGGCAATCAACCGTTGCCTGGTATTTGGATAACCAATCTGCTCCTAGTATAACATCATACTCTTTTAGATCTAAGCAGATAAGATCAATAGGAAAATTCTTTCCTCGAACCAATACCTCACAGTTTTGGTAATGATGTGTGATATCCGTCTCGTTTCCGAGAGGAGTAGACAATACTAATTTCATCCATTCCGGTTCTAGAGGCAATGGGTCAGCAAACTTCTTGGAAACAATGGAATGCGATGCACCCGTGTCAAATAAAACATGTGCATATTTGGAACAAATTTTTAATGTACCTTCCACCAATCCGCCTTCTTCTTCTGGTTCGGTCTCTTGGATTGCATGAAGACGCGCGTTCCTTGTCACTGGGCGTTTACCCTCACCGTCTTGGTCATTCATTAATGGACAATCGGGAATCCGATGTTCACGACTCCCACAACGGAGACATGCTCCTAATTTCCTCCAGCATTCTTCTGTTTTGTGACCAGCCTTGTCACAATGCTTGCATACTACGTTTGAAGGTGTAGTGGTGATAGAGAAAGGCTTGGATTTCTTGAACTTCTGATCTTGAGAGGAAGAACCTCCATTATTGGGCCTCTTCTTAAAGTTGGGTTTAAAAGAACCCGAACTTGTGACTTGCTCCTTTTTGTCTTTCCCACGGATCCTATCAGATAGTTCCGTGGCATCTTCAAGCAACTGAGCTCGGCGCACTATTTCAGTATAAACTTGAATATCCATAGGCGCCAGTTGAGTAATGTAGTGGGGCCTAAGCCCATTAAGAAATCTACGGGCTTTCATCTTTTCCGTGCTAATTAAATGCTTAGCATATCTAGACAGTCTAGAGAACTGTGCTTCATAATCAGCCACCGATAAAGATCTTTGCTTTAATGCGGCAAATTCGGCGGCCTTCTTTTCCTGGACCCTATCAGAGAAATATTTGGCGTTGAAATATTCAACGAATTCTCCCCATGTAACTTGAGTTGGGTCAATTGTAGCTTCAATCGACTCCCACCAGCATCTAGCATCCTTTTCTAACTGGAAAGTAGCTAATAAGACTTTGTCCTGATCCGTGCATTGCATAACACGGAATATACGTTCAATCTCCCGAACCCAATGCTCGGCATCGTCTGGATCGGTCGATCCCATGAACTTCGGGGGATTCATATTCTTGAATGCTTGGTGTAAGCTTCCAGCTCGTGGAGCACCACCTTGTGCTACCTGTTGTAGCACTTGGGTCATCCCTTGAAGGGTACGCTGCATGTTGCGCCATTGAGCACGTTCGGCAGCCATTATCCTACAATTACAATAGCTATGTTAGTATTATATCACTATGATCTTATAAAGGACTCATTGATCATTTAACCCTTGGTTCTACCCACTCTCACTTGGTTAAAGGTTTTGAAACCTATCCTTGGACTTGGGTTTCCTAGGAATTGAATACCTTAGGCTCTGATACCACAAAGACTGTCACGCCCCGAGCGCGGAAGATACCCGGAGATGCGTGACGTGTCTATATCAATCATGTCAATCAGAGTGGTCGTGTATTCGACACGAAGACAGAGATGCGCAAAATAGCAAGATAACCCAATCCTTATTTCATAATGGATAGACTATTACAAATCCAATACTCTGTTTAACAAAAAGAAAAGTACATAGTTGACTCGAGAAAACTATAGAACCAACTAGACGACACTTGTAGAAGCTCTATCACTTTCACTCTTGACCATTCCCATCCGATTGACTTCCATCGTCGTCGGACTTACCTGAAAAGTACAAAGGGACAAACGGAATGAGCGAACGCTCAGTAGGAAATTATATCTCAAGTACTAGCGAGGGGTTTAAGTAATTACATTTTTATGAATGCAATAAAGCTATGCATGCTCGCATAACACGACAGGATAGATAGAATGTAGTATCAAGGAAATAAGATGAACTTATCATGAACTTTCAACAAGATAACAAGTTTATTCGAGATATTCAAGCAAGTACATTTAACAAATCATGTCAAGAACTTTGGCTATCATGTATCAAGCAAGCAAGTAAATTACCCTTTTTCGGGCCACGCATTTCATTTCATGTCAAGTACGAGTCAAGTACAAGATGTGTGTGGAATGTCCAATCAAGCAAGTCAAGTACTCGGTATAATGCCAGATACCTTATCATTTTAACTCCCATGGGCACAAGTACTTTCGGGTGCTCCTCCCAGGACCAGATCGGGCCCTATATGCGCAGGCATTTATCATGTGTTTTGACATCCACTCTTGTTTATATAGCCAATATAGAATTTCAATAATCAAGCTTGTAGATACGTATGACAACATTGATAGAATAGAGTCCAAAAATATGACAAAGGCCGTAGAATGGCGATAATAACGGTATAATCACGAGTTCGATAAAACTAGGTAGAATATGGTTCCCTTAACTTAGGTACCATGATAAATCGATATGGACATTCTTTATATAGAACTGAGGTCCACATGAACATAAGATCAAGCAAGATACCCTCATTCTTATCATAGAATTGGGGTTTACAAGAACTACATGATATGGCATGATATCATCATCCCATTAAGAATTTCTTATGATATACTCTTTGTATAATCATAAGGGCCGGTATACCATGTTTCTTTAGATTGACATGGCAAGGATCGTGTAATGGGTTTTTAGGGTACAACCAGCTCAGTCGGCCTTGAGGGAATCCAAGGCTACGAGGAGTCTTACGGAGGTCTCTATGACTAACTCGCTAGTCCAAAGGAACGGAATGTCCAATGGAGAGCTTGTATGTCAATGAGAGTTGAGTGTGATCGATAAATCAACGTAAAAAGTGGGACTATACTCACGGAATGGAGAATAGTGCCGATATATATATATATATATATATATATATATATATATATATATGTATAATATGAAACCATCGGTAATAGAATCAAGACGAAATCAGGTTACAGTAAAATAACGACTTGAGTAAAGTCGTGTATTGAATAATTAACGCCTAACATGAGGGCGTTTACATATATTGCCAATTTGCAGAATTTTCATTATTTCATTAATTTATCAAAAACACGCCTTGCCTGGGGGCGTTTATTCAAAGTTGAGATCAAAAACGCGCCCTTGGAAGGGGCGTTACTTTCTAATTCCATTTTACAGAATATGTAAATTTCAGGATTTTAACAGATACACGCCCTAGGAAGGGGCGTTACTTTTCAGATTCACGCCTTGTTCTGGGGCGTTAAAATATGGAAAACGACTTTGTCCAAGTCGTGAATTTCAAGAATTTTACAATATTACAGGAAATAAAATTTCAAGGGACATGAGACATGTCGTTGCAGTATAACAGGAATTCACAGGTAGGGGTATGCAAGATATTAGAATCTATATTTCATAATTTATTGAATTTTAAACAGGATCAATTATCAATTTTCAGGTGAGTCTTATGAAATTAACGCCTGCGTACATGGCGTCAAATATTAAATTGACGACCACTGCATGGTCGTGTATTTTAAATTAGCGCCCTGATCAAGGGCGTTTCTTTCAAAATATTGCAGAGAACGTAATAAAAACCTTATAAACAGTATGCATGCCATGCTTATGTATAGATATCTTGCATTAATTCTTATTTGGGCTACAATAACTTGAGAAAATCCTACCTTAATTGATATCTGGAGATGGAACACGTGAATGACTTGATAAGAACACACTGAAGCTTCTAATAGCAGCCGTATGCAGATCGGACAGGAAGAAGAAAAATTCAGTTGATGAAGATGATGGCGACGATGATCTTCAATCAACCTGTAGGGGAAGAAAGGAGGGAGTATGAAGATATAACCGAAGTTTAGGAAAACGGTTTGAAGAACATTACCTTGTTCTTCGGCAGTGGCTGTGGAGCCTCCTACAAAGAAAAGACAATGAAGAATTATCAGTTCTTCATGCAGTCGAAACAGAGGGCAAAAGAAAATAAGAAGAACATACGTTCTTCACTTACCTTGCAGCAGCAGAACGATCAAATAGGTTTAGGGTTTGGTCGATCAAGACTATTTATAGGATTTTGGAGTTCTAACAAAAGTAGTGTTTGATTGGAAGTAATATTTCCAAGATTGAGTTATTACCACATTCGAACTCTTCCTCATAGTTATCACTTACCCTGGATAAGTTCTGGGTTCGAACGGTTCCGAATGGAATTAACGACTTTGGTCAGGGCGTGTATTCTTTAATTAACGTCTTGCATAAGGGCGTTTCTTAAAAAGCGCCTTGAAAAAGGGCGTTTCGTGTTTTAAAACACGTCCAAGATAGGGGCGTTTCTTTTACTTACCCATTTGGTCGCGTGAGAACTGACGACCGTAGGTGTGGGCGTCCTTTCTTTATTCACGCCACGGATAGAGGCGTTTCTTTATAAATTAACGCCTTAATAAGAGGCGTTATTTTTAATTTGTTTTATTTCGTCCAATTAACCCTATTCCTTTTATATATATTACTTCTGTAATATATATGTTTTAATTCATTTCAATTATTCATTTATTAGGGTTGCTACACCGCCAGCACGCCGAGGGCGTGGGATGTATTGGCTCTCTCGTAACTCGCCCGCAGTAGTCACTCAATTATAAGCAAATTCGGGATCGGGCACTCTCTTACCACCGATGGAGCAACGAAAAATAATACTAAACTAAGCAATTAAAGGCCAGAAATGAGAAGTGTTCCGAAGCTCACCTGATCGGCGTGAATACACCGATCCCGGTCGGAGATGAGGGCGAGCGAGGAAGCATGGGCTTACCTGCATGCCGCGCCGTTGAAGCTTCCGCCTAAAAATTAACTTACATTCACTACTACCCTATAAAGGGGGTTGGACAAAGGGTGGGGGAATTAAGTGGTTACAGTCAAACACTACCTCCGCGTAGGGAGGGGCTGTAAGCCGGCCAGGCAGGGATGGATAATTAAGCTAGCAGCCGAAATGTCATATTCCACCGGTTCTGCCAGCTTCTGGGACAGCCAGATAGACAATCGAAGATGGTGCCGCCAAGATCTCTTTCGAGCTCAGAAAAGGCTGAAACCAGTGCCAAAAGTTTCTCACTTGACACGATAGGATGTCTGAATTTTTGTGGAATTTCTTGATATTTTTGGTGGCCGGGACAAGGGCTGGACCAGGGCCGAACTGCTCTGGCGCTGACTGCTCTCAGGTTGCTATTGCTGGAAGATGAAAGTGTCACGAACACTCACAGTATTTGAATGATGCGGGACTAGAACCGCTGTCTCCGTGGACGAGTCTTCTTTCCGCCGGGACCAACGGCGCCATCGGCAGATGTCGGAGCTGATTGTGGAGGCCCAACCAGTAGGGGGTGTCGGTTCAGGCTCAGGGAGACTGACCTGGCGCACCTTAGAAATAAAATTTGGAACTTTTGATGCCAAGGTCCTAAATTTGCTCTGCTTCTTGGGGATGACAGAGGACCTTTAGAGGAAGCCCTCAGCCAAGTGGCGCTCCAAGAATCACAGGAATCAGACCGTGGGAGCCTCTGTAATCCTTCTCTGGTTGTCTGCCTGGGAGGAGCTGCGCAGGTCGCCGACATTCGCTCCTCTGGACAGCTCCGGGATCAGAAGAAGGTGGGACTACCCTCGTTACGAAGTTGACTAGACGAAGATTCCAATGATATATGGTACGTCTCCTGAAGCCTCAAGATGACGCCGTGGCCGCTGCTGCAAGCTGCTGGTACGCTGCTGCCTGCGACAAGAACCTGTTCTTATTGTGGAGGGGGACAAGGGGTGGAGGATGGGTAAGGGTGTGGGGGGGGATGATGGCTTTGAAAGGGGGGAGGGACGTGGATGGGGGTGATGGGGAGGGTGAGGGGCAGCTAGTAGGGGTAGGGGAGCTCAGATCTGGCCTAGGCTGAAGTCCCTTCAACCTTGGGGAGGTGGAGAGTTGCTTGGGGAAGGGAATTGGGTGGTTGGTGGTTAGAGGGTGGGGTGGGGATTGGGGGAGGATCCCTTGGGGCTGGGGTGGAGTAATGAGAGGGGTGTGGGGACTTGGAATAGCCTTGATGGAGGGGGAGAGAGAGATAAAGTAGGTGGGAGGGGAAGAGAGAGAAGGGGGCGACCCCATTGGAGAGAGAGAGATAAGAGAGGGAGGGGAATCCACCCCTTAGAGTGAGAGAGATGGAGAATCCACTCCAATTACACTAAAATGCACTCAATTTTTTTGATTGACCAAAAGATTATAAATGAGGGGGTGAAGGGGGGTATTTATAGAGACTGGACTTTTCATATGACAAAACTGACCCTGACTAATGACTTAATGACCAGACAAGTCCAAGGGGGGCGCCCCTAGGCTTAGCCCACTAGTTGGGCCCATTAGACTACTTAATTAACCACATGACTCAAGACTTAGGTAAATGACCCTTATACCTAGGTACTGGACTCAAATAAAAGAAAAATTACATGGTTTATGACTCAAATAAAAGATGAAAATTACATATCTAGACTCAGAAAAATAGGACTAACACAATGACGTATGCTGACGAACAATCCGAGCCTTGGAAAAATGTGGAGGGGTAAGTGATGCCCCCATCATACCCCCGGGGTGGGGAAAACTTGACCCCGCCGAGTATGGGTCCACCGGAGAAGTAGTACACCAAATGCAGCTTCGGGCGAGCGATGATCTCCAAACTCAGCCCCGCATCCATGGCTGGGGGATGGCGCTTCAACTTCACAAAGTGGCACGGACACACCCTCCTGTTGGCAATGATACCTTGCTTGCCTAGTATTGCCTCCGTGTGCACACGTCAGGCTCTCAGGCTGATTTGTGGTGGCTCTCCGGGGGTGTCCCTCTTAAAAGAAGGTATAGGCTCAAAGCACTCACTCGGTTCCACCGCGGTGCCCATATAGGGTGCCGGATCTGCCACATGGGAAGTGGGGTATATCCCATAACCCGTTGGTAAGTCCAACCCATAAGCTGAGTTGCCAAAGCCACTTGGAACTTGGCAAGGTCCAAGTCCTCGTGCCCTCAAATTGGCGGTGACCCTAGGGTAGAGCCACTCCAAAGTCATCATCGCCCAGTTGCCAACTTGGAATTCAAAATGGCGTTCGCGAGCTTTTGCCCGCTTCTTGTGATTCTCACCGCTCGTTGCTTGTTGCTTGCTTAAATACTCATCCCAAGTACTACGATGCGGTGTAAGTGGGAAACGCAGGATATGCAAAGGGGGGCTAGGACAGTCATATTTTGACCAATCATGCAGAGATGTCATGGAGACTTTGAAGGGTGTGGGAGGGCCGGGGAATCCATAGGTGTCCCTCTCATGCGTGGGTGTGATGAGTGCCGGAGGACCCGGACATCCATGAATGCTCCTAACAAGCTTAAGACTCATGATGAATGAAGGTGGACCATTATATCCGAATATGGACCACTCATGCTTCCTACTTGACATGTGGGTGATATGAATGAATGGACCCGACTTATGAATCATGCCAAGTGGTGTGGTAAGCCTAGACACATGCATGCTTATCCCAAAGGTGACTTCTATGTGCATAGGTGTGGGATGGCCTTTGAACTTCCATGTGAAAGGGTCGAAGGGATCTAGGAAGGTGGATATAGGGTGGGGCACTTCCTTGATCTTTAGGCGGGTGTTTCCTAAGGTCATGGTTCCTATGGTTTAACCTGGGTCATGGATGAGGTGGGCTTGGCCCAACATAGTGGATGGGGTAGGAAAGGGTGGGTTGTGGGTAAGGTGGGGGGGTCATATGGGTAACTAGGCTCCCATTGGTAGGGATCAGAGGGGTCATGGATTGGGCTTCCTAGGGAGAAGTGCTCTACATCCTCAAGGTCTTCACAGGGTGGGTCATCCTCATCTATTGGGATGATTGGGCCGGTGTAGTGAGTGGGTGGGTTGGCCAATGTCCTTGGGATCTCAATGGTAGGAGAGTGGACAGAGATGGGTTCTTCCACCATGGGGAGAAGGAAAAGGAGGTCGCTAGTGTAGCAACCAGCAGTGCAAATTGAGGTGATAGACCCGATGCATGGGTGGATGAGGTCAAGGCTCTTGGGTCGGTCTGCCCCTAGGATCAACAAGCAAGTCAAGTCTAATTGCCACTCTAGACCCTTGAGGAGGTCATCCCAACCCTCTACCTCATAGTAGGATTGGATCGCGGTGTGAAAGGAGGGGAGGGGCATAATTTTGGATTGATGTCCCATGGGTGAGAGGTGTGGGGGTGAACTAGGGATAGTGGGGCCTCGCTTGAGCCATTGGAGTATGGTCTCATTCACGGTGAGGGTGCCATGAGTGGTGGTGGTTAGTTCTTGAAGGACCGGGCTAGGAGAAGTGAATGGAATGGGAAGCTCTTGGATTTCCTCTATGGCGGGAGGTGGGTTCGGATTGGTACCCACCTCTTCTTGAGTGGGTGTGTGGGCCATGGTTTCCTCTACCAAGGTGCTAGGACAATTATTTGGGGGTGGGGTGATGGTGATAGCCGGTGTGTGGTGTACCCGAGGTGGTGAACAAGCATGGGCTTGGGTTGGGATTGGTAAGGGAAGTAGTGGAGGTCTAGGTTGGGGTTGGGTTGGGGTACGGAGAAGAAGATGGGTGGGTTGAGGGGTTTTGGGAAGATTGTCGTTGGGAGGGGTGTCCCTGTTGCGGAACGATGGAGGGGTAATGGTGGTCGGGGCGAGAGAGGTTTCAACCACTAGGGGCATGGGAAGATGCTTCCTCATGGGGCATTTTCCGACGATGTGCCCCAATTGGTGGCACCTATAACATTCCGGCTCGCACTTACCGGAGAGTATTTCACTCACTTCTATCTCTATAGGGCTCTTTCCCTTTTGAGAAGGGGTGAGGCGAGGGGTGGCGGAGGGGGCCAATGGGGCTTGAGTGGTGTGGGTTGTGGAATGGGGTTTTGGTTGGGGTGGGGGGAATTGGGGATCTAGAATCTTGGGTTGGTCGGATGGGGATGGAGGAGTTGAAGTGCTCCATGGGCTTTGATGATGCGAGTAGGCAGGGGACACATATCTAGCCCTAAGTTGTTCCTTCATGTTTCCCCAAGTGGTGATGGGATCTTCCCTTCTAATTATCCTTAGCCTGACAATTTGCAGCCAATAGGTTTGAGCCCATTTGGTAAGTTATGATTTGGAAAATCAGACTTTCTCATCCTCGGACATGGGATACCAAGTGAAGTAATGGTCCATTGAGACTTCCCAACCTAAATAGTCACTTGGTTTGCTAGACCCATCAAAGGTGGGTGGGTGGGAAGGTGCACTCCTATCGGTCGCCCTTAGGGCAAGCCCATTTTCCTCTAATTGGTTGAGTCGACCCGATAGGCTATCAAGCCGCTCATTGGCATAAGTCATGGCTCCCATTAGGTAGTCGACATGGCCGTGGAGGCCATGTTTGTTGGTGGTGGGTTTCCCTTGGCGGTTTGGACTCATGAAGAGGGCCGATGGGTATGGTCGGTATGAGGCGACCATGCTAGTTGATAAGAGCGATGCACCGGGAGAATCTAAATGCATATGTGCATCATAGGTTGATACCAATTGATGTGACACCGCCTTGGGGGTGATAGTCACAAGACCGAAGACCTCTCGGACCTAGCAAGTAAGCAATGCAACAGACTGGCAACTTCACTCGAGCAGACTCACCCGCTTGGCACACACTAGGGCCCGTAGGCAAACCGGTGATGGTGGTAAGGGTCCGGGATGGGACCTCGTTGCTCCGGGGGTTGGCTAGCCTAAGATTGAACCTCCAAGGTTTTAGGGATGCCAACTCTCGAAGGCAGACAGGACGCCGAAGGCGTGGGATGTATTGGCTCTCTCGCAACTCGCCCGCAGTAGTCACTCAATTATAAGCAAATTCGGGATCGGGCACTCTCTTACCGCCGACAGAGCAACCAAAAACAATACTAAACTAAGCAATTAAAGGCCAGAAATGAGAAGTGTTCCGAAGCTCACCTGATCGGCGTGAATACACCGATCCCGGTCGGAGATGAAGGCGAGCAAGGAAGCGTGGGCTTACATGCACGCCGCGCCGATGAAGCTTCCGCCTGAAAATTAACTTACATTCACTACTACCCTAGCAAGGGGGTTGGATAAAGGGTGGGGGAATTAAGTGGTTACAGTCAAACACTACCTCCGCGTAGCGAGGGGCTGTAAGCTGGCCAGGCGGGGATGGGGAATTAAGCTAGCAGCCAAAATGTCGTATTCCGTCGGTTCTGCCAGCTTCTGGGACAGCCGGACAGACAGTCGAAGATGGTGCCACCACAATCTCTTCCGAGCTCAGAAAAGGCTGAAACCAGTGCCAAAATTTTCTCACTTGACACGGGAGGATGTCTGATTTTTCGTGGAATTTCTTGATATTTTCAGTGGCCGGGACAAGGGCTGGACCAGGGCCAAACTGCTCTGGTGCTAACTACTCTCAGGTTGCTATTGCTGGAAGATGAAGGTGTCACGAACGCTCCCGGTATTTGAATGATGCGGGACTAGAACCGATGTCTCCGTGGACGAGTCATCTTTCCGCCGGGACCAATGGCGCTATCGGCAGATGTTGGAGCTGATTGTGGAGGCTCGAACAATAGGGGGTGTCGGTTCAGGCTCAGGGAGACTGACCTGGCGCACCTTGGAAAGAAAATTTGGAACCTTTGATGCCAAGGTCCTAAATTCGCTCTGCTTCTTGGGGATGACAGAGAACTTGTAAAGTAAGCCCTCAGCCAAGTGGCGCTCCAAGATCACAGGAATCAGACCGTGGAAGCCTCTGCAATCCTTCTTTGGTTATCTACCTGGGAGGAGCTGCACAGGTCACCGAGATTCGCTCCTCTGGACAGCTCCGGGATCAGAAGAAGGCGGGACTTCCCTCGTTGCGAAGTTGACTGGACAGCAATTCCAACGATATATGATACGCCTCCTGAAGCCTCACGATGACGTTGTGGCCCCTGCTGCAAGGTGCTAGTACACTGCTGCCTACGACCAGAACCTGTTCTTATTGTGGAGGGGGGCAAGGGGTGGAGGATGGGTAAGGGTGTGGGGGGGATGATGGCTGTGAGAAGGGGGAGGGACGTGGATGGGGGTGATGGGGAGGGTGAGGGGTAGCTAGTAGGCGGAGGGGAGCTCAGATCTGGCCTTGGGTGAAGTCCCTTCAACCTTGGGGAGGTGGAGAGTTGCTTGGGGAAGGGAGTTGGGTGGTTGGTGGTTAGAGGGTGGGGTGGGGATTGGGGGAGGATCCCTTGGGGTTGGGGTGGAGTAATGAGAGGGGTGTGGGGACTTGGAATAGCCTTGATAGAGGGGGAGAGAGAGAGAAAGTAGGTGGGAGGGGAAGAGAGAGAAAGAGGGGCGACCCCCTTAGATAGAGAGAGATAAGAGAGGGAAGAGAGGGAGGGGAATCCACCCCTTAGAGAGAGAGATGGAGAATCCACTCCAATTACACTAAAATGCACTCAATTTTTTTGATTGACCAAAAGATTACAAATGAGGGGGTGAAGGGGGGTATTTATAGGGACTAAACTTTTCATATAATGAAACTGATCTTGACTAATGACTTAATGACCAGACAAGTCGAGGGGGGGCGCCCCTGGGCTTAGCCAACTAGTTGGGCCCCATTAGACTAATGAATTAACCACGTGACTCAAGACTTAGGTAAATGACCATTATACCTAGGTACTGGACTTAAATAAAAAAAAAATTACATAGTTTATGACTCAAATAAAATATGAAAATTACATAACTAGACTCAGAAAAATAGGACTACCACAATGGCGCATGCCGACGAACAATCCGAGCCTTTAAAAAATGTGGAGGGATAAGTGATGCCCCCATCACATTCATTTTTGAAATGTCACATCTATTCCTCTAGTCCCCCACCTTTTCCTAATGCCAAAGGGGGAGAGAGTTTTGGTGGTGGCCACAATATTTTGTCATCATCAAAAAGGGGGAGATTGTTGGGTTCGCTATACTCCCTCTTTGCACTTGGTGATGGTTTTGATGATAACACAATATTATGTGTAAGTTTTGTGGAAAATATGCTTTGATTCTTGCATATCATGAATGTGGTACTTGCACATTTATCATGGGACATTTGAGGTGTTTTGGGTCTTAACTTCTTGCTACACATGAGTATTGATCTATTTGAGTTGAATGAGATCATGTATAGCTATTACATGTCAAATTGACTATGCTTCTAACTGAGGTTTTGGTTGGTTAATGAATGTTGTTTGATATGTAAGATCTTCTTATTATTTATACAAGAGTGGCACCCCTTTGTTAAATGGTTCTTTACCTCAAGGACTAATCTGGCTATATTTATTGTGCAGGACATAGTTGAGGGAGATGTTTCATTGATCAAATTCTTTGGACTCCTCCTACATTATGAATGAATCGCTAACATATATTATTCTATATATATGTATGACAGGGGTGATCATACAAAGGTTCAGGTAATTGACACCTGCTTATATGGCTACTTTATCTCATAAGTATAAACTGTGCTACCCTTGATTTATCAAAGGGTTAATAGAAATCCAAACATCTGCATCAATGCCAATGGTAAGAATGAGCATTTTGAATGTTGGTTTCTGGTGGATTTTTGGTAAGCATTGCATAGAATACTTGTTTTTATGCTCATTGCTTGTTCAGTGAAATTGGGTTTGCATGTGTCTCATGCATGCTCTTATTAATTGTCTTGAGGTTGTCTTTTGCTCATCTAGCTTCTTATTGTCCTTAATAAAACCCTAGTTTGATTAGTGTTTTAAGACCTTCTAATGCATGTTATTCACTTGGAGAAATCAAGTTTTCAAATGGGGTTGTAGGTTTTTCAGATTGCATTGGACAGCCTAAGGTAGTTTCCAGTCTGAGGGAGCAAGTGTCGACTCACTTATTCCTGGCTGTGTTGGTTCTTGCATCAGGTGGAAAAGTTTCAACTCTTAGAGTTGAAACTTTCAGACCTATATGATGTTTTTGTGGCTGACAGAACTCCTTACAAAAAGTGTCGACTCTGAGAGTTGACACTTATGTCCTGGGTGATTTTTCTTCATCGCTGGCTGCACCCTGTGAAGAAAGTGTCGACTCTAAGAGTCGACACTTCTTCTAGGCGGACCGGATCGGGTTTTCTGTAAGCCATACGAACCTTATCAAACCTAATCCATTTAGTCCCCTCATGGACCCATTTACCCTTTGGGTTCCCTTACATATAATAGAAGGGTTTTGGGAGGTTTTTATCATAGGCATGCTTGTCATATGTTCATCTATTTGCTGCCCTTTATATCCTTGCGATTTTTACAAGGAAAACGAACGAAAGGGATAATTGTTTTATCTTTTGCAGGGAAATGAAGAAAGAGGGCAGCCACAAGGTGGAGAGGAGAGGGATTTGAGTGATTATTAGTTTCTGATGTTTGCAGGTGGATTTGGAGCTTGGATCTGAAGGGTTATCATGTTCGAGCTGCAGTCAAGGTTAGTTCTTCAAGAAGGTGGATCGGCTACTCCATCTAGCTGCGGATTCTACTCTCTCTCCGACCGGTGCTTCAAGGAAAACATCTAAACAGCCATTCAAGAAAAAGGGGGAAACATTCCACATCTTTTACCCATTTTCTTGTGATAGTTTTCTTGATCTACATCCTGCTGTGAGCATATATTTATTATCTTTGTATTTTTCTGAATCAAAATATTTCTATGTGTGGTGTACGAAGCTGCGTCTCCGTGTGAGGATTTAGTGCGGGGTGAGTTCCCCGAGTGTGTGTGGTGTGCTACGGTGGCAGTGGTATAGGGCCAGGCCCCGTGTGTGTGGAGTGCTGCTGTAATACCATAGATTTTTATTGGATCTTTCGGATCCTTATCGGAGAGCTTTCAGATCCTTTTTGTGGGTCCGGAGTTGAGTTTTACGATGCACGTGAGTTTTTCTCTCGTACAAGTTACAGAACCCTGTAATGAGTTTATTCTTCAGTTCATCGACACGAGGACGCTACAGTTGCATTGTGCTCTTCTCGAGGATCGTTTCTCCTATTTTTGCGTATTTTTTTGGATTTGTGGATTTTCGGGCATAAAAATCAAAATTTTAGAAAATTAGGAAAATTCCTAATTTTCTTCTTTTTATTATTTTCTTCCCTCTCTCCTCCCTCATTCTCACATTTCCTTCCTCTCTCTCGTTCTCTCTCCCCTCTGCTCCTCTCGACGCGGGGCGCACACCGTTGGCGAGCTGGCTGAGGCGGGAACGCGATGGAGTGAACCTGGAGCGTGATAGAGTGACGGATGGAGCATGGCGCGGTGTGATCCCTCGGTGGATTCAAAGCCAACGTGGTTCGTTGGTTTGATGATTTTTGGCACAGTTTAGTCGCTTCGGCGCGTGGAATCTTCGGTGGAGGTAGGGAGATGGAAGCTCTACTTCTCTACTACGATCCCTCGTAGTTTCACGCCGAACGGTGCGAGAACAAGTGGGTTTCATTCAAGTTTGGGAAAATCATGCCTTTGGGGTGTTCGTCGGGTTCGTCGAAAAACGACGATGATTTTCAGATCAGTTGGTGTCATTCGAACCCCTGGAATGTCAACATTCCATTCCGACTGATTTCGTTGTGATTGGTGGTCATTTGGGACCGGTAGGAGCCCGGGAACCCATGTGATTCCATTTGGGTCAATTCGGTAGAATTGCCCATTTCTAGCATTTGTGCGTCGATTTGACCCCTTCTGGAGTATGGAAGGTCGGTATCGTCATTGTGGTGGTATCCCCTTCGTTTCGGAGTGAACGGGGCATGGAAAGGCCGAGATCCGGTCGATCCCATGGTTTTCCCACCGTAACGCCTTAACGGTCATTACAGTGACCATTGAGGCTATTACGCGGTCCAATGTGTGACCGTTTTAGGTATGTCGGTTTCGGCCTTTGCGGTCGTGCGATCGACCATCTTCAGTGCTTCACGGTCCATTATAGGACCATTTATATCTTTCGGATGGCCCTTGGGTGGCCGTGTGGTTTCCTTAGTCGCGCGGGTCAGTTGAGCGGTCTTATGATAGACCGTTCAGCTTGCTTAAGCGGTCCCTTGCTAGACCGCTAAGCATGGTTGACTCTAGTCAACAGTTGTATGGCAGTTGGTGAAGCGGTCCTTCTCTAGACCGTTTCTTATCTTTAGCGGTCCATTGCTAGACCGTTATTGACCGTTTTGACCAAGTTACTATTTTAAGTCGGTTTGATCTAGCGGCCTTCTCTTAGACCGTCTAGACAGCTTCGCGGCCCATTCGTAGACCGCGAAGGGGTGTTTGACCGTGGTTAAGGGTTTTAGGTCGGTTAGCATTGGTCCGCTACGCGGTCCATGTTTAGACCGCGTACGTTTGTGAACGGTCCCTTTGTAGACCGCTTAGGTGGTTTGAGTAGTAGGTCAGTTGTGAGTTGACTGGGCTTAGCGGCCTATCGAATAACCGCTCCAGTCATTTTGTAGCCCTCCTTGTGACCGCCTAGTGTCTGTTCTGCGGCTGGTAAGTGGCACTTTACTTGACCGCCTACGTTGCTGAGCGGCCAAGCATTAGACCGCGTACCACCAGAGAGCTGTGTTTCCGAAGTTCTTGTTTCCAATCGTCTTGGCTTGACCTTATGGTTTGCCCGTTGTCCCATGGAGGTCTTTTGATATCCTATGAGGGCTATGACCATATTATAAGGCAGCCAAGGGTGTCCTTAGCTCGAGTAGTGTTTAGTACTGCTTCTAAGTCATTATTTAGGTTCTGGTCAACCCGGTGAGATCCAGTGGTTGACATGTCGTGAGTGTCTCGACTATCTTGAATGGATCGAGACATGGTTCTGAACACTTTGAGGTATTATCTTACCTCGGGTTATGTGTCCAGGTGTTTTGAGGGTCTTGATATTCCCTCAAGTCTTCGTGATTCATTTTATACCGATGTTTCCTTTGACTTAGAGATTAGGCCGATTGGCGGCTTGTTCCGCTTTGTGCGATGATCTTGACCCCGAGTCATGAGACTCAAAGATCGTTGTGTCAGTAGGTCTAGTTGCCTTGTCCTGAGTTCGGCAGTAGTTTTGGTGTGTTGTCTCGTGCTTCATGCTTGGTGCTTCGTAGTACGTGTGATAGTACGTGCCTAGCCTATCTGTACTTCAGCACTCGTGTTTCATAGTGTCCGTGTCTAGTGAGCCTCTAGTATTCGTATCTCGATGACCTCGAGTGTTGTCCCACCTGGGAGTGGTGGCGGTGCAGTTCCCGAGATATAGTTTTTAGGCTAGTTTCCGTGGGCTCCCTTGCCTAGCAGTAGCGTGCTGCTGGGGAGAAAACTAGCTAGAGACCTGGCTCAAGGCATTGAGCTTGTGTGTGCACACGTGGTCAGGGGCGTTTGGACGAGCATCGACAGGCGTGACCCTGACTAGCCACTCGTTACTATAGTTCCTGGTTCAGTTCAGTGAGTATCTCAATCTCCGTCATTCTCGGCGTCCGTAGAGAGATACTCATGGCTTAGTGTAAGACGTCAGTGGACGCATCTGGCTGTTCTTCTAGTGAGGACGTGCTTCCATCACGTGACATGTGACTCCCATGTTTCTCATTCTTTGTGTCGTGACCTTTTCCGCGTTAGTCTTTTCTTGTCTTTGCCTGAGGTCGACTTTGTGTAGCGTGCACGGCAATCTAGTCATGTATGCTTTAGTGTTCCGTATTTGTCTAGGTCTCTTCTAGGCCTTTTGCCTGTTTTCGTGAATCTTAGCTTAGGCCTGGTGTCGTGTCGACAGATCGGTAACTCCTGACTTTATGAGATTAGGGTTCGCCTTTCTGTTGCTGTTCAAAGTAGTTTAGGGAGCCGTACTTCCTTTGACAGTCATGTTTTGTCTGATATGGCATCTTCCCCTTTTCCTTTTGTAGTTCCTACTCCTTCTTTTACAGCTTTCCTGTAGTAGTTTAGCACTGCTGTTCCTAATTTCTTTCCTACTTTTCTACTACTGCTGTTTTGTTGTAGCGTGTTACTGCATTGTTCCCAGTGGGGATCCGTGTGACCCCTACTGAGCCAGTGACACGAGGCTCACCCCTACTTTTCAGGTGTGGTCGTGCTTCTTCCTCGTGATCCGTGGGCGGTGTCGGTTCGTAGTTGCTAGCGGTACCTGCGTCGGGCTTCCCCCAACCTCAGTGTACATTTTCTTTCCTGTTAGACTATACTTGTCTTTCCTTTGGACTGGACTATGTTATTAATTTAAACTGTTAATTAAAAAGTAATTTTATTTCAGCTACTTTAACAAACCTGATTAATGAAATTTAATTGCTTACTGTTATATCTGGGGCTTCAATGTACTACACAACAATCCCTTTATCCCTTCGGAGCTTTACAGCTCTTGGGAGGCTTCACGGTTTCCAAGTGGTATCGGGTCTACTCGGTAATCCTATCGGGTATATCCGGTATCTGGAGTCCGGGTCGTCACAGGTGGTATTAGAGCTCTGTTGTGTGCAAGTACATGGGAATATGAGATATTACAGTATTCAGAGTCCTGAAGGTCCAGTTAGTCTACTGCTAGCGTAGGTTCGTGATTCCTTATCGTTTTGTTTCCGTGTGTGGTCTTGTGCGTGCCGCGTCTGCACTGTGCAAGATGATTTTACTTTCGTCCGGATGTGATGGGATGCTCTTTTTCGCCCAGGTGTTTGTCTCGCTTGTGCTGTACCTGGCAGAGTTCACCGATAGGTGCGAATCTGTAGTACACTGTTCGAGATTTTTTCGTGGCTTGTTCTGGTGGCTGGTGACTTTTTTGGTTGGTGTGATGGCCATGCAAATTTTTATGTTATTTTGGTCGACCCAGCTCGAGTCTGTTTAGCTCCCAAGGTGTCTCACTTCTGTTGAAGTAGTCGATTAGATTCCTTCCTGGTGAGCTTCTGTTAGTCGAGCTTGATGCTTCTCATCCTATTTGGTGGAGTCTTTTCGAGGTAAGCCTTGGAGGTGTTGTCTTGGTGATGCCTTTGTCCTGTGTCTACTTAAGTGTGGACTGTGTTTATGCTGAACCTGATATGCTTCTTGTTCGACGATTGCTTGGCTTTGGACACAATTCTGTGTTAAAAGCCATTGTGCACCGTGTTCGTCATGCTGTGTCTAGCAGCCGATGTGTTGTGAAGGTTTGGTAATTATTTTTAGGACATAAGGATAAGCTGAGATTAACCTTTCTTTGTGCTTTGTGCTGAAGCTGGTGCTCTTCTTAGTTTGCACTTAGGCTACTTGTGATCGGTTGTTCGCAAGATCAGTACTCGTGGCGTGTTATATTACGATTTTTATGAATTGTGATGGCACCGTGTATGTGCTGTGATGCGGGTACCGAGGTAGTTCTGATGCATGTGTGCGTTGTTTGAGTGCACAGCGGAAGCGTGTGGGCGGGTCACCCACAGGTCAAGGACTAGCCGGTAAAGAGAATTGTTCTTCTCGATGTGACTTCATCTTGGCTGCGTATGCCTTGATGTTATTTGTTGCCGTGCTGTTGTTATTGGAGGCCTTCTGGTGTTGGCACTGGCATTTGTAAGTGTTGGGGAAACTGTCGGCATGTCTACTGGTTGAGTAACCTCTGCTTCCTTGTAACATTTTCTTGGGTGCTATTTTCTCAGGGCGTGATCGTGGTCCTTGAGATGCGTTCCCCGAGATTGTTGTTGTTGTGGGTCTTTCTTGGTGAGCTGCTCGATGCATGACTGGTACCTTGTTAGTCGTATGTTCAGCTGTTAATATGCCTTGATATGACCCAACTTGCGATTGTGTCCCGTGGTTCTGTGTCAGTACGGTGCCAGGATCCTGCAAGTGCTACTGTTATCGTGTTGTTGTTTTGTCGTTATTTCTCTGTGTATCTGTCTTGGGACTGTGTGGATCAAGGTCTTGTCAGTTAGTCTTGCTGTACTCTTCTCTCCTGGTAGGGTTAGCATGCGACTCAAATCAGATGTAATGTCTGAGTAAGGACTGACTTGATTATGTTTGTGGTCCGGTGCTGTCGTTGCGTCTTGTGTGCTAGGCTTTTGTTGTTGCCTTTAGCACTAGAGCCGATGATGTCGAGTGTTAGCTATGAGGATTATGCTTCCTTGTCTAAGTTGATGCTTGTTGTGTCTGTGGTTTGGTTTTATCAGTAGCTATTTTCGTGGCATGAGTCGTGTCTCCTTTCCTGTGAGACGTAAGCGACGTTGCCTTGTTTCGGAGGTGTCAGACTTGTGTTCACTTCTGTATGCCATGCTCGTTCTGTGGATCGATTCCCCTTGAGATCTAGAGTGTGTGCTTGTGATTATGGTTTGACAGTGTTCCTCTGAATTGTGTTTTTCAAGATTCATGTAGCTCCGTGTTAGCGTGTTGGGTTTGTTCTTCCCTGCTTCTTCTTGCTAGCTCCTTAAATTTTGAGGATGAAATTTCTTGAAGGAGGGGAGGCTGTAATACCCTGGATTCTTATCGGATCTTTCGGATCCTTATCGGAGAGATTTCAGATCGTTTTTATGGGTCATGAGTTGAGTTTTACAATCCACGTGGGTTTTTCTCTCGTACAAGTTACGGAACCCTGTGGTCAGTTTATTCTTCAGTTCACTGACTCGAGGATGCTACAGTTGCATTGTGCTCTTCTCGAGGATCGTTTCGCCTATTTTTACATATTTTTCTAGATTAGTGGATTTTCGGGCATAAAAATCAGAATTTTGAAAAATTAGGAAAATTCCTAATTTTCTTCTTTTTATTCTTTTCTTCCCTCTCTCCTCCCTCATTCTCACGTTTCCTTCCTCTCTCTCGTTCTCTCTCCCCTCTACTCCTCTCGACGCGGGGCGCGCACCATTGGCGAGCTGACTGAGGCGGGAACGTGATGGAGTGAACCTGCAACGTGATGGAGTGACAGATGGAGCGTGGCACGGCATGATCCCTCGGTGGATTCAAAGCCGGCGCGGTTCGTTGGTTTGATGGTTTTCGACGCGGTTTAGTCGCTTCAGCGCGCGGAATATTTGGTGGAGGTAGGGAGATGGAAGCTCTACTTCTCTGCTATGATCCCTCGCAGTTTCACGCCGAACGGTGCGAGAACGAGTGGGTTTCATTCAAGTTTGGGAAAATCATGCCTTTGGGGTGTTCGTCGAGTTCGCCTAAAAATGGCGACGATTTTCAGATCAGTTGGTGTCATTCGAACCCCTGGAATGTCAGCAATCCATTCCCACTGATTTCGTTGTGATTGGTGGTCATTTGAGACCGGTAAGAGTTCGGGAACCCATGTGATTCCATTTGGGTCAATTCGGTAGAACTGCCCATTTCTAGCCGTTTGTGCGTCGATTTGACCCCTTCCAGAGTGTGGAAGGTCGGTATCATCATTGTGGTTGTATCCCCTTCGTTTCGGAGCAAATAAGGCGTGGAAAGGCTGAGATTCGGCCGATCCCATGGTTTTCCTGCCGTAATACCTTAACGGCTGTTACAGTGACGGTTTAGGCTATTACGCGGTCCAATGTGTGACCATTTTATGTATGTCGGTTTCGGTCTTCGCGGTCGCGTGATAGACCGTCTTCAGTGCTTCGCGGTCCATTATAGGACCGTTTATATCCTTCGGACGGCCCTTGGGTGGAAGTGTGTTTTCCTTAGTCACGCGGGTCAGTTAAGCGGTCTTACGATAGACCGTTCAGCTTGCTTCAGCGGTCCCTTGCTAGACCGCTAAGTAAGGGACCGCTTAAGCATGGTTGACTCTAATCAACAGTTGTATGGCGGTTCGTGAAGCGGTCCTTCTCTAGACCATTTCTTGTCTTTAGCGGTCCATTGCTAGACCGTTATTGACCGTTTTGACTGAGTTACTGTTTTAAGTAGGTTTGATCTAGCGGCCTTCTCTTAGACCGTCTAGACAGCTTCACGGCCCATTCGTAGACCGCGAAGGGGTGTTTGACCATGGTTAAGGGTTTTAGGTCAGTTAGCGTTGGTCCCCTACGCGGTCCATGTTTGGACCGCGTATGTTTGTGAATGGCCCCTTTGTAGACCGTTTAGGTGGTTTAAGTAGTAGGTCAGTTGTGAGTTGACTGGGCTTTGCGGCCTATCGAATGACCGCTCCAGTCATTTTGCAGCCCTCCTTGTGACTGCCTAGTGTCTGTTCTGTAGCTGGTAAGCGGCCCTTTACTTGACCGCCTACGTTGCTGAGCGGCCAAGCCTTAGACCACGTACCACCAGAGCTGTGTTTTCAAAGTTATGGTTTCCAATCGTCTTGGCTTGACCTTATGGTTTGCCCGTTGTCCCGTGGAGGTCTTTTGATATCCTATGAGGGCTATGACCATATTATAAGGTAGCCAAGAGTGTCCTTACCTTGAGTAGTGGTTTGTATTGCTTCTGAGTCTTCTGAGTCATTATTTTGATTCTGGTCAACCCGGTGAGATCCAGTGATTGACATGTGACCTCGTGAGTGTCTCGACTATTCTGGATAGATCGAGACATGGTTCTAGCACTTTGAGGTATTGTCTTACCTCGGGTTGCGTGTCCAGGTGTTCTGAGGGTCTTGATGTTCCCTCAGGTCTTCGTGATTCGTTTTATACGGATGTTTCCTTTGACTTAGGGATTAGGCCGATTGGCGGCTTGTTCTGCTTTATGCGACGATCTTGACCCGGAGTCGTGAGACTCAAAGATCGTTGTGTCAGTAGGTCTAGTTGCCTTGTCTTGAGTCCGACGGTAGTTTTGGTGTGTTGTCTCATGCTTCGCGCTTGGTGCTTCGTAGTACGTGTGACAGTTCGTGCCTAGCTTGTCTGTACTTCAGCACTTGTATTTCGGAGTCTCTGTGTCTAGTGAGCCTCCACTAGTCGTAGCTCGATGACCTCGATTGTCGGCCCACCTGGGAGTGGTGGCAGGGTAGTTCCCGAGATACAATTTTTAGGCTAGTTTTCGTGGGCTCCCTTGCCTTGCAGTAGCGTCCTGCTGGGGAAGAAAACTAGCTAGAGGCCTTGCTCAAGGCATTGAGCTTGTGTGTGCACACGTGGTCAGGGGCGTTTGGACGAGCGCCGACGGGCGTGACTCTGACTAGTCACTCGTTACTGTAGTTCCTGGTTCAATTCAGTAATTATCTCAGTCTCCGTCATTCTCAGCGTCCATAGGGAGATACTCATGGCACAGTGTAGGACGTCAGTGTACACATCTGGCTATATTTCTAGTGAGGAGATGCTTCCGTCTCGTGACACGTGACTCCTGTGTTTCTCATTCTTTGCATCGTGACCTTTTTCGGGTTAGTCTGTTCTTGACTATGCCCGAGGTCAGCTCTATGTAGCGTGCACGGCAATCTAGTCATGTATGCTTTAGTTTTCCGTATTTGTCTAGGTCTCTTCTAGGCCATTTGCCTATTTTTGTGAATCTTAGCTTAAGCCTGGTGTTGTGTCGACGGATCGATAACTCCTGACTTTCTGAGATGATGGTTCGCCTTTCTGTCGATGTTCAAAGTAGTTTAGGGAGCCGTACTTCCTTCGACAGTCGTGTTTTGTCCGATATGACATCTTCCTCTTTTCCTTTTGTAGTTCCTACTCCTTCTTTTACAGCTTTCCTGTATTAGTTTAGGACTGCTGTCCCTGCTTTCTTTCCTGCTTTACTACTACTGCTATTTTGTTGTAGCGTGTTACTGTGTTGTTTATAGTTGGGAACTGCGTGACCCCTACTGAGCCAGTGACACGAGGCTCACCCCTACTTTTCAGGTGTGGTCTGCTTCTTCCTCATGATCCGTGGGCGGTGTCGGTTCGTAGTTGCTAGCGGTACCTGTGTCGGGCTTCCCCCGACCTTAGTGTACGTTTTCGTTCCTGTTAGACTGTAATTATCTTTCATTTGGACTGGACTCTGTTGTTAATTTAAAATGTTAATTAAAAAGTAATTTTATTTCAGCTACTTTAGCAAACCTGATTAATGAAATTTAATTGCTTATTGTTATATCTGGGGCTTCAATGTACTACACAACAATCCTTTTATCCCTTCGGAGCTTTACAACTCTTGGGAGGCTTCACGGGTTCCAAGTGGTATTGGGTCTACTCGGTAATCCTATCGGATATATCCGGTATCCAGAGTCCGGGTCGTCACAGCTGCGGAAGCAGCGTGTGTGGTGTTAGGGCTCATCCCCATGATTGCTACAGTTCGTAGCGTTTTAGTGAAGCCTCATCGGGTTTCAGTGAGCGGTGGACGTAGGGAGCCCGTCGTGGTCCCGAACCACCTAAAAATCTCTGTGTTGCATGTGGTGTGCCTATACGATTGTCCATTTCTCACATCCCCATTCACATGCTATTTTATAGATTTTCATTCACTGCACCATCGCACTTCGCTAGCTCTGCTATCTGTTATTAGTAAACGTTCATCGTTTGTTGGATTGGTAGTTCGTGTGAGATCGGAAAAATTGAAAGAACAATTATATCTCACTTCAGTTTAGATTAATTAACATAGTTAATTTGATTTCTGCTGCAATTAATTTAGTGGTTTTTAAATATCGACTATCTCGATTGGGGGACAATTCAACCCCCCTTCTTGTCAGCCATCTATTTTGGGCCAACACCAAGGATGTCCCTTCTGTACGATGGTCAGGGCGACCTGGCCGACCACTATGATAGTTTCGATGCCCTGATGACCCTACACGGGGAGTCCGATGTCGTCAAATGCTGAGCCTTCGTGACC
Source organism: Amorphophallus konjac (assembly GCA_022559845.1). Taxonomy (NCBI): domain Eukaryota; kingdom Viridiplantae; phylum Streptophyta; class Magnoliopsida; order Alismatales; family Araceae; genus Amorphophallus; species Amorphophallus konjac. The sequence goes on along the minus strand of CM040122.1, from coordinate 317,185,336 downwards.
ACTTTGGTCCAAGGCGCCCAGGCCTGGTTCCGAGCACTCACCCCCGGAAGCGTCACTGGCTTCCGACAGTTTGGGTCATTATTTTAAGAGAGCTTAGCCAGTAGCAGCCCCCCGAGGTTGATCATGGGGTTGCTGGCACTCAGGTAGGTCCAAGGGGAAAAGCTGCGGGCCTACTTGAACCGCTTTAAGGTAGAAGCCATGCGCATCCCCCTCCTGGATGTATCCTCTGCCATTACCGCGCTGACCGGGGGCACCCGCGACGAAAACCTCTGGAGGGAACTGGTGCATCACCCTCTCTCCTCTCTTGCCGACCTAGTGACCATTGCTCTGCACCATGCACAGTGTGAGGAAGTCCTCAACGCCTGCCGAGACTCAATGGGCCCGGGGCGAGAAGGAAAGAATAAAAGGCCATCTGAGCAGGCCTCTATGATAACGCGAAAGCTCATCGTTTAAAACACGTGTATCAATCTTAAAAATTCTAACTTGCACTTAGATAAAAATACGTAATATGGTGGCAAGAAGGGAATCCACCAGGAAGAAGAGACTTTTGAAGCTAACAACCTTAGACTCTTTTAGAAAACACTTGTGATTTTTGCTTTGCTTAAATAGAATAGTGAAATCTTGAACGAACCAAACACTTAATTAAAAACACCTATGACTATGTGCCTATGCTAAAGATAATTACATGAAATAGAAAAGAAGATATAGAAGAGGGAGGTAGAGAGGGAATAAGAGCAAGATCTAGATCAATAGAATAACTCCTCTCATTAACTTAAGAGAAAAAGTACATGAAATGCAAGACAAAATTACACTAATGCACAACGAGATTACAATGAAGTAAAGTGACACATAAGCGATAAAAACATGAAAAGCCTAGAGTGTGACGATGATGGCAACAATGGTGATGATGGCGCCGTCCTCTCTTGGGATTGGATCACGAACCACCTCGCGGAAGATGTCATCTACGTCTAGAGGAAGTCACCTTTGCCTTTGGAGCCGCCTTTGAAGAGTGTCACGTGGAGGGAGGAGAGAGATCTAAGGGGAGATGGAGAGGGATATGGAGAGGTAGAGGAGAGGCTATGGTGATCTAGAGGTGAGGGAGAGAGCGATGGTAGAAGAGAAGTGAAAAGAGATGAGAGAGTTTTTAAAATAGAAAAATAGAAATACTAAAAATAGAGCAAGAGAAGAATTGAAATAACTCTAAACCTAAGGAGAATTAGAATATTTAAAAGAAGAAGAAGTTGAAGAGGATGAAGATAGGAAAAAGTTTGATGAAGGATGCAAAGGGAGAAAAAGAGCCTACGAGGGAGAAAACATGTAAAGAACAGGGGGATGTGGGCACAGACGAACAGTAAAATGCAACAGATAGACCTTTGAGAAATGGAAGGTAACGTGAAAATGAAGCATAACTAGCTGAAGGCAAAGAAAGAGAAGTTGTAAAAAATTTAAAAATGAAGAACTCTCATCAAGAAAGAAAGACAAAAGGAGGAGCAGAAAGAGGAGAAATGGGGAAGGAACAGAGGGAAACACTTGTTCACGGATGAACTAGAAAACGTGAGAGATAGATCTTTGAAGACTGGAATATAACGTGAAAGCAAAGCTGAAGTAGAGGAAGACAAAGAAGATGTTGAAGAGCTTTTAAAAATAAAGAAATTTTATGAAGAGAGAAAGATGAAAAGAGGAGCAGAAAGAAAAGAAATAGGGGAAAGAACAGAGGGAAACACTAGTTCGCAGATGAACAAGAAAATGTGAGAGATAGACCTTTGAAAATTAGAATATAACATGAAAATGTTGTAGAACTAGAGGAAGACAAAGAATAATAAGTTGAAGAGCTTTTAAAAATGAAGAACTTTCATGAAGAGTGCAAGAGGAGAAGAAGAACAGAGGGGGGAGGAAATCAGCGATCTAGGGTTGAGATGTGAGAGGGAGAGAAAAAATGCCAAAAGAAAAACTCCCTTTCTCCTCTTTGACATGGGCTATTTATAGGGAAACTTGGGTCAATGGAAGGTGGAGATTGCATCAAAATGAGATGGACGACTGGGATTTAGGTGGAATGTGATGGATGAGGGAAATCAAGAGGAGGTGGGTGCCTTAGCCTAGGGTTTTGTTCTCCCTCTTTTTTGGGGGTTTCTTAAAAGGGTGAGCTTCTTCCCAAGACTAATTAATTCTTTCCTTGATCTCCTCTATTTCAAATTTCAAAGTTTCTTCTCCCTCCAACCGAAATATGTGGGTGCTATGTTTGACTTGGTCAAAATGGTGGAGGGCACACTAAGGCAACTATGCCCTGGTCTTGATGATAGTTTTGCCCCCTGCTTCTCCTGTAATTACCTTCAGTGTCCTGTACACACATAATTATAATTTAATCCATAAAAATTATTGGAATGTGCACATAAATCACAAACGCTCATGATTACGTAATGGAGAATTAATGCTCATGGCCCTCAACTTTAATAATATCACCAAATTTATCAATTTACGTGAAAGACCCAATTTAAATACGGAGTATAGGTTTATTGTGAAATATACATAATTACCTAATTATATGTACATAAAATGTTGTGTATACAATGAATTATCATAGAAAATGGACACTTATCACACCCCCCAACTTGAACATTGCTAGTATCTTAGCAATGTAAATAATTATAGAATTATGACTAGCAAACACTCATATGTTACAGTTCATCGTATGCATGATGATTTTGACTTTGGAGTATTACTAGTTCAAGTAGTATGTGTTCGGAACAAATTTCATTATCCAATGTGTTTAGACCTTTCCTTAGGATATGCTCAAAACTGAATATCCCTTTGTGTAGAAGTGATGTAACATGACCAGTGACTATCAAACAGTCTAGAGGAATGACTCTTCTACTTTTCACTTATGATGATTTTCAATTCTACCCACATTTGGAATTAAGCTTTCGAAATACAGGTAGCTTCACTATGCCTGTTTATTCATTCATTTTCATTCTTTTTTTTTGATACATGGTGCTGCACATTCCTTTTCTATTTGACGCGAACCTCAACTCTTACCTTAGGAAAAGCAGGTCCGGTTACTAAGTTCAGGGGTATTTTCCATTTTTTTTACAGGTAGATTTTTCCTCACGATTACTTTCAACGAATGAGCAAAATATCAATCATCACCTAAGTGTTAAGCAAAATTCCCATCATCCTAATGTTTGTCATCTACCAATCTTGTTTTTGTGTAATTATGTGCAAGTTCAATAGAATTTTAGATGTATTCTGAGGAAAAGGCTAAAAACATAACAAATTAATTCACCCCTTTAACTTCCTGCTCTCACAAGTAAGACTCTAAGTCCTATCATTTTAATAAAAATTTCTCAACATGAAATATGAACATGAAGCACTTGTTAGGGGTGTTATGAAAGATTGCAAACATTTTGAGCTTGAAAAGGATTTTTGGAGAAATTTTGGGTTATCCCCCCCCAACTTAGATGACATTGTCCTCAATGACATGAACAAGATGTAGAAATAAAATAATGCCATGAAAAGTGCTAGAGAGGAGAGATACAACCTGAGAAAGGCGGTGCCTCCACTAAGAAATGCTGCTCCATGCTCCTAAGATAAAAGAAGAAAATCAATCACTCAATTTTTTTTAAAATAATTGGGTTGCCTCCCAATGAGCGCTAAATTTAACGTCTTCAACCAGATGCAGGAGAGTTCAATTTGTATTAGATAATTCAATCGTATCCACAGCCATTTCATTTGAGATGCTCTCAATGTAGGGTTTGAGTCTTTGCATATTGACTTTAAATGTGTTCCTACTTTTAGGATCGAGGACTTCAACAGCACCATAAGGAAATACTTTAGTCACAATGTATGGCCCATCCCATCTAGATCTAAGCTTACCAGGAAAAAGTTTCAGTCTTGAGTTGAACTGCCAGACTTTTTGGTTAGGTTCGAATGTTTTCCTTGAAATGTGTTTGTCATGGAAATCCTTCATTCTGGCCTTATAGATTTTGGCATTCTCATATGATTCCCTACGAAGCTTGTCTAGCTCACTTAATTGCAAGGACCTATGTGCTCCAGCCTGGGCCAAATCTAAATTAAATTGTTTAACCGCCCAATAAGCTTCGTGTTCCAGTTCCACCGGGAAGTGGCATGTTTTTCCATAGATCAATTTGAAAGGTGACATTCCAATGGGAGTCTTGTAGGCTATTCTATAGACCCACAATGCATCATCCAATCTCTCAGCCCAGTCCTTCCTATCAGTCCTCACAGTCTTTTGCAAAATATTTTTGATTTATCTATTGGAAACTTCCACCTTCCCACTAGTTTGAGGTTGATATGGTGTGGCCACTTTATGGGTGATCCCGTACTTTTTCAGCAAGCTTTTGATTTGGAAGTTGGTGAAGTGACTACCCCCATCACTGATTATAGCCTTAGAGAATCCAAACCTAGAGAAAATGTTCTTTTGCACAAACTTCATGACCACTTTGTGGTCATTGGTTCTAGTTGCTGTAGCCTCAATCCATTTTGAAACATAATCAACAGCCACCAAAATATACTCATGCCCATAAGATGGTGGGAAGGGCCCCATGAAATCAATTCCCCATACATCAAAATTTTATACCACAAAGATAGGGTTTAAGGGCATCATATCTCTCCGAGAGATATTCCCCATGGTTTGACATTTTGGGCAAGATTGACTAAAGGTATGGGCATCTCTAAAGAGAGTGGGCCAATTGAAACCACTTTGGAGGACCTTTGCAGTAGTTTTCTTTTAGGAAAAATGTCCTCCACAGGCAAGGGTGGGGCAAAAGGTAAGAATGCTTTGATGCTCATTTTTCGGGACACACTTTCGAATGACATTATCAGCACAAATCTTGAACAATTCTGGGTCCTCCAAAATGTAGTGTCTTATCTAGACAAAGAATCTATCTTTTTCATTCTTGGACCACCCATCAAGGGTTAATCCAACTGCCAGAAAATTAACAATGTCCACATACCAAGGAGGCTTAATGTGGGCAATGGCTAAGAGTTGCTCATCTGGAAAATGGTCTTTAATGGGGCCACTATCGTGCACACAAACCCTATAGAGATGATCATCCGCAAAATTTTCAGACCCCTTTTTATCCCGTATTTCCATGTCAAATTCCTGTAGGATGAGGATCCATCGGAGCAATCGGGACTTGGCTTCTTTTTTAGATAAGAGGTACCTCAAGGTTGAATGATCAGAATAGATAATGACCTTGGACCCTAAGATGTATGATCAAAATTTCTCAAGGGCAAACACCACTGCCAACAATTCCTTCTCAGTTGTGGTGTAATATTTTTGGGCTTCATTCAAAGTTTTGCTTGCATAATAAATCACAACTAGGCTTTTGTTCATTCTTTGGTCCAAAACTACTCCAATAGCATAATCCGAAGCATCACACATTATTTCAAATGGTAAAGACCAATCTGGGGGTTGGATGATAGGTGCTTTGGTGACCGCACTCCTAAGAAACTCATAGGCCTGAAGCCATGACTCATCAAAGTTGAAAGGGGCATCTTTGGCAAGAAGGTTGCACAAAGGTCGGGAATCTTGGAGAAGCCTTTGATGAATCGGCAGTAGAAGCTAACATGACCTAAAGAAGATCTAATTTGCTTAATAGACGTTGGTGGAGGTAAATTAGCAATCAATTCAACTTTTGCTCTATCCACGTCAATTCCTCTTTCAGATACAATGTGTCCCAACACAATCCCTTCTTTCACCATAAAATGGATCTTTTCCCAACTTAGAATCAACTTTTTCTCAATGCATCTTTTGAGGATCTTAGTCAAATTGTTCAAACATGTCTTGAAAGAGTCTCCAAAGATAGAGAAGTCATCCATGAAAATTTCTAAAAAATCTCCCACCATATCAGATAAGATGGCCATCTTGCATCTTCGGAATGTGGTCGGGGCATTGCACAACCCAAAGGGCATTCTTCTAAATGCAAAAGTCCCATAGGGACATGTGAATGTAGTTTTGTCTTGATCCCTTGGATGAATGGCCACTTGGTTGTATCCTGAATATCCATCTAAAAATAGAAATATTTTTGGCCAGCTAGTTTCTCCAGAATCTGGTCAATGAATGGCAGAGGAAAGTGGCCCTTCTTAGTGACAGAGTTCAATTTCCTATAATCAATGCATACCCTCCACCCAGTGGGTAATCTAGTGGGCACCATTTCCACTTGGTCATTGCTCAACACGGTGAGCCCAGATTTTTATGTGACAACTTGGGTTGGGCTCACCCATTGACTATCAGAGATGGCGTATATGATGCCCGCATCCAACCACATTATTACCTCCTTCTTAACTACCTCTCTCGTGTTGGGATTCAATCTGCTTTGCCTTTCCCTAGTTGGTATGGCATTTTCTTCAAGATAAATGTGGTGCATGCACACAGATGGACTTATTCCTTTAAGATCGGCTATGGATCAACCTTGGGCTTCTTTATGATTCCTAAGGACATCAATCAGCTGATCTTCCTGAGAGGGTGCCAAATCATAAGCTATGATGACTGGTAAGGTTTCCATAGGCCCTAAAAACACATAATTTAAGGAGTCGGGTAGGGCCTTCAATTATAGCTGAGGTGGGGTTTGACTGGAAGGGAGTAAGGGCTCATGAATGCTATTAAACTGTGGTTTAGGCTCAGTGGAATCAAGGGTGTGGTCATCTAGAATAAGTTCATTATCATCAAACTTAATAAGACTTTCAGATTGGCCAAGAGGAGGTTTGCTTTCTATAACATCTTCAATCACATCAACCGAGTAGCAATCTTCTTCTCCCCACATGTGTTTAGAAGCTTTAAAGACATTCAATGTGATCTTTTGATCTCCAAAGGAGATATCCATAAGTCCAGATTTATAATTGATCTTGGCATTCGCAGTGGCCAAGAAAGGTCGGCCCAGTATGATGGGACTTTGGGGCAAATCTGGGGTGAAATCCATGTCAAGAATTAAAAAGTCCACAGGGAAATAATAAGTGTCAATTTTGACAATGACATCCTCAACTAAGCCCTTCGATGTTCTGATGGACCGATCTACCAATTGGAGGATTACCGGTGTTGGTTTAAGCTCTCCTATCCCAAAGTTTTGGTACACTGAAGTACGTAGAAGATTTAAACTAGCCCCTAAGTCCAACAATACTTTTTCAAAAGTGACACCACCAATAACACAAGATATAAGTGGGGCACCACGATCTTTCATCTTTTGGGGTAGTTGATTTAATAGGACAACACTCACTTCTTCTGACAAAAGAATTCTTTTGGGGTTTATTTTTGGCTCTCTCCCTTGGGTGCATATTTCCTTTAGAAATTTGGCATAAGCTAGCACATGTTGGATCGCATCAAGAAGTGGGATGTTTGTAATGACCGCCAATTGGGCACTAGCCCAATCGGGCACAATTCAGACCCATGAACTAAACAGGCCAAAAATCTGGACATACTATCTAAGAACCCTTAGAAAATTCATAACCTAATGTAGGAGGATCCGAATGGGATGAAACTAGGCCTATTAGAAAGTTTGGACCCTTAGCCCAAACTCTTAGGTTGAGGGGGAGACACAATTCGCATCAGAACCCACGGTTCTGAGCCCTTTTCCGTCAGCCGTCATGAAGAGGTGTGACTGTTGGGCGAATTCACACGTAATTAATAGAAAAAAAATCATAACTCCTGGTAGAGTTACTGAAATTCGATGAAACTAAGACTGAAAGTTAGATCTGGAAGTCCTCTACATTTCGTATGAAGACATCCCAACCTTAATCTGATGAGGGCATCACTCACGATTCCCTCTAGTTTGGCACCTCTTTCCCTCCCAGAGGCAGCTAGGGAGCAGCCCTTTGTCTGGATTGGACCTTAGTGCTTACCATTGGGTCATCTTGTTGTTTTCTCCTTGTTACTTGAGTCTTTATCATGTAATTTGCCTTTTATTTGAGTCTTGTACCTAGGTTATTAAGTTATTTCCCTAAGTTTGAGTCTCATTAGGCTATGGTGCTCTCTATTGGGCCTATTTCTTTGGGCTAGGCCCATGGGCGCACCCCCCCTGCCTTGGTTATCTGTTAGTTTGTTAAAAGTCAGGGTCTTATGTGTAAAAGTGGGTTTCCTATAAATAGGGCCACAATCCCTCTTTTGAAGGTTAATGAAATATTGAAGGAAATTTGCCAATTGAGTGCTCCTCTCTCTCTCCCACTAGCTCTCTCTCTTCTTCTCTCTCTAGGGGGGGCGAACCCCACCCTCTCTCTTCCTCCTCCTCTGGGCGAACTAGCCCCTTCACCTCCCCCTCCCCCTGCCACCTCAACTGCCACCTCATCCTCCACCCCTTCACCTTCCCTAGGCCACTTAATACCCCATCAATTCCCTCCACTTCCCAAGCAACCCTTCACTTCCCCATACACCATTCCCACCTCCAAGGCACCCTTCCCTCTCCCCCAAGCAACCTTCCCACTCCCCCACACCCTCATTCATACCCCTTGGGCATTCAAACCCCTCTCCCACCACAACTTGCGCACCAACCCCTCCACGTAGCCTCCACCCTTGCCTTGGCCGACCCATCCCTCCCATCTCCTAGCTGCGGCCCTCTCACCCTTCCACCCCCTTGGGACCTCCACACTCCCTGATCCACCCATCTCACCATTCCTAAACACCCCTCCCCCATCTACCATCACCACCACCACCCCCCCACCATTTCTAACCTCCACTCCCTTAACCTAGCTCCACCACTTTCCCCTTCATTTGGCGTAAGTCTGCAGGTGGCAGAAGAAGGTCCGACTTGCAGAAGCCACCACGAGTTCATACGGCAACGTCTGAAGGTGAATCATACATTGCTGGAAAGGGCGTCAAGTCAACTTCGCAGGCGAGGCAATCTCATCCATTCCGAGTTCGGGGCTGTCTGGGAGAGTCGTTCTTCCCCGACTGCGCCGGACTTCCCCTGCCAAGTTCCTGAACCTGATTTGAAGCTGTACCACGACAAATGGCGGAGGATTCAGGCCGAGAGTTCTTCATCAAAGTTCTTCCACGTCCTATCCTCTTCCAGGATCAGGAAGCGGAATCACGTTCGTCATCCGGAGGTCAGAGCTTTCATTTTTCTTCCTCAACTGGACGGGTCTGCCTCCCACAACCTGCAGCGACCTACTGCCACTCATCGACGTCCCCCAGTCCACCCCGACATCAGACGGCTTCCCCACCAGTTTTCCCACAAAGAGGGTTCGTCCACGGTTCCATCAACTTTGACGGTTCGAGATTTGGTGTCCGGGAGAGGCCGGGACAACTTCTGCAAGTCACTATTTGTGTCAGGTAGCTGTTGCAGCCAGAAGCTGCCACCTTGTTCAAAGATCGACCCGGACCAGCCACTACAGCCGAAGAAATCGAGAAAATTCTGAAGCATCCCGGTTCCAGATACGAAGATTTCCCAGCTGGTCTCGACTTCATCAGAATTCTAGAACGTGATCTACGACCCCCACAGCGACTGGCTGTCAGCCAACACAGCAAGCAGGGAGCTTCCTTTTCGGCTACACCGGCGCATCTTCCGGCGAATCTCCCTCCTCCGCCTGGCCGGCTTACCGCCCCTCCCTGCGTGGAGGTAGTGTTTGAGTGTATTTAATTGTCCCCACCCCAAGTTCACCCTCCTGCGCGAGGAGTAGTGATTGTAACCATTTAAAACCGGATTGAAGCTTCACCGGCGCAGTGTGCGGGGAACCACACTTCCCCGCTCGCCCTCGTCTCCGATCGGGGTTGGTTTCTTCAAACCAACCAGGTGAGCTCTACCCTTGCTCTTTACTCTTGTTCATTTAATATCTGCAAAACTTATTCGCTGGTTGGTGAGAGAGTGCCCGATCCCGGAACCACCACCCTTGTGTGGTCACCGTGGCCTTAGTGAGAGGAGTGTCCTAGTGCCCCCAAGGCACCCGGCTGCCCTTGCTTGTGGGCTTCCTATCTTCGGGAGGGATAACCTTAGTGGTGCTGGTCCTCTAGCCAGCCAGGGGCTTGCTCCACTACCTCGGCTCGGCATCACCGAGTCACCGCGGGAAACGGGTGTGTGCGGTGTAACGGCGACTCTCAAGTTGCTCCCAAATCTTGTGATTGTTATTGCGAATTAAGTCCAAGGGATCATTGTCGTTTGCTGCCTTTGCATCATTGTGTCACATCAACTTGGTATCAGAGCAAGTTTTAGACTTGTCTCTACAAGCCTAGGTCCTAGGGCAATTGCATTACCATCCCATACCGGTCACCTTGCCTTTGTGCATGTCCACCCGTAGGGGTACCATATACTGGACCGATCCTTCTACTTCCGATCCACCTATGGATCCCAATCTCCAAGGCAACCAAAACATCCCTAGGGAAGTTCCCCAAGCTCCTATGGATCGACTTGAAGCTGCCATTCTAGTCCTCATAGAACAAATGAATGGGATTTCCACTCGATTAGAGAGATTAGAAGAAGCTAGGGCCCCACCTAGGAATCATGTCCAAAGGGCTCCTCCTCCGTGGGTTGAACTTGAGAGGGAAGACCTAGAGAATGAGTGGTATCGTGGGCAAGAGAGAGCCCCACAACCTCGGTACCATGAGAGGAGACCACGAGAGGATCCGGATGACTTCCTCTTAAGAATGATCAAGGTAGATGCTCCGAATTTTGATGGGTCCCATAATCCAAGTGCCTATGAAGAATGGGAGCATGGTATGGACCAATACTTTGATTGGTACCCCATGTCCGAAGAGAGAAAGGTTAGGTTGGCCAAGATGCACCTTCTCAAACTAGCCAAGACATATTGGTTAAAGGTAGAAAGTCAAAGGAGGATTAGGCGGGAGGAACCCATTGACACTTGGCTTGACATGAAAGCCCAGCTTAGGAATAAATATCTTCCCCACTCCTATAGCCAACTCCTCCTAGATGAATGGCAAAGCCTTACCCAAGAGGGAAAGACCGTGGAAGAGTATATAGACAAGTTTGACTCATACCTCTTAAGGTGTGGTGTCGTCGAAGAACCAGCTGTCACTTTATCCCGGTTTAGGAATGGTCTCCTTCCCCACATCAAACGGGAGCTTTTCATGAGGGAAGCTCATAGCCTTGAAGTAGCCTATCAAATAGCCCGTGATGTAGAGAGGTTTTCTAGGAACCCAAGGTTTGCCCCCCCCAAGGGCCCGGGGCCCCGTCCCAACCTCCCTCCCCTATTGAGAACACCCCCTCCCAGTGGGGGAACTCCCACTCGGCCCTACCCCCAGCCAACCAATCCTACCCCCACAAAGGCCACCCCACCTAACCCTCCTCCCCGAAGGGAGGAAGCCTCCAAAGGGAAGACCCCAGGAAGTAGTACAGTTAAGTGTTTTCAGTGCCATGGTTATGGCCATATAGCCAGCCAATGCCCTTCCAAGGGGATGTCGAGCCTTGTTATTGAAGGCGGACCTACCACACCCCAGGAAACCCATGAGGATACTGTTGAGGAATACGAGGCTGCTTTAGGGTGGGAAGAGGAATACGAGGAGCAAGTCTGTGAGGAAGGTATAGAAGATAACCCCCACTCCACCCACCTAGGGGTGATCAGGTGCACCCTAACCCAACCTAAAGAGGACGACTGGCGGAGGACTTCCATTTTCCACACCTTCATAAAAATCGGGGACCATGTTAGGAAGGTCATCCTAGACAACGGGAGTTGTGTCAACGCCGTGTCCCCGGACACCGTCAAGCTCCTAGGGCTTACCCCAACACCCCACCCCAAACCATACCGTGTGTCATGGATAAACAACCACTCCCTACCCGTCAACACATGTTGTCTTATCCCCATCACCTTCTCATCCTACCAAGGGCAAATATGGTGTGACATCATACCTATGGCTGTAGGAAGCATCCTACTAGGGAGACCATGGATATATGATGTCAATGCTACCATCCAGGGGAAAACAAACACATGCACATTTGAACACGAGGGGAAGACCATTCGCCTCAACCCTTCCCCACCTCGAAAGGAACTACCCCCCAAGGGAATTATCCCTACACCACCTCAAAACCCAGGGGTCCCATTACCCCCAACCCAACCAACAAGTCAACAGTCCACCCCTAAGAGCACCATTAAGGGCCTACACCTCATCACTAGACAAGAACTCGAGGAAGAGGTGGCCCTCGGGACACCCATATACGTTGTAGTCATATGCCTAGGGGAACCCACCCCCTCCAACCCTCATCCTGTGGAGATACACCCTCTCCTAGAAGAATTCAAGGATGTGTTCCCCGAGGAGCTCCCCGATCGACTGCCACCCATGAGGGATGTCCAGCATGCTATTGACCTTGTCCCAGGGGCCACCCTCCCAAACCTTCCCCACTATCGCCTCAATCCCACTGAGCATGCTGAATTGAGGAGGCAAGTGGAGGAACTCATTAGAAAAGGCTTCCTCCATCTTAGCAAAAGTCCTTGTGCTGTCCCAGCCCTCCTCACACCAAAGAAAGATGGGACATGGCGAATGTGTGTCGATAGTAGGGCCGTCAACAAGATTACCGTCAAATATAGGTTCCCCATACCTAGACTTGACGATATGCTAGACATGCTAGCTGGAGCCACCATTTTCTCAAAAATAGACCTTAAGAGTGGCTACCACCAAGTTAGAATAAGGCCCGGGGATGAATGGAAAACTGCCTTTAAAACCAAGGATGGACTCTATGAATGGCTGGTGATGCCTTTTGGGCTCTCTAACGCCCCAAGCACCTTTATGCGCCTTATGACCGAGGTCCTTAGGCCCTACATTGGAGTCTTCCTGGTAGTCTATTTCGATGACATCCTCATCTACAGCCAGTCCAAGGAAGCCCACTACCACCACCTTAGGCAAGTTTGCACCATCCTTAGGGAAGAGAGTCTCTATGCCAACCCAGGAAAGTGCCACTTCCTGATTGAGTCCATTACCTTCCTTGGGTATGTGGTTTCCATTAAGGGAGTGTCCATGGACCCCGAGAAGGTCTGAGCTATCCTTGACTGGCCGGAGCCCCGCACCCTCCATGAGGTCAGGAGCTTCCATGGTTTGGCCACCTTTTACCGAAGATTCATCCATGGATTCAGCACAGTCACAGCCCCTATCACCGACTGCCTTAAAAAGGGGACCTTTGTGTGGACCAAGTCGGCATCTAGGGCCTTCTAGGAGCTCAAAGAAAGAATGACCCAAGCCCCTGTCTTATGCCTCCCTGATTTCTCCAAAGTCTTTGAAGTGACTTGTGATGCCTCTGGGGTAGGAATTGGCGGGATCCTCAGCCAGGAAGGACACCCAGTGGCTTATTTTAGTGAGAAGTTGTGTGATGCCAGGATGAAATACTCCACCTACGACAAGGAATTTTATGCCATGGTACAATCCGTCCGGCATTGGAGACACTATCTCTTACCTAAAGAATTTGTCATATTTTCTGACCATGAGGCCCTAAAATACCTCAACTCCCAGCAGAAACTGAATGCCCGGTGGGTCGAGTACATCCAGTCCTACACCTTTGTGATCAAACATAAGGCTGGAAGTGAAAAATCGTGCCGCGGATGCACTCAGTAGGAGAATCTCCTTGCTAGCTACCATTCGGGTGGAGGTCATAGGGTTTGAAAGGATCAAGGAAGAATACCCGAATTGCCCTGACTTTGGGCCTATCCATACCATCTTGACCACCCAACCACTCCAGGAGCACCAAAGTTTTATCCTAGAGGATGGGTTCATTTTCAAAGGCCATAAGATGTGCATACCTCGAACCTCACTGCGGGATTTGTTAGTCTGGGAGTTACATGCAGGAGGCCTGGCTGGACACTTTGGGGTCCATAAAACCATTGCCTTGGTTGAGGGACAGTTCTACTGGCCTAGTCTCAAAAGGGATGTAGCCAAAATTATGGGACAATGTCGTACGTGTGCTACAGCCAAACAAGTAAAGCAGAATACTGGCTTATACACCCCTCTCCCTGTCCCTGACTGACCATGGCAGGACTTGAGTATGGACTTCATCTTAGGCCTGCCTAGGACCTAGAGGAAGCATGATTCCATCTATGTCGTGGTGGATAGGTTCTCAAAAATGGCTCATTTTATCCCTTGTTCAAAAACTTCAGATGCCTCCCACGTGGCCCGCCTGTTCTTTGATGAGGTGGTCCGCCATGGCCTGCCCAAGACCATCATTTCAGATAGAGACGTCAAATTCACCAGTTACTTTTGGAAGACCCTCTGGCATCTAATGGGGACCCTGCTTAAATTTTCCACAGCCTATCACCCTCAAACCGATGGCCAGACCGAAGTCGTCAATCGGAGCATAGGGAATCTCTTGCGATGCCTTGTTGAGGACCACCCTGGAAATTGGGATCTCATCCTACCTCAAGCCGAGTTTGCATACAATAATTCCACCAATAGGTCCATAGGCATGAGTCCCTTCGAAGCTGTGCATGGCTACAAGCCTAGGAAGCCAACAGATCTCATTCCCCTACCCCCGCATGCTAGGGTGTCCATCACTGCTGAGTCTTTTGCACAACACCTTAGAGAGTTGCATGAGGATATTCGCAAAAACATCAACAAAAGCAATGAGATTTACAAGAAGTCAGTTGACTCCCACCGCCGCCAAAAAGAATTACAAATAGGTGATTTTGTGATGGTGAGAACTGAGAGGCTATTCCCTGGGAATACATCAAAGTTGAGGTCTCGTGGAGCTGGCCCCTTCCAGGTGCTGAGATGACTTGGCACCAATGCTTATGTGTTAGACCTCCCTGAAGAATACGGAGTAAGTCCCACATTCAATGTGGCTGACCTGGTACCCTATAAGGGCCCCACGGTGACACCCAGTGAGGACATCCAGCCTACTCCACCCCTTGAGAGCGCCCCCACACCCCAGAGTGATCCACCCAACTTGAGAAACCAGCATGACAAAGTGGAGCGGATATTAGATGAACATGTCACCAACACGAGGAGCAAGGCGTATGAGCGATATCTGGTCAGGTGGAAGGGACGACCACCCTCAGACGATGCTTGGGTGAGTCGAGAGGATCTCCAGCAGCTGGACCCCGATCTTCTAGAGCAGTACCGCAGCAGGGAGGGCCTTTACTCGACAGAGTCGAGCTTTCCACAGCCCGGGAGAATTGATGAGGGTATCACTCACGATTCCCTCTGGCTTGGCACCTCTTTCCCTCCCAAAGGCAGTTAGGGAGCAGCCCTTTGTCTAGATTGGACCTTAGTGCTTACCATTGGGTCATCTTGTTGTTTTCTCCTTGTTACTTGAGTCTTTATCATGTAATTTACCTTTTATTTGAGTCTTGTATCTAGGTTATTAAGTTATTTCCCTAAGTTTGAGTCTCATTAGGCTATGGTGCTCTCTATTGGCCCTATTTCTTTGGGCTAGGCCCATGGGCGCACCCCCCCTGCCTTGGTTATCTGTTAGTTTGTTAAAAGTCAGGGTCTTATGTGTAAAAGTGGGTTTCCTATAAATAGGGCCCCAATCCCTCTTTTGAAGGTTAATGAAATATTGAAGAAAATTTGCCAATTGAGTGCTCCTCTCTCTCTCCCACTAGCTCTCTCTCTTCTTCTCTCTCTTGGGAGGCGAACCCCACTCTCTCTCTTCCTCCTCCCCTGGGCGAACTAGCCCCTTCACCTCCCCCTCCCCCTGCCACCTCAGCTGCCACCTCATCCTCCACCCCTTCACCTTCCCTAGGCCACTTAATACCCCCATCAATTCCCTCCACTTCCCAAGCAACCCTTCACTTCCCCATACACCATTCCCACCTCCAAGGCACCCTTCCCTCTCCCCCAAGCAACCTTCCCACTCCCCCACACCCTCATTCATACCCCTTGGGCATTCAAACCCCTCTCCCACCACAACTTGCGCACCAACCCCTCCACGTAGCCTCCACCCTTGCCTTGGCCGACCCATCCCTCCCATCTCCTAGCTGCGGCCCTCTCACCCTTCCACCCCCTTGGGACCTCCACACTCCCTGATCCACCCATCTCACCATTCCTAAACACCCCTCCCCCATCTACCATCACCACCACCACCCCCCCACCATTGCTAACCTCCACTCCCTTAACCTAGCTCCACCACTTTCCCCTTCATTTGGCGTAAGTCTGCAGGTGGCAGAAGAAGGTCCGACTTGCAGAAGCCACCTAGAGTTCATACTGCAACATCTGAAGGCGAATCATACATTGATAGAAAGGGCGTCAAGTCGACTTCGCAGGCGAGGTGATCTCATCCCATTCCGAGTTCGGGGCTGTCTGGGAGAGTCGTTCTTCCCCGACTGCGCCATACTTCCCCTGCCAAGTTCCTAAACCTGATTTGAAGCTGTACCACGACAAACGGCGGAGGATTCAGGCCAAGAGTTCTTCATCAAAGTTCTTCCACGTCCTATCCTCTTCCAGGATCAGGAAGTGAAATCGCGTTCGGCATCCGGAGGTCAGAGCTTTCGTTTTTCTTCCTCAACTGGATGGGTCTGCCTCCCACAACCTGCAGCGACCTACTGCCACTCATCGGCGTCCCCCAGTCTACCCCGACATCAGACGGCTTCCCCACCAGTTTTCCCAGAAAGAGGGTTCGTTCACGGTTCCATCAACATTGACGGTTCGGGATTTGGTGTCCGGGAGCGGCCGGGACAACTTCTGCAAGTCACTGTTCATGTCAGGTAGCTGTTGCGGCCAGAAGCTGCCACCTTGTTCAAAGCTCGACCCGGACCAGCCACTGCAGCCGAAGAAATCAAGAAAATTCTGAAGCATCCCAGTTCCAGATACGAAGATTTCCCAGCTGGTCTCGACTTCAGCAGAATTCTAGAACGTGATCTACGACCCCCATAGCGACTGGCTGTCAGCCAACACAGTAAGCAGGGAGCTTCCTTTTCGGCTACACCGGCGCATCTTCAGGTGAATCTCCCTCCTCCGCCTGGCCGGCTTACCGCCCCTCCCTGGGTGGAGGTAGTGTTTGAGTGTATTTAATTGTCCCCACCCCAAGTTCACCCTCCTGTGCGAGGAGTAGTGATTGTAACCATTTAAAACCGGATTGAAGCTTTACCGGCGCAGTGTGCGGGGAACCACACTTCCGCGCTCGCCCTCGTCTCCGATCGGGGTTGGTTTCTTCAAACCAACCAGGTGAGCTCTACCCTTGCTCTTTACCCTTGTTCATTTAATATCTGCAAAACTTATTCGCTGGTTGGTGAGAGAGTGCCCGATCCCGGAACCACCACCCTTGTGTGGTCACCGTGGCCTCCGTGAGAGGAGTGTCCTAGTGCCCCAAGGCACCCGGCTGCCCTTGCTTGTGGGGTTCCTATCTTCGGGAGGGATAACCTTAGTGGTGCTGGTCCTCTAGCCAGCCAGGGGCTTGCTCCACTACCTCGGCTCGGCATCACCGAGTCACCGCGGAAAACGGGTGTGTGCGGTGTAACGGCGACTCTCAAGTTGCTCCCAAATCTTGTGATTGTTATTGCGAATTAAGTCCAAGGGATCATTGTCGTTTGCTGCCTTTGCATCATTGTGTCACATCATAATCCTAACGAATAAATGCGCCCATTCGCACCTTTGATTTAGTAGACGAAGGGTCACACATGTTCAACATGAAGGGATGCTTAGCATTAACCCCTCTGTAAGCCAGCGACCTGGGGGCTGGGCTGAACCCTGCTGGACGTGGGACAGGCCTTGGGAGGCTTTAAACCTATATAAAGAAGTAGGCTCCAAGGGTAATCAACATTTAGCAACTCCTATCCTTAACACCCACCATCTACGGTTTCTCTCGGGTTGGGACGAGGAGTGAGGAGCCTTGCCATTTTGTAAAGGGTGAACATGCCGTGAAGTTTGGTAGGTCTGGGGTGTGGAACTCATCCCCGAATTGGAAGAAAAAGCTTTAGGAGGATCTGGGATGTGGATTTCATCCCCGGATCGACGGTTTACCAGCTCAAAGGTAGGCACCTAACCTCAAACTTTGGGGGTCAATGATGCATTAGAATGATTTCAAATGTATTTCATACACTCTAAAGAGGGATTAAGGGCAGGTGGGGATGACCATCATATCCATTTTGAGGTTTGTTTTTCAAATCAGTTTTGTGTTTCATGAGTTTCTACAATCCTTGGGAGGGTCAGAACACATATATAGGAAACCCCTAGTCGGTGCACCAATGGGGTAGCCCAGTCAAGTCTGAGCATACGTGTTAGAGTCCATACATCAGGTCTGAGCAGGTCCTGTATTAGGTTGGTGCGTGTTTAGTTCAAGCCATAAGGTCGGTGCATGTTTTAGGCCAAGAGGGGTCCGTGCATGTTGTATTAGCATCAGTGCACATTTAGTCCATGCGTAAGGGACTGTGCATGTTTGTGTTGGCGTCGGTGCACATTTAGTCCATGCATAGGTAAGGTCAGTGCATGTTAAGGTCCGTGCATGTTTAGTTATAGTAAGGTCTGTGCATTGTTTGTAGGGTCTATGCACTTTTGCCCATACGTAGGTAAACGGGGTCTGTGAATTGTATAGAAGGTCTGTGCACTTTTGTCCATACGTAGGTAAAAGGAGTCTGTGCGTTGGTTGCAAGGTATGTGCATTATTTGGTCCATGCGTAGGTAAAGGTCTGTGCAGAATAAGGTCTGTGCATGTTTTGTGACGGTGCATGTTTGTGTGTGTGGATGTTTTACATCTGTGCATGTTTTGCGTTGGCCACGGTGAGGTCTGAGCATAGTAGGTCTGTGCATGTTTTGTGTTGGCCACGGTGAGGACTGAGCATAGTAGGTCTGTGCATGTTTTGTGTTAGCATAACCAAGGTCCGTGCATAGTCGGTCGGTGCATGTTTGGCCCTGGCCACGAGCAAGGTCGGTGCATGTGCTAGTAAGGTCGGTGCAGGTTGGCCCCGGCTATGAGCAAGGTCGGTCCACCTGTGGGTCTG
This sequence comes from Amorphophallus konjac, assembly GCA_022559845.1. Taxonomy (NCBI): domain Eukaryota; kingdom Viridiplantae; phylum Streptophyta; class Magnoliopsida; order Alismatales; family Araceae; genus Amorphophallus; species Amorphophallus konjac. Next base: position 317,166,520 of record CM040122.1, on the reverse strand, counting down.
TCCAATTTTCGAAAACTGAGAAAAAAGAGAATTTTGAGGGGGCATATTAATTCATAAAAATCTTAAAATTTTAGAAAATGGCAGAAGGGTAAGTTAGTAACCCTCGGTAAAACTTTCATGACCATAAAAATTTTGTACTTTCAGATATAAATTATTTTCCGTGCATGTGTAGCCTAGAAGGATATACATGTACTAACCTGAACATGACTGCCATTATGTTTTTCCATCTTAAAACTATTAGAAGCATATATGTGAGCAAGTTTAAATTATGAGAAGCATGACAGTGAGCTTGGTTGGTCCCTTAATCAATGAAAGCATGTCTATTATGATAAATATCAATCTAGTCACTATAAGATAAATAAGAATGTGTATGCCATGAAGGGAAAATAGCAGCATTCTGTGAGGTTGGACTTTGGTCCCTTCTGCAGGACGACGATGCGTAACGCCGTGGAAGTAAAAGATCCCAGGGGACGGCGGTGCGTAACACCCTGGTCAAAACCTATCGATTCGGCTGGTTCGTTCTGTGGGACGGCGATACGTAATGCCACAGAACTTGGGGGATGGCGATGCGTAACACCCCGTGTAGCAAGAGTCTAGGTGGGAGTTCACTCCCGGGTCTGTGCAGTACTCTTTCGTTCGTTTGTGTGTGTGTGTGGGCCTCTTATGTTTACGGCAGCTGTCCAGTTCCCTGCATGGCAAAAAAAATATGAACACTCATGGAAATGTGATAATGTTTAATTGCTTAATCACTAGGTTCTTGCTGCATGCTTGGGTACCTTATACATTAGTCAAAGAATCTGTATTTTCCTTACATGAGTTATCTTAAGAACTGATGATGAAATATACTAAGCTAGTGTTAACATCTGAACTTTCTATATAATGGATTATATAGATGCAAAGTTAACCCCGGTTTTACTGGGTTGCCTACTGAGCGTCACACTCACCCCTTGTGACACGTTTTCAGGGGACATAGAGAAAGAGGTTGAGGAGGAGGCAGCAGCTGAAGAGTAGAGTTAGCCACTGTTCGTCTGGATATGCTATGGTCGAATGTTTCTATTTTGTGTAGGGTTGTGGAGTGGCGAGCCCATACGGGCTCATGTGTAATCTGGAACTATGAACTTGTACTCTTTTGGAGACTGTGAATGGTTGAGATGTTTACCTACATTTCTGTAACCTATGGTTTCTCTCTCTCTTACGTGAATGCATGTACGTTTATCTACATTGCTGCTTTCGCGATACGTATGAAGTAATTTGCTTCGAGGTCCGGCAAAAAAAAAGAAAAAAATACATACCCCCCAAAATTTGGGAATCAGATCTCGGGGCGTTACAATGTTGATGTGGACTTGTTTAAACAATTTCATCAATTCTTCATTTTGGGCCTGGATGTTTTGCCTCTTATTTTCGTTTCCAGCTTCCAGGGTAGTGGGGAAAGGGATCTTGGGCTTGTAAGCTTCAGGTGATTCATCTAATTTTATCTTCCCTTTGTTTTTTTTGACTTCCTCGATGTCCACTATGGGAGTGGCCTTGGGCAAGGGTTCATTTTCAATAACATCGTGGGCTTGACTTGATGAGGCTTCATTGGATTGATGGGTCAAGAAGGGGTCTTCAAGGATTTTTCCACTTCTTAAGGCCGAGATGGGCTTAGCATTAGCAAATTGTGGGTACTTTGGAGCATTTGGGCCATGTTGAAATTGTCCTTGAGGGACAGACATAAGGGGCTGTTGTTGAAAACCTGGAGGATAATTTCTAGGATTGGGCATGGGTTGGCTCGAAAGTTGGCCCGGTTCTCTCCTCACATTGATTTCAAGAAGTTGGCCAATATGGGCCTTCATCTCCGCCATTTGAGTTTGAAAAGATTGATTTTGGGCTAGAATGAGCTGTTGTAATTGATTGATTTTTTCATCAGTCTAGGCCACTGGCGGAGGTAAGATAGGAGGCTGGTAAACTAGTGAAGGATATGAAGATTGCCCATATGCAGGCTGAACAAATGAGGGTTGACCATAAGATGGTTGGCCATGAGGAGGCTGAGAATGACTTGGTAATGGTTGTGACACTTGGCCCTCCTGAAAACTTTGAGTTTGAAAGTTGGCCTGAGGTTGGGGTTTTGATTTGTAGTTTTGGGCCGGCTAGGATTTCCAGGAAAAGTTCGGGTGATTCCTTAAGCTCGAATTGTATGTGTTTGAAAATGGGTCATTATTGGGCTTGGATAATTGTTGGGCTACATAGACTTGCTCCTGGATGGCAGGGAGTAATTGAGCTGCCGTAGGATATTCGTCCACAAGATAGGCTGGGCTCTCACATAGCACACATGCTTCCTGGACTTAACCTTGGCGAGAGTAAAAAGATGGTTGTGATTGGGCATTGAAAGTTTGTTTATTCAACTTAATCAGTTCACTAACTTGTTGGGTTAACAGGTCAACTTTCTCCAATTTTTGAGCCAGGGCATTCACATCTAATCTAGGCTCAACCTCTCCCCTGCCTTTCACCTCATATATCCCAACTTTTCTAGATGGCCCTACTGACTTTTCATACGAGGAATAAGAAGTATGATTGATTGAATTTTTACTCAACATTTCAAAGAGATCGTAAGCATCTTCCTCACTCTTACTCATAAAAGTACCTCCACACGAAGCATCAACCATTTACCTGTAAGGTTCAGTCAATCCCTCCTAAAAAGCTTACATAATTTGCCATTTTGATAGCCCATGATGTGGGCATTTTCTCAACAACTCCTTTATTCTCTCCCAAGACTCATCGATCAATTCCCCGGGTGTTTGAGCAAAACCCGTCATGGCTCTTCTCATTGTATTGGTCCGACCTATAGGATAGAATTTTTTCAAAATTTCTTTTTGCATCTCCTCCCATGATCGAATGGGTCTTCTGAAGGTCCCTAACCAATATTTGACTTTATCTTTCAAAGAAAAGGGGAAAAGAGTCAACCTGAGGGCATCATCTGTGAAGTTCTGAATTTTCACAGTGGAATATATTTCCAGGAACTCATCTAGAAGCTTATATGGGTCTTCATTTGTGAGCCCATGGAATGAAGGGAGCATTTGGATAGTGCTAGATTTTATCTCCTAATGGGCCGCTGGCACTTCCGGAAGATGGCTACATGTGGAAGGTTGGTAGCTAGAAGGAATGAAGTATTCCTTCATCTGCTTAGGCAATTCACCTTGATTAGCCATTTGTTGAATTGGATTGTGGGCTTGGTTTTGGGGTTGGTGGATCACTCTCTCAATTTCTTGGAGAGGTTCAAGTAAATGTGGGTGTTGAGAACTTCTACCATGCTTGAACCCTAAGAATTTTTTTCATTTTTTTTATTTTTGTTTTTGCAAACACTTGTTCAATCAAATTAACCTACAAGACCTAGGGCTCCTTGGACTTAGAAGGACAAATAGTGATAATTCCCTAATGTTCAATTGCAATCTTGCATACACCAACCTTCAAGTTGGCCAGGTAAGAGGTAGGATCGTGAGAGGTTCCCCTTGCTTTCGCAAACTCCTAATCTGTCACACCCCGAGATTATGCAGTGGAAACAATCGGGAACGTGAACAGCCATCATGGTAAGCCTCGAGCAAGTAATATAACCAGAGCGCAATAATAATCACACAAAGTAATTGCATAAATAACTTAATCAAGCCTTCACTTTATTTCATTTCAAATAACCATAATCCAATTACACAACTATTCAACTCTCTTTCAATCTAGACTCAATAAAAACAAAGTTACATATAATGGACTCAATCTAGACATATTTTGACATTCTAGGTCTTCACTCGAATCCATAGACTTTCAATCGCTCTCGGACCCGCTACTGGAGTAATCCGAATCCGATTCACTTGTATTTCCTGAAACATGGAAAAAGTAGGTAATGAGCACACTTGCCCAGTAGGTATCTTCGTATCAACATGTAAGTAATGTTAAAGTACTTAATATTTTAGCTCTAAAGATAAGATAAATCATGTAGATACGATGAAAAATATGTGATTAAAGCTAAAGTAACAAGATATGATCAAGCTTGAGATATGGGAATATAAATTGATCAAGAATATAACAAGAATGTCACTTTGGCCTTTCAAAAATATAATAAGAATGTACTAAAAAGTCATGTAACAAGCAAGAATGTACTCTTCACTTAGCAACAAGTACTTCATGAATTTATGTGGATAACCACCGGTGGATATTTCCGTCATTCCGTGGATTTTCACTTATTTATAAAGAAAGCACTCCCAGCGCAATGCGACGCCAGTAGCATCATACCCCATGGTTTAAATAGTATGTTTTTGACAATCAGCTGAGGGGACTAGCATAGAGCCCTTGAACACAATCAGTGTTTAATCTGCATCTTCAAGTATAAATCAAGCTACTTCTACGTTTAACAATAAGGTTTGGCCAAGAATGTACAATGTCAACAATAGTTCCATGATAAAGTAACCAAAATAAGAATGCTTCTATTGAGAATAAAGGATTTCAAAAAATACATTTAGTATCTAGGTTACGCTATGGAAATAAATCAGCAGCATAACGGCACATTCTTTATTTCTCATATTTTGCTTTAAAATATTTTGATTAAGGTGACATGTCCCAAAAATTAAATAGTCCGTCTAGGATCATAGGAATATTAACCCTTAGTTCAAACCTTGGGTTAAATGTACTCAGGAAAATAAGAGTCTTTTACTAGGTCGTTTCTCGAAGAAAGCGGTCTAGTTCTGGACCGTTAAGGACAAGACTGTTCGGAATTTGAAAACAAATTATCTGGAGTCTTTAGTGGTCAAAGAAAGAACCATCTATGAACCGTTATCGGTCTAGTTAAGGCCCACTAGCAGACTGGCGGTTTAACCATAAGGCCACTAATTCCAGAATGTATAAAACACCAGTATAAGTGCTTTCTAGACAATTGGGCTTTAATGGTATAACCAACTCGGCGTCCTAATGGGAATCTCAGGCTCGCGGAGAATTATGGAGGCCTTGAAACAAGATTTCCTAGTTCATTGGAAGGAATATCCAAAGGAGAGGTTATCAAGTCCAAGATTAAGTTCCTATAAGTGCAAAGTGTAATTAATGATAACATACCGGGATATGCACCATGTACTTAAGAAAATGACTCTTAGAAGAGAGATAGAATCATGTAAAACAAGGTTCAAATTACAAATCCTCTCTCATTTGAAACATGTATTTATTGCAAAATATATGAATTTGGTCACAAATTAACATAAGTTAAAATAGTACCAACATGCATGAAAACATAAAATCCATGATGATAATATGAATTTAACTAAGTATATAAAACCAGTAATAAAACTAGGAATAAAACTTAGTTAACTTGGCTTACATATAATAATTAAGGCAAGTCTGCACTAAGCCTCGGGTTAAAATAATGCAGAATTTAGGAATCAAAAAAAAGTCAAATGGACGCCCGCTACTTTCGGTTAGTGGTTTATCGCACGACCGCGAATGTTCTGTTAACAGTCCAAGGTAAGACCGTCTTTTCCTGTGAAAAACTGAGTCTAATGAAAATAATAGAATAGGCTTAACCTATGACATATCATGTCTGGAAATCAACATAATTTAACTTCCATTATCATGATAGAACAATATAAGGCCAACATATGCATAGGTTTATGTGATTACAAGAAAAATTCAATTTTTACTCTATTAGGGCTAGTTCATGCATGATGAGTATGCTGGATGCATAGTCCTAAGTAAAACATGAGATTCTCAAAGTATAATGCATGAAACGGAGTGAAACAAGAGGGCTTTTATTCCTAACATAAAGTTTAAGCCATCCAAGAGATAACCTATCTTAATTAATCCTTTTAAACTTCGAATTTCTGACTGAAATGAAGCCCTAGTTTTTGCACTTTCTTGTTCTAAGTCATTAACTTCACGTCCTTCTATCCCTTGATTCTCTTGACCTAAGGATGTGAAATTTGAGGGTAAGTAGAGGATATGAAGGGGAACATAAAGTTCTAAAGCACCTCTATCTAATTACCTCATTTAAGGCTCCGACTTCCTTGATCTTCTTGGGTCGGACGCACTAATTCCTGAGCCTTTAATGTGAAATCAGCAACTTTGGGCGTCTCTAACTTCCTGTAGGCTTAGTCGCCTAGAACAAAAATTGGAGAGTAGTTAGTTCTAAGTATAATGAACAAATTCTTAGAAGAAACTTATCTCAAAATCAACATCCTTACCCTGGCTCCACCCCCTTGGGACCTCCACACTCCCTGATCCACCCATCTCACCATTCCTAAACACCCCTCCCCCATCTACCATCACCACCACCACCCCCCCACCATTGCTAACCTCCACTCCCTTAACCTAGCTCCACCACTTTCCCCTTCATTTGGCCTAAGTCTGCAGGTGGCAGAAGAAGGTCCGACTTGCAGAAGCCACCACGAGTTCATACGGCAACGTCTGAAGGCGAATCATACATTGCTGGAAAGGGCGTCAAGTCAACTTCGCAGGCGAGGCAATCTCATCCCATTCCGAGTTCAGGGCTGCCTGGGAGAGTCGTTCTTCCCCGACTGCGCCGGACTTCCCCTGCCAAGTTCCTGAACCTGATTTGAAGCTGTACCATGACAAACGGCAGAGGATTCAGGCCGAGAGTTCTTCATCAAAGTTCTTCCACGTCCTATCCTCTTCCAGGATCAGGAAGTGGAATCACGTTTGGCATCCGGAGGTCAGAGCTTTCATTTTTCTTCCTCAACTGGACGGGTCTGCCTCCCACAACCTGCAGCGACCTACTGCCACTCATCGACGTCCCCCAGTCCACCCCAACATCAGAAGGCTTCCCCACCAGTTTTCCCACAAAGAGGGTTCGTCCACGGTTCCATCAACTTCAACGGTTCGAGATTTGGTGTCCGGGAGAGGCCGGGACAACTTCTGCAAGTCACTATTTGTGTCAGGTAGCTGTTGCAGCCAGAAGCTGCCACCTTGTTCAAAGCTCGACCCGGACCAGCCTCTGCAGCCGAAGAAATCGAGAAAATTCTGAAGCATCCCAGTTCCAGATACGAAGATTTCCCAGCTGGTCTTGACTTCATCAGAATTCTAGAACGTGATCTACGACCCCCACAGCGACTGGCTGTCAGCCAACACAGCAAGCAGGGAGCTTCCTTTTCGGCTACACCGGCGCATCTTCCGGCGAATCTCCCTCATCCACCTGGCCGGCTTACCGCCCCTCCCTGCGTGGAGGTAGTGTTTTAGTGTATTTAATTGTCCCCACCCCAAGTTCACCCTCCTGCGCGAGGAGTAGTGATTGTAACCATTTAAAACCGGATTGAAGCTTCACCGGCGCAGTGTGCGGGGAACCACACTTCCCCGCTCGCGCTCGTCTCCGATCGGGGTTGGTTTCTTCAAACCAACCAGGTGATCTCTACCCTTGCTCTTTACTCTTGTTCATTTAATATCTGCAAAACTTATTCGCTGATTGGTGAGAGAGTGCCCGATCCCGGAACCACCACCCTTGTGTGGTCACCGTGGCCTCCGTGAGAGGAGTTTCCTAGTGCCCCAAGGCACCCGGCTGCCCTTGCTTGTGGGGTTCCTATCTTCGGGAGGGATAACCTTAGTGGTGCTGGTCCTCTAGCCAGCCAGGGGCTTGCTCCACTACCTCGGCTCGGCATCACCAAGTCACCGCGGGAAACGGGTGTGTGCGGTGTAACGGCGACTCTCAAGTTGCTCCCAAATCTTGTGATTGTGATTGCGAATTAAGTCCAAGGGATCATTGTCACTTGCTGCATTGCCATCATTGTGTCACATCAACTTGGTATCAGAGCAAGTTTTAGACTTGTCTCTACAAGCCTAGGTCCTAGGGCAATTGCATTACCATCCCGTACCGGTCACCTTGTCTTTGTGCATGTCCACCCGTAGGGGTACCATATACCGGACCGATCCTTCTACTTCCGATCCACCTATGGATCCCAATCTCCAAGGCAACCAAAACATCCCTAGGGAAGTTCCCCAAGCTCCTATGGATCGACTTGAAGCTGCCATTCTAGTCCTCACAGAACAAATGAATGGGATTTCCACTCGATTAGAGAGATTAGAAGAAGCTAGGGCCCCACCTAGGAATCATGTCCAAAGGGCTCCTCCTCCGCGGGTTGAACATGAGAGGGAAGACCTAGAGAATGAGTGGTATCGTGAGCAAGAGAGAGCCCCACAACCTCGGTACCATGAGAGGAGACCACGAGAGGATCCGGATGACTTCCTCTTAAGAATGATCAAGGTAGATGCTCCGAATTTTGATGGGTCCCATAATCCAAGTGCCTATGAAGAATGGGAGCATGGTATGGACTAATACTTTGATTGGTACCCCATGTCCGAAGAGAGAAAGGTTAGGTTGGCCAAGATGCACCTTCTCAAACTAGCCAAGACATATTGGTTAAAGGTAGAAAGTCAAAGGAGGATTAGGCGGGAGGAACCCATTGACACTTGGCTTGACATGAAAGCCCAGCTTAGGAATAAATATCTTCCCCACTCCTATAGCCAACTCCTCCTAGATGAATGGCAAAGCCTTACCCAAGAGGGAAAGACCGTGGAAGAGTATATAGAGAAGTTTGACTCATACCTCTTAAGGTGTGGTGTCGTCGAAGAACCAGCCGTCACTTTATCCCGGTTTAGGAATGGTCTCCTTCCCCACATCAAACGGGAGCTTTTCATGAGGGAAGCTCATAGCCTTGAGGTAGCCTATCAAATAGCCCGTGATGTAGAGAGGTTTTCTAGGAACCCAAGGTTTGCCCCCCCCCAAGGGCCCGGGGCCCCGTCCCAACCTCCCTCCCCTATTGAGAACACCTCCTCCCAGTGGGGGAACCCCCACTCGGCCCTACCCCCAGCCAACCAATCCTACCCCCACAAAGGCCACTCCACCCAACCCTCCTCCCCGAAGGGAGGAAGCCTCCAAAGGGAAGACCCCAGGAAGTAGTACAGTTAAGTGTTTTCAGTGCCATGGTTATGGCCACATAGCCAGCCAATGCCCTTCCAAGGGGATGTCGAGCCTTGTTATTGAAGGCGGACCTACCACACCCCAGGAAACCCATGAGGATACTGTTGAGGAATACGAGGCTGCTTTAGGGTGGGAAGAGGAATACGAGGAGCAAGTCTTTGAGGAAGGTATAGAAGATGACCCCCACTCCACCCACCTAGGGGTGATCAGGTGCACCCTTACCCAACCTAAAGAGGACGACTGGCGGAGGACTTCCATTTTCCACACCTTCATCAAAATCGGGGACCATGTTAGGAAGGTCATCCTAGACAACGGGAGTTGTGTCAACGCCGTGTCCCCGGACACCGTCAAGCTCCTAGGGCTTACCCCAACACCCCACCCCAAACCATACCGTGTGTCATGGATAAACAACCACTCCCTACCCGTCAACACATGTTGTCTTATCCCCATCACCTTCTCATCCTACCAAGGGCAAATATGGTGTGACATCATACCTATGGCTGTAGGAAGCATCCTACTAGGGAGACCTTGGATATATGATGTCAATGCTACCATCCAGGGGAAAACAAACACATGCACATTTGAACACGAGGGGAAGACCATTCGCCTCAACCCTTCCCCACCCCGAAAGGAACTACCCCCCAAGGGAATTCTCCCTACACCACCTCAAAACCCAGGGGTCCCATTACCCCCAACCCAACCAACAAGTCAACAGTCCACCCCTAAGAGCACCATCAAGGGCCTACACCTCATCACTAGACAAGAACTCGAGGAAGAGGTAGCCCTCGGGACACCCATATACGCTGTAGTCATATGCCTAGGGGAACCCACCCCCTCCAACCCTCATCCTGTGGAGATACACCCTCTCCTAGAAGAATTCAAGGATGTGTTCCCCGAGGAGCTCCCCGATCGACTGCCACCCATGAGGGATGTCCAGCATGCTATTGACCTTGTCCCAGGGGCCACCCTCCCAAACCTTCCCCACTATCGCCTCAATCCCACTGAGCATGCTGAATTGAGGAGGCAAGTGGAGGAACTCATTAGAAAAGGCTTCCTCCGTCTTAGCAAAAGTCCTTGTGCTGTCCCAGCCCTCCTCACACCAAAGAAAGATGGGACATGGCGAATGTGTGTCGATAGTAGGGCCGTCAACAAGATTACCGTCAAATATAGGTTCCCCATACCTAGACTTGACGATATGCTAGACATGCTAGCTGGAGCCACCATTTTTCAAAAATAGACCTTAAGAGTGGCTACCACCAAGTTAGAATAAGGCCCGGGGATGAATGGAAAACTGCCTTTAAAACCAAGGATGGACTCTATGAATGGCTGGTGATGCCTTTTGGGCTCTCTAACGCCCCAAGCACCTTTATGCGCCTTATGACCGAGGTCCTTAGGCCCTACATTGGAGTCTTCCTGGTAGTCTATTTCGATGACATCCTCATCTACAGCCAGTCCAAGGAAGCCCACTACCACCACCTTAGGCAAGTTTGCACCATCCTTAGGGAAGAGAGTCTCTATGCCAACCCAGGAAAGTGCCACTTCCTGACTGAGTCCATTACCTTCCTTGGGTATGTGGTTTCCATTAAGGGAGTGTCCATGGACCCCGAGAAGGTCCGAGCTATCCTTGACTGGCCGGAGCCCCGCACCCTCCATGAGGTCAGGAGCTTCCATGGTTTGGCCACCTTTTACCGAAGATTCATCCGTGGATTCAGCACAGTCACAGCCCCTATCACCGACTGCCTTAAAAAGGGGACCTTTGTGTGGACCAAGTCGGCATCTAGGGCCTTCCAGGAGCTCAAAGAAAGAATGACCCAAGCCCCTGTCTTATGCCTCCCTGATTTCTCCAAAGTCTTTGAAGTGACTTGTGATGCCTCTGGGGTAGGAATTGGCGGGATCCTCAGCCAGGAAGGACACCCAGTGGCCTACTTTAGTGAGAAGTTGTGTGATGCCAGGATGAAATACTCCACCTACGACAAGGAATTTTATGCCGTGGTACAATCCCTCCGGCATTGGAGACACTATCTCTTACCTAAAGAATTTGTCATATTTTCTGACCATGAGGCCCTAAAATACCTCAACTCCCAGCAGAAACTGAATGCCCGGCATGCCCGGTGGGTCGAGTACATCCAGTCCTACACCTTTGTGATCAAACATAAGGCTGGAAGCGAGAATCGTGCCGCGGATGCACTCAGTAGGAGAATCTCCTTGCTAGCTACCATTCGGGTGGAGGTCATAGGGTTTGAAAGGATCAAGGAAGAATACCCGAATTGCCCTGACTTTGGGCCTGTCCATACCATCTTGACCACCCAACCACTCCAGGAGCACCAAAGTTTTATCCTAGAGGATGGGTTCATTTTCAAAGGCCATAAGCTGTGCATACCTCGAACCTCACTGCGGGATTTGTTAGTCTGGGAGTTACATGCAGGAGGCCTGGCTGGACACTTTGGGGTCCATAAAACCATTGCCTTGGTTGAGGGACAGTTCTACTGGCCTAGTCTCAAAAGGGATGTAGCCAAAATTGTGGGACAATGTCGTACGTGTGCTACAGCCAAACAAGTAAAGCAGAATACTGGCTTATACACCCCTCTCCCTGTCCCTGACTGACCATGGCAGGACTTGAGTATGGACTTCGTCTTAGGCCTGCCTAGGACCCTAGAGGAAGCATGATTCCATCTATGTCGTGGTGGATAGGTTCTCAAAAATGGCTCATTTTATCCCTTGTTCAAAAACTTCAGATGCCTCCCACGTGGCCCGCCTGTTCTTTGATGAGGTGGTCCGCCATGGCCTGCCCAAGACCATCATTTCAGATAGAGACGTCAAATTCACCAGTTACTTTTGGAAGACCCTCTGGCATCTAATGGGGACCCTGCTTAAATTTTCCACAGCCTATCACCCTCAAACCGATGGCCAGACCGAAGTCGTCAATCGGAGCCTAGGGAATCTCTTGCGATGCCTTGTTGAGGACCACCCTGGAAATTGGGATCTCATCCTACCTCAAGTCGAGTTTGCATACAATAATTCCACCAATAGGTCCATAGGCATGAGTCCATTCGAAGCTGTGCATGGCTACAAGCCTAGGAAGCCAACAGATCTCATTCCCCTACCCCCGCATGCTAGGGTGTCCATCACTGCTGAGTCTTTTGCACAACACCTTAGAGAGTTGCATGAGGATATTCGCAAAAACATCAACAAAAGCAATGAGATTTACAAGAAGTCAGCTGACTCCCACCGCCGCCAAAAAGAATTCCAAATAGGTGATTTTGTGATGGTGAGAACTGAGAGGCTATTCCCTGGGAATACATCAAAGTTGAGGTCTCGTGGAGTTGGCCCCTTCCAGGTGCTGAGACGACTTGGCACCAATGCTTATGTGTTAGACCTCCCTGAAGAATACGGAGTAAGTCCCACATTCAATGTGGCTGACCTGGTACCCTATAAGGGCCCCACGGTGACACCCAGTGAGGACATCCAGCCTACTCCACCCCTTGAGAGCGCCCCCACACCCCAGAGTGATCCACCCAACTTGAGAAACCAGCGTGACAAAGTGGAGCGGATATTAGATGAACATGTCACCAACACGAGGAGCAAGGCGTATGAGCGATATCTGGTCAGGTGGAAGGGACGACCACCCTCAGACGATGCTTGGGTGAGTCGGGAGGATCTCCAGCAGCTGGACCCCGATCTTCTAGAGCAGTACCGCAGCAGGGAGGGCCTTTACTCGACAGAGTCGAGCTTTCCACAGCCCGGGAGAATTGATGAGGGCATCACTCACGATTCCCTCTGGCTTGGCACCTCTTTCCCTCCCAGAGGCAGCTAGGGAGCAGCCCTTTGTCTAGATTGGACCTTAGTGCTTACCATTGGGTCATCTTGTTGTTTTCTCCTTCTTACTTGAGTCTTTATCATGTAATTTACCTTTTATTTGAGTCTTGTATCTAGGTTATTAAGTTATTTCCCTAAGTTTGAGTCTCATTAGGCTATGGTGCTCTCTATTGGGCCTATTTCTTTGGACTAGGCCCATGGGCGCACCCCCCCTGCCTTGGTTATCTGTTAGTTTGTTAAAAGTCAGGGTCTTATGTGTAAAAGTGGGTTTCCTATAAATAGGGCCCCAATCCCTCTTTTGAATGTTAATGAAATATTGAAGAAAATTTGCCAATTGAGTGCTCCTCTCTCTCTCCCACTAGCTCTCTCTCTTCTTCTCTCTCTAGGGGGGCGAACCCCACTCTCTCTCTTCCTCCTCCCCTGGGCGAACTAGCCCCTTCACCTCCCCCTCCCCCTGCCACCTCAGCTGCCACCTCATCCTCCACCCCTTCACCTTCGCTAGGCCACTTAATACCCCCATCAATTCCCTCCACTTCCCAAGCAACCCTTCACTTCCCCATACACCATTCCCACCTCCAAGGCACCCTTCCCTCTCCCCCAAGCAACCTTCCCACTCCCCCACACCCTCATTCATACCCCTTGGGCATTCAAACCCCTCTCCCACCACAACTTGCGCACCAACCCCTCCACGTAGCCTCCACCCTTGCCTTGGCCGACCCATCCCTCCCATCTCCTAGCTGCGGCCCTCTCACCCTTCCACCCCCTTGGGACCTCCACACTCCCTGATCCACCCATCTCACCATTCCTAAACACCCCTCCCCCATCTACCATCACCACCACCACCCCCCCACCATTGCTAACCTCCACTCCCTTAACCTAGCTCCACCACTTTCCCCTTCATTTGGCCAAAGTCTGCAGGTGGCAGAAGAAGGTCCGACTTACAGAAGCCACCACGAGTTCATACTGCGATATCTGAAGGCGAATCATACATTGCTGGAAAGGGCGTCAAGTCAACTTCGTAGGCGAGGTGATCTCATCCCATTCTGAGTTCGGGGCTGTCTGGGAGAGTCGTTCTTCCCCGACTGCGCCAGACTTCCCCTGCCAAGTTCCTGAACCTGATTTGAAGCTGTACCACGAGAAACGGCGGAGGATTCAGGCCAAGAGTTCTTCATCAAAGTTCTTCCACGTCCTATCCTCTTCCAGGATCAGGAAGTGGAATCGTGTTCGGCATCCGGAGGTCAGAGCTTTCATTTTTCTTCCTCAACTGGACGGGTCTGCCTCCCACAACCTACAGCGACCTACTGCCACTCATCGGTGTCCCCCAGTCCACCCCGACATCAGACGGCTTCCCCACTAGTTTTCCCACAAAGAGGGTTCGTTCACGGTTCCATCAACATTGACGGTTTGAGATTTGGTGTCCGGGAGCGGCCGGGACAACTTCTGCAAGTCACTGTTCATGTCAGGTAGCTGTTGCGGCCAGAAGCTGCCACCTTGTTCAAAGCTCGACCCGGACCAGCCACTGCAGCCGAAGAAATCGAGAAAATTCTGAAGCATCCCAGTTCCAGATACGAAGATTTCCCAGCTGGTCTCGACTTCAGCAGAATTCTAGAACGTGATCTACGACCCCCATAGCGACTGGCTGTCAGCCAACACAGTAAGCAGGGAGCTTCCTTTTCGGCTACACCGGCGCATCTTCCGGTGAATCTCCCTCCTCCGCCTGGCCGGCTTACCGCCCCTCCCTGCGTGGAGGTAGTGTTTGAGTGTATTTAATTGTCCCCACCCCATGTTCACCCTCCTGTGCGAGGAGTAGTGATTGTAACCATTTAAAACCGGATTGAAGCTTCACCGGCGCAGTGTGCGGGGAACCAAACTTCCGCGCTCGCCCTCGTCTCCGATCGGGGTTGGTTTCTTCAAACCAACCAGGTGAGCTCTACCCTTGCTCTTTACCCTTGTTCATTTAATATCTGCAAAACTTATTCGCTGGTTGGTGAGAGAGTGCCCGATCCTGGAACCACCACCCTTGTGTGGTCACCGTGGCCTCCGTGAGAGGAGTGTCCTAGTGCCCCAAGGCACCCGGCTGCCCTTGCTTGTGGGCTTCCTATCTTCGGGAGGGATAACCTTAGTGGTGCTGGTCCTCTAGCCAGCCAGGGGCTTGCTCCACTACCTCGGCTCGGCATCACCGAGTCACCGCGGGAAACGGGTGTGTGCGGTGTAACGGCGACTCTCAAGTTGCTCCCAAATCTTGTGATTGTTATTGCGAATTAAGTCCAAGGGATCATTGTCGTTTGCTGCCTTTGCATCATATGTCACATCATAATCCTAACGAATAAATGCGCCCATTCGCACCTTTGATTTAGTAGACGAAGGGTCACACATGTTCAACCTGAAGGGATGCTTAGCATTAACCCCTCTGTAAGCCAGCGACCTGGGGGCTGGGCTGAACCCTGCTGGACGTGGGACAGGCCTTGGGAGGCTTTAAACCTATATAAAGAAGTAGGCTCCAAGGGTAATCAACATTTAGCAACTCCTATCCTTAACACCCACCATCTACGGTTTCTCTCGGGTTAGGACGAGGAGTGAGGAGCCTTGCCATTTTGTAAAGGGTGAACATGCCGTGAAGTCTGGTAGGTCTAGGGTGTGGAACTCATCCCCGGATTGGAAGAAAAAGCTTTAGGAGGATCTGGGATGTGGATTTCATCCCCGGATCGACGGTTTACCAGCTCAAAGGTAGGCACCTAACCTCAAACTTTGGGGGTCAATGATGCATTAGAATGATTTCAAATGTATTTCATACACTCTAAAGAGGGATTAAGGGCAGGTGGGGATGACCATCATATCCATTTTGAGGTTTGTTTTTCAAATCAGTTTTGTGTTTCATGAGTTTCTACAATCCTTGGGAGGGTCAGAACACATATATAGGAAACCCCTAGTCGGTGCACCAATGGGGTAGCCCAGTCAAGTCTGAGCATACGTGTTAGAGTCCATACATCAGGTCTGAGCAGGTCCTGTATTAGGTTGGTGCGTGTTTAGTTCAAGCCATAAGGTCGGTGCATGTTTTAGGCCAAGAGGGGTTCGTGCATGTTGTATTAGCATCGGTGCACATTTAGTCCATGCGTAAGGGACTGTGCATGTTTGTGTTGGCGTCGGTGCACATTTAGTCCATGCATAGGTAAGGTCAGTGCATGTTTAAGGTCCGTGCATGTTTAGTTATAGTAAGGTCTGTGCATTGCTTGTAGGGTCTATGCACTTTTGCCCATACGTAGGTAAACGGGGTCTGTGCATTGTATAGAAGGTCTGTGCACTTTTGTCCATACGTAGGTAAAAGGAGTCTGTGCGTTGGTTGCAAGGTCTGTGCATTATTTGGTCCATGCGTAGGTAAAGGTCTGTGCAGAATAAGGTCTGTGCATGTTTTGTGACGGTGCATGTTTGTGTGTGTGGATGTTTTACATCTGTGCATGTTTTGCGTTGGCCACGGTGAGGTCTGAGCATAGTAGGTCTGTGCATGTTTTGTGTTGGCCACGGTGAGGACTGAGCATAGTAGGTCTGTGCATGTTTTGTGTTAGCATAACCAAGGTCCGTGCATAGTAGGTCGGTGCATGTTTGGCCCTGGCCACGAGCAAGGTCGGTGCATGTGCTAGTAAGGTCGGTGCAGGTTGGCCCCGGCTATGAGCAAGGTCGGTGCACCTGTGGGTCTGTCCAATTTTCGAAAACTGAGAAAAAAGAGAATTTTGAGGGGGCATATTAATTCATAAAAATCTGAAAATTTTAGAAAATGGCAGAAGGGTAAGTTAGTAACCCTCAGTAAAACTTTCATGACCATAAAAATTTTGTACTTTCAGATATAAATTATTTTCCGTGCATGTGTAGCCTAGAAGGATATACATGTACTAACCTGAACATGACTGCCATTATGTTTTGCCATCTTAAAACTATTAGAATCATATATGTGAGCAAGTTTAAATTATGAGAAGCATGACAGTGAGCTTGGTTGGTCCCTTAATCAATGAAAGCATGTCTATTATGATAAATATCAATCTAGTCACTATAAGATAAATAAGAATGTGTATGCCATGAAGGGAAAATAGCATCATTCTGTGAGGTTGGACTTTGGTCCCTTCTGCAGGACGACGATGCGTAACGCCGTGGAAGTAAAAGATCCCAGGGGACGGCGGTGCGTAACACCCTGGTCAAAACCTATCGATTCGGCTGGTTCGTTCTGTGGGACGGCGATACGTAATGCCACAGAACTTGGGGGATGGCGATGCGTAACACCCCGTGTAGCAAGAGTCTAGGTGGGAGTTCACTCCTGGGTCTGTGCAGTACTCTTTCGTTGGTTTGTGTGTGTGTGTGGGCCTCTTATGTTTACGGCAGCTGTCCAGTTCCCTGCATGGCAAAAAAAATATGAACACTCATGTAAATGTGATAATGTTTAATTGCTTAATCACTAGGTTCTTGCTGCATGCTTGGGTACCTTATACATTAGTCAAAGAATCTGTATTTTCCTTACATGAGTTATCTTAAGAACTGATGATGAAATATACTAAGCTAGTGTTAACATCTGAACTTTCTATATAATGGATTATATAGATGCAAAGTTAACCCCGGTTTTACTGGGTTGCCTACTGAGCGTCACACTCACCCCTTGTGACACGTTTTCAGGGGACATAGAGAAAGAGGTTGAGGAGGAGGCAGCAGCTGAAGAGTAGAGTTAGCCACTGTTCGTCTGGATATGCTATGCTCGAATGTTTCTATTTTGTGTAGGGTTGTGGAGTGGAGAGCCCATACGGGCTCATGTGTAATCTGGAACTATGAACTTGTACTCTTTTGGAGACTGTGAATGGTTGAGATGTTTACCTACATTTCTGTAACCTATGGTTTCTCTCTCTCTTACGTGAATGCATGTACGTTTATCTACATTGCTGCTTTCGCGATACGTACGAAGTAATTTGCGTCGAGGTCCGGCAAAAAAAAAGAAAAAAATACATACCCCCCAAAATTTGGGAATCAGATCTCGGGGCGTTACAATGTTGATGTGGACTTGTTTAAACAATTTCATCAATTCCTCATTTTGGGCCTGGATGTTTTGCCTCTTATTTTCGTTTCCAGCTTCCAGGGTAGTGGGGAAAGGGATCTTGGGCTTGTAAGTTTCAGGTGATTCATCTAATTTTATCTTCCCTTTGTTTTTTTTGACTTCCTCGCTGTCCACTATGGGAGTGGCCTTGGGCAAGGGTTCATTTTCAATAACATCGTGGGCTTGACTTGATGAGGCTTCATTGGATTGATGGGTCAAGAAGGGGTCTTCAAGGATTTTTCCACTTCTTAAGGCCGAGATGGGCTTAGCATTAGCAAATTGTGGGTACTTTGGAGGATTTGGGCCATGTTGAAATTGTCCTTGAGGGACAGACATAAGGGGCTGTTGTTGAAAACCTGGAGGATAATTTCTAGGATTGGGCATGGGTTGGCTCGAAAGTTGGCCCGGTTCTCTCCTCACATTGATTTCAAGAAGTTGGCCAATATGGGCCTTCATCTCCGCCATTTGAGTTTGAAAAGATTGATTTTGGGCTAGAATGAGCTGTTGTAATTGATTGATTTTTTCATCAGTCTGGGCCACTGGCGGAGGTAAGATAGGAGGCTGGTAAACTAGTGAAGGATATGAAGATTGCCCATATGCAGGCTGAACAAATGAGGGTTGACCATAAGATGGTTGGCCATGAGGAGGCTGAGAATGACTTGGTAATGGTTGTGACACTTGGCCCTCATGAAAACTTTGAGTTTGAAAGTTGGCCTGAGGTTGGGGTTTTGATTTGTAGTTTTGGGCCTGCTAGGATTTCCAGGAAAAGTTCGGGTGATTCCTCAAGCTCGAATTGTATGTGTTTGAAAATGGGTCATTATTGGGCTTGGATAATTGTTGGGCTACATAGACTTGCTCCTGGATGGCAGGGAGTAATTGAGCTGCCGTAGGATATTCGTCCACAAGATAGGATGGGCTCTCACATAGCACACATGCTTCCTGGACTTAACCTTGGCGAGAGTAAAAAGATGGTTGTGATTGGGCATTGAAAGTTTGTTTATTCAACTTAATCAGTTCACTAACTTGTTGGGTTAACAGGTCAACTTTCTCCAATTTTTGAGCCAGGGCATTCACATCTAATCTAGGCTCAACCTCTCCCCTACCTTTCACCTCATATATCCCAACTTTTCTAGATGGCCCTACTGACTTTTCATACGAGGAATAAGAAGTATGATTGATTGAATTTTTACTCAACATTTCAAAGAGATCGTAAGCATCTTCCTCACTCTTGCTCATAAAAGTACCTCCACACGAAGCATCAACCATTTACCTGTAAGGTTCAGTCAATCCCTCCTAAAAAGCTTACATAATTTGCCATTTTGATAGCCCATGATGTGGGCATTTTCTCAACAACTCCTTTATTCTCTCCCAAGACTCATCGATCAATTCCCCGGGTGTTTGAGCAAAACCCGTCATGGCTCTTCTCATTGTATTGGTCCGACCTATAGGATAGAATTTTTTCAAAATTTCTTTTTGCATCTCCTCCCATGATCGAATGGGTCTTCTGAAGGTCCCTAACCAATATTTGACTTTATCTTTCAAAGAAAAGGGGAAAAGAGTCAACCTGAGGGCATCATCTGTGAAGTTCTGAATTTTCACAGTGGAATATATTTCCAGGAACTCATCTAGAAGCTTATATGGGTCTTCATTTGTGAGCCCATGGAATGAAGGGAGCATTTGGAAAGTGCTAGATTTTATCTCCTAATGGGCCGCTGGCACTTCCGAAAGATGGCTACATGTGGAAGGTTGGTAGCTAGAAGGAATGAAGTATTCCTTCATCTGCTTAGGCAATTCACCTTGATTAGCCATTTGTTGAATTGGATTGTGGGCTTGGTTTTGGGGTTGGTGGATCACTCTCTCAATTTCTTGGAGAGGTTCAAGTAAATGTGGGTGTTGAGAACTTCTACCATGCTTGAACCCTAAGAATTTTTTTCATTTTTTTTATTTTTGTTTTTGCAAACACTTGTTCAATCAAATTAACCTACAAGACCTAGGGCTCCTTGGACTTAGAAGGACAAATAGTGATAATTCCCTAATGTTCAATTGCAATCTTGCATACACCAACCTTCAAGTTGGCCAGGTAAGAGGTAGGATCGTGAGAGGTTCCCCTTGCTTTCGCAAACTCCTAATCTGTCACACCCCGAGAGTATGCAGTGGAAACAATCGGGAACGTGAACAGCCATCATGGTAAGCCTCGAGCAAGTAATATAACCAGAGCGCAATAATAATCACACAAAGTAATTGCATAAATAACTTAATCAAGCCTTCACTTTATTTCATTTCAAATAACCATAATCCAATTACACAACTATTCAACTCTCTTTCAATCTAGACTCAATAAAAACAAAGTTACATATAATGGACTCAATCTAGACATGTTTTGACATTCTAGGTCTTCACTCGAATCCATAGACTTTCAATCGCTCTCGGACCCGCTACTAGAGTAATCCGAATCCGATTCACTTGTATTTCCTGAAACATGGAAAAAGTAGGTAATGAGCACACTTGCCCAGTAGGTATCTTCGTATTAACATGTAAGTAATGTTAAAGTACTTAATATTTTAGCTCTAAAGATAAGATAAATCATGTAGATACGATGAAAAATATGTGATTAAAGCTAAAGTAACAAGATATGATCAAGCTTGAGATATGGGAATATAAATTGATCAAGAATATAACAAGAATGTCACTTTGGCCTTTCAAAAATATAACAAGAATGTACTAAAAAGTCATGTAACAAGCAAGAATGTACTCTTCACTTAGCAAAAAGTACTTCATGAATTTATGTGGATAACCACCGATGGATATTTCCGTCATTCCGTGGATTTTCACTTATTTATAAAGAAAGCACTCCCAGCGCAATGCGACGCCAGTAGCATCATACCCCATGGTTTAAATAGTATGTTTTTGACAATCAGCTGAGGGGACTAGCATAGAGCCCTTGAACACAATCAGTGTTTAATCTGCATCTTCAAGTATAAATCAAGCTACTTCTACGTTTAACAATAAGGTTTGGCCAAGAATGTACAATGTCAACAATAGTTCCATGATAAAGTAACCAAAATAAGAATGCTTCTATTGAGAATAAAGGATTTCAAAAAATACATTTAGTATCTAGGTTACGCTATGGATATAAATCAGCAGCATAACGGCACATTCTTTATTTCTCATATTTTGCTTTAAAATATTTTGATTAAGGTGACATGTCCCAAAAATTAAATAGTCCGTCTAGGATCATAGGAATATTAACCCTTAGTTCAAACCTTGGGTTAAATGTACTCAGGAAAATAAGAGTCTTTTACTAGGTCGTTTCTCGAAGAAAGCGGTCTAGTTCTGGACCGTTAAGGACAAGACTGTTCGGAATTTGAAAACAAATTATCTGGAGTCTTTAGTGGTCAAAGAAAGAACCATCTATGAACCGTTATCGGTCTAGTTAAGGCCCGCTAGCAGACTGGCGGTTTAACCATAAGGCCACTAATTCCAGAATGTATAAAACACCAGTATAAGTGCTTTCTAGACAATTGGGCTTTAATGGTATAACCAACTCGCCGTCCTAATGGGAATCTCAGGCTCGCGGAGAATTATGGAGGCCTTGAAACAAGATTTTCTAGTTCATTGGAAGGAATATCCAAAGGAGAGGTTATCAAGTCCAAGATTAAGTTCCTATAAGTGCAAAGTGTAATTAATGATAACATACCGGGATATGCGCCATGTACTTAAGAAAATGACTCTTAGAAGAGAGATAGAATCATGTAAAACAGGGTTCAAATAACAAATCCTCTCTCATTTGAAACATGTATTTATTGCAAAATATATGAATTTGGTCACAAATTAACATAAGTTAAAATAGTACCAACATGCATGAAAACATAAAATCCATGATGATAATATGAATTTAACTAAGTATATAAAACCAGTAATAAAACTAGGAATAAAACTTAGTTAACTTGGCTTACATATAATAATTAAGGCAAGTCTGCACTAAGCCTCGGGTTAAAATAATGCAGAATTCAGGAATCAAAAAAAAGTCAAATGGACGCCCGCTACTTTCGGTTAGTGGTTTATCGCACGACCGCGAATGTTCTGTTAACAGTCCAAGGTAAGACCGTCTTTTCCTGTGAAAAACTGAGTCTAATTAAAATAATAGAATAGGCTTAACCTATGACATATCATGTCTGGAAATCAACATAATTTAACTTCCATTATCATGATAGAACAATATAAGGCCAACATATGCATAGGTTTATGTGATTACAAGAAAAATTCAATTTTTACTCTATTAGGGCTAGTTCATGCATGATGAGTATGCTGGATGCATAGTCCTAAGTAAAACATGAGATTCTCAAAGTATAATGCATGAAACAGAGTGAAACAAGAGGGCTTTTATTCCTAACATAAAGTTTAAGCCATCCAAGAGATAACCTACCTTAATTAATCCTTTTAAACTTCGAATTTCTGACTGAAATGAAGCCCTAGTTTTTGCACTTTCTCGTTCTAAGTCATTAACTTCACGTCCTTCTATCCCTTGATTCTCTTGACCTAAGGATGTGAAATTTTGAGGGTAAGTAGAGGATATGAAGGGGAACATAAAGTTCTAAAGCACCTCTATCTAATTACCTCATTTAAGGCTCCGACTTCCTTGATCTTCTTGGGTCGGACGCACTAATTCCTGAGCCTTTAATGTGAAATCAGCAACTTTGGGCATCTCTAACTTCCTGTAGGCTTAGTCGCCTAGAACAAAAATTGGAGAGTAGTTAGTTCTAAGTATAATGAACAAATTCTTAGAACAAACTTATCTCAAAATCAACATCCTTACCTGGGTTCCACGTGTGCCAAAAGTAAGGGTCGCATAGGCCAATTCTGGGACCTATTTATAGGTTTTAGCTAGGGTTTGAAAATTAGAACAATTTTAGAGTCCCTATTAAAACTTAAGTCGACCTCTGAGAGTCCTAAGAATGCTTACTAGTCCTCCCATCTGGGTCTCTAGGAGATAGAACACCAAAAATCTAATCTTTTTGCTCTTTCTCCAACTCACGGAATTGACAGAAAGCAGCGCTCTATGTCTTGACTGCTAACCGTCCCCTAGCGGTCCTGCGATAGACCGCCTTTACTACTATGCACCAAATTTGAATGATTTCAAACTCTTTTGGTATTATCCCGATTATTATCCTTTTATTTATGCACCAAGGAGTAATTATCTTCTTAATTCTGTGATTTTACCTATTTTGAGGTTCTAGAACATGGGCTAAAGTCCAAAACACTCTTATTTTGGCCTATTGGGTTTATTACGTGGGCCTCATCCTCTTGGGTTAAATGTAGGGCCCAAATAAATAATTTAATTTATTATAATTCAATTAATAGCTTACATAATCATATTTAAATCTAAAAAATTCTCATAAAATTCTCGGGCATTATACCCTCCCCCACTTAAAAAGAATTTGTCCTCAAATTCACATCATGGATTTACGGAGAGTGTACTTACATTCAAATAATTCTGGAAATCTTTTACACATAGCTTCTTCGGTTTCCCATGTTTCTCCTAATTTTGTCCACTAGATCTTGACCACAGGAATAGTCTTGTTCCAAAGTTGACGTAGCCCCCGTTTAATGATTTTGACTGGCTTTTGTTCATTTGTCAAATCCTTTTTAATCTCCAGATTGTCATAAGTAATGACATGGAAAGGATCAGGAACATACTTCTTAAGCATCGAGACATGAAATACATCATGTACTTCAGATAATTGAGGAGGTAAAGCAATTCGATAAGCTACTTCACCAACTCTTTCCAAAATTTCAAAAGGGCCTATGAATCTTGGAGTAAGCTTGCCCTTAATACCAAATCTTCAAATACCTCGACTTCGAGAAACCTTAAGAAATACATGATCTCCTACTTGAAACTCCAAGTCGCGCCTTCGATTGTCAGCATATGATTTCTGTCTGTCTTGAGCCATCTGAAGTCTTTCTCAAATGAGTTTAATATTCTCAGTAGTATCCCTAATAATATCGGGACCGAGAAATTACCTTTCTCCTACTTCATTCCAACAGATAGGGGAACAACAGCTTCCTCCATATAAAGCTTCAAACGGTGCCATATGTATACAAGCCTAATAGCTATTATTGTATGCAAATTTCACTAAAGGTAAGTGATCATGTCAACTTTCTCCAAAGTCAATAGCACAAGCCCTGAGCATATCTTCCACCACTTGATTTGTCCTTTTGTTTGACCATCTGTTTGTGGATGGAATGTCGTGTTAAAGTTGAGTCGGGTCCCTAAAGAATGTTGTAGACCCTTCCAGAATTGAGATGTAAACCGAGGATCTCGGTCAGATATAATGGTGACAGGGACACCATGTAATTTGACAATTTCCTTCATGTATAAAGCTGCTAGTACATCCACAGACCATCGACTTTTGATCGGTAGAAAATGTGCCGATTTAGTCAATCGGTCTATGATCACCCATATACCATCGTGTCCTCCTTTTGTCTTAAGTAAACCCATGATGAAATCCATCCCTATACTTTCTCACTTAGACTCGGGGATATTCAAGGGGTGTAATTTTCCCGCGAGTTTTAAATGCTCTACTTTGACCTGTTGACAAGTGAGACAGCGGGACACAAAATCTGCTACCTCTCTCTTCATGTTGGGCCATCAAAAGTTTCTCTTCAGATCTTGATACATCTTGGTAGCACCAGGATGAACAGCATATCTTGACTTATGTGCCTCTTCCATGATTAATTTCTTAGTATCATTGTGATTTGGCACGCAAGTTCTATCCTTAAATAATAGTCTTCTATTAGTTGAGATTGAAAATTCATATCTTTGATCAATATTATCCTTGATCTCCATCAATGTAGAGTCATTTTCTTGTAATTTGACTAAATCCTCAATCAATGTAGGTTGGGACCTTATATTGGCAATTGTACATCCATCTTCTTCCCTATTAATATCAAGATTTAAGTAAGAAAAATCTATGATAAGACAAGTCATACCTTCTCTGAGGCTTGCTAGTGTTGCCATTGGTCTTCTGCTAAGAGTGTCAACCACAGCATTTCCCTAGATGATATTGAATTGTAAAGTTGATGTCCTTGAGATACTCCAACCACCTGCGATGTCGCATATTCAAATCTTTTTGGGTGAAAAGATATTTCAGACTTTTATGATCTAAAAATATAGTAAATTTCTCCCCATAAAGGTAATATCGTCAAATCTTTAATGCGAATATAACCGCAGCCAATTCTAGATCATGCACTGGATAATTATCTTCATGACGCTTTAGCTGTCTTGAGGAATAACAAATCACCTTCCCATTTTGCATAAGAACGCACCCTAGGCCAATGCCAGAAGCATCCATATAGACTTCAAATCCACCACCCTCAGTTGGCCGTGTTAAAATTGGTGCATTGGTAAGGTGATCCTTAAGGAGTTAAAAAACTCTCCTCGTAGTCCTTCAAACATATAAATGATTTTTCTTTCTTGTAAGTCTAGTCAAAGGAACAACGATCTTTGAGAAATCCTTTATAAATCTCCTGTAATAGCCAGCTAGCCCCAGAAAGCTTCTTACTTCTTACATGGTCGTTGGCCGGCTCAAGTTCATAATAGCTTCTACCTTAGAAGGATCAATAGCGATACCTTCCTTTGAAGTAATATGGCCGAGGAATGAGACTTCCTTTAGCCAGAACTCGCACTTACTAAGCTTTGCATATAGTTTGTGTTCTCTTAGCATCTGGAAGGCTATCCTTAAGTGCTCTTCATGTTCTTCCCTTGTTTTGGAATATATGAGAATGTCATCAATAAATACGACCACAAATTGGTCGAGATAAGGCCTTAGACGTTATTCATATGTTGCATGAATGGTGCTGGGGCATTAGTTAACCCAAACGGCATTACTACAAATTCATAATGGCCATACCAGCTCCAGAAAGCCGTCTTGTGTATGTCTTCATCTTTGATCTTAAGTTGATGGTAACCTGACCTGAGGTCTATCTTTGAAAAATATTATGCTCCCGAAATCTTATCAAAGAGCTCATTGATACGCGGCAACAGATACTTGTTCTTGATAGTAAGCTGATTCAGTTGCCGGTAATCGATACATAGCCTGAGAGATCCATCCTTCTTCTTGACAAATAGGACTGGCGCACCCCAAGAGGATGTGCTAGGTCGAATAAAACCCTTGTCTAGTAGCTCCTGAAGTTGTCTCTTTAATTCCTTGAGTTCTGTGGGGGACATCCTGTAGGGAGCTATCGAAACAGGTGCTGCTCTGGGGATGAGTTCAATGTATAAGTTTACTTCCCTTTCAGGTGGTAAATCGGATAAATCTGATGGGAATACATCTGGAAATTCATTAACAATATAGATATCTTCTAAGATAATCTCCTTGGATTCGGTGAGGGTTATAGAACCAAGAAAAGTTACACATCCTTGCGAAATTAATTTGCAAGTGTGCGGAGATGAAATGATGGTAGGATGCTTCCTATATTGGACACCAATGAAAGAAAACCTTGGAAGACAAGGTTTCCAAAAAGAGATAATCCTATTCCGGAAATTTATATTGGCATCATGATCTATCAGCCAATATACCCCTAGAATGGCATCGTAGCCCTCCATGTCAAGACCCACGAGGTTTGCAGGAAGATTATGTCCTTCTACCCTTACCTCACTATCAGGATAATAGTTTGTGAGTTTGGTTCCGGGACCTAAAGGTGTAGTAATAGCAAGGTCCGAAGGTAATGGGACTGATGAAACAGGTAAAGTTTTTGCGAAGGAAGTAGATATAAAAGAATGAGAAGCACCCGTATCGAATAACACAAATGCAGGATGTGAATAGATCTGAATGGTACCTTCCATTAGCCCATCATCCTTGGGCGGTTCTTCATCATTCATGACGGCATTAAGACGAGCCTACCATTTACGTACACCGTCGAAAGATAGTTCCTTCATAAAGGGGCAATCCGGCATGCGTTGCTCCCTGCTGCCACAACGTAGACAAGCACCAAGGCACTTCTAGCACTCTTTGGCCGAATGATCAAATTTCTCGAAAAAGGTACAAGCCGTTGTGACCTGCTTGTCTTCTTCCTTGACTTTCTTGTTTTTGTGGTAGCCACTACCACCCCCATTCTGGGATCTCTTCTTGTTATCAAGGGATTTGTAAGGTTCCGTGATGCTGAATTTGCTTTTCTTTTCACGCCGATCAGACCTTAGGCTCGGTTCTTCGCCCTTACCTTTAAACTTCTAGACCTTCTCTAAGGTCCTTTCGCATATGTGTGCCCGTTGAACCATCTTCGCGTATGTACGGATATTCTGGGTCCCTAGTTGCTGGATATAGCTGGGCCTTAATCCATTCATAAATCGATTAGCCTTCAACAAGTCGGTGCTAATCAAGTGAGGAGCATATGGTGCCAGTTGGAAAAGATGAAGTTCATACCCCGCCACCGACATCATGCCTTGGCGTAAAGAAGCAAACTCCATAGCCTTCCGTTCCTGCACATGCTCGGAAAAGTATTTGGCTCGGAAGAGCGTGATAAAACCTTCCCATGTATGAGGTGCATCTGCTGGTGGTGCAGGAACAGACTTCCACCATGTACGGACATCTTTATTTAGTTCAAAAGTAGCAAGGCGAACCTTTTCTTGATCCGTACATTGCATAACTTTGAAAATACGGTTCAGCTCATCTATCCAGTTTTCAGCTTCATCTGGATTAGAAGAACCATAAAATCTCGCAGGATTTAGACTCCGAAAGTTGTGATGTAGGTCTCCAGCCCTTGCTCCTGCGCCAACTTGTTGTAAAGCCTGAGTCAGACCCGCGATGGTCTCTTGCATGCCGTTCCAGTCTACACGATGAGCCACTCTGATTAGAATAAGGTACCTGAGAAAAATAGTAAATTTTGTTAATACTAATGGAATGAGTGGGGCTAATCTTAGAAATGATTCTAATGGCTATCTCATCCCAGGTTCTACCCAATTTCCTCTCATAGGTTGGGATTTTCTCTCCTAGTTTCATAGGTGTGGGTCCTTAAACCTTGGACTTAACCTATGACATGACTTTTCCCTAGGACTTCTAGTCCTAGCGCTCTCATACCACCTCAACTGTCACGCCCCGAGATTATGCAGTAGAAATAATCGGGAGCGTGAACAGTCGGCATGGTAAGCCTCGAGAAAGTAATATAACCAGAGTGCAATAACAATCACACAAAGTAATTGCATAAATAACTTAATCAAACCTTCACTTTATTTCATTTCAAATAACCATAATCCAATTACACAACTATTCAACTCACTTTCATT
The DNA here is from genome assembly GCA_022559845.1 of Amorphophallus konjac. Classification (NCBI taxonomy): domain Eukaryota; kingdom Viridiplantae; phylum Streptophyta; class Magnoliopsida; order Alismatales; family Araceae; genus Amorphophallus; species Amorphophallus konjac. The sequence continues at coordinate 317,138,413 of CM040122.1, read as the reverse complement.
CTATACTCAATACAAACTAAAATTACATATAATGGACTCAATCTAGACATATTTCGACATTCTAGGTCTTCACACGAATCCATAGACTTTCAATCGCTCTCGGACCCGCTACTGGAGTAATCCGAATCTGATTCACTTGTATTTCCTGAAACATTGAAAAAGTAGATAATGAGCACACTTATCCAGTAGGTATCTTCGTATCAACATGTAGGCAATGTTAAAATACTTAATATTTTAGCTCTAAAGAAAGAAGATAAATCAGGTAGATACGATAAAAAACATGTGATTAAAGCTAAAGTAACAAGATATGATCAAGGTTGAGATATGAGAATATAAATTGATCAAAAATATAACAAGAATGCCACTTTTGCCTTTCAAGAATGTAATAAGAATGTACTAGAAAGTCATGTAACAAGCAAAAATGTACTCTTCACTTAGCAACAAGTACTTCATGAATTTATATAGATAACCACCCGTGGATATTTCCGAGATTCTGTGGATTTTCACTTATTTATAAAGAAAGTACTCCCAGCGCAATGCGACGCCAGTAGCATCATACCCCATGGTTTAAATAGTATGTTTCCGACAATCAGTCGAGGGGAGTAGCATAGAGCCCTTGAACACAATCAGTGCTCGATCTGCATCTTCAAGTATAAATCAAGCTACTTCCATGTTTAACAATAAGGTTTGGCCAAGAATGTACAATGTCAATAATAGTTCCTTGATAAAGTAACCAAAATAAGAATGCTTCTATTGAGAATAAAGGATTTCAATAAATACATTTACTATCTAGGTTATGCTATGGATTTAAATCGACAGCATAACAACACATTCTTTATTTCTCATATTTTGCTTAAAAATATTTTGATTAAGGTGACATGTCCCAGAAATTAAATAGTCCGTCTAGGATCATAGGAATATTAACCCTTAGTTCAAACCTTGGGTTAACTGTAGTCAGAAAAATAGCGGTCTTTTACTGGGCCGTTTCTCGAAGAAAGCGGTCTAGTTCTGGACCGTTAATGACAAGACTATTCGGAATTTGAAAACATATTATCTGGAGTCTTTAGCGGTCAAAGAAAGAATCGTCTATGAACCATTAGCGGTCTAGTTAAGACCCGCTAGCAGACTCTGGCGGTTTAACCATAAGGCCGCTAATTCTGGAATGTATAAAACACCAGTATAAGTGCTTTCTAGATAATTGGGCTTTAATGGTACAACCAACTCAGTGTCCTAGTGGGAATCCCAGGCTCGCGGAGAATCATGGAGGCCTTGAAACAAGATTTCCTAGTCTATTGGGAGGAATATCCAAAGGAGAGGTTATCAAGTCCAAGATTATGTTCCTATAAGTGCAAAGTGTAACAAATGACAACATACCGGGATATGCGCCATGTACTTAAGAAAATGACTCTTAGAAGAGAGATAGAATCATGTAAAATAGAGTTCAAATAACAAATCCTCTCTCATTTGAAACATGTATTTATTGTAAAATATAAGAATTTGGTCACAAATTAACATTAGTTAAAATAGTACCAACATGCATGAAAACATAAAATCCGTGATGATGATATGAATTTAAGTAAGTATATAAAACCAGTAATAAAACCAAGAATAAAACTTAGTTAAGTAGGCTTAACATATAATAATTAAGGCAATTCTGCACTAAACCTCGGGGTTAAAATAATGCAAAATTCAGGAATTGAAAAATAGTCAAATGGACGCCCGCTACTTTCGGTTAGCAGTTTATAGCATGACCGCGAATGTTCTGTTAGCGGTCCAAGGTAAGACCGTCTTTTCCTGTGAAAAACCGAGTCTAATGAAAATAATAGAATAGGCTTAACCTATGACATATCATGTCTGGAAATCAACATATTTTAACTTCCATGATCATGATCGAACAATATAAGGCCAACATATGCATAGGTTTATGTGATTACAAGAAAAATTCAATTTTTACTCTATTAGGGCTAGTTCATGCATGATGAGTATGCTAGATGTATAGTCCTAAGTAAAACATGAGATTCTCAAAGTATAATGCATGAAACAGAGTGAAACAAGAGGACATTTATTCCTAACATAAAGTTTAAGCCACCCATGAGGTAACCTACCATAATTAATCCTTTTAAACTTCGAATTTCATATTGAAATCAAGCCCTAGTTTCTACACTTTCTAGTTCTAAGTTAGCAACTTCACGTCCCTGTATCCCTTGATTCTCCTGACCTAAGGATGTAAAATTTTGAGGGTAAGTAGAGGATATGAAGGGAAACATAAAGTTCTATAGCACCTCTATCTAATTACCTTGTTTAGGGTTCCGAATTCCTTGATCTTCTTGGGTCGGAAACACTAATTCTTGAGCCTTTAATGTGGAATCAGCAACTTTGGGCGTCTCTAACTTCCTGTAGGCTTGATCTCCTAGAACAAGAATTGGAGAGTAGTTAGTTCTAAGTATAATGCATAGATTCCTAGAAGAAACTTACCTCAAAATCGGCATCCTTACCTAGGTTCCAAGCGTGCCAAAAGTAAGAGTCGCACAGGCCAATTCTGGGACCTATTTATATGTTTTAGCTAGGGTTTGAGGATTAGAACAATTTTAGAGTCCCTATTAAACCTTAAGTCGACCTCTGAGAGTCCTAAGAATGCTTACTAGTCCTCCCATCTGGGTCTCTAGGAGATAGAACACCAAAAATCTAATCTTTTTGCTCTTTCTCCAACTCACGGAACTGACAGAAAGCAGTGCTCTATGTCTTGACTGCTAACCGTCCCCTAGCGGTCCCGTGATAGACCGCCTTTACTACTACGCACTGAATTTGAAAGATTTCAAACTCTTTTGGTATTATCCTGATTATTATCCTTTTATTTATGCTCAAGGAGTAATTATCTCCTTAAGTATGTGATTTTACCTATTGTGAGGTTCTAGAACATGGGCTAAAGTCCAAAACACTCTTTTTTGGGACTATTGGGTTTATTATGTGGGTCTAATCCTCTTGGGTTAAATGTAGGGCCTAAATAAATAATTTAATTTGTTATAATTCAATTAATAGCTTCAATAATCATATTTAAATCTGAAAAATTCTCAAAAAATTCTTGGGCGTTACATAATTATTGAACCATTAATCCACTTAGGAGTAGCCTTTTAACCCCTTGCCTAGACACAAACCTTAGATGGTGATACAAGCACAATCTCCCTTAGGTTCCAACCACTAAGTGGGCTCAATGTTAGCTTTCTCACAAATCAACTTAAATCCAGCCCAAGTCCACTATCAAATTTGTCCACTAGCCAGGTAAGAGGTGGGGTTGTGGGAGGCTCCCCCTACTTACGTAGAGTCCTAATTAATTAACCATAATCCCGCTTAATGCGTTTGGCATTGGACCTCTTTCCTAGACACTAAATTCTAAATTGATAATGGGCCCAAGTGAACCCAAATCTCAAGGTGAACCTTTGGGCCAATGTCTAATGAATTTTATTAGTATTAGGAAATGCAATATGCAGGAATTGTGGTTTGTGGGTCAAGGAAGGGTGATCAAATCCCCACCTTATGTGATTATCGGTTTTGCCCTTAAGATAATTTAAAATGAAATGTAACACCACAAGTTCAAACAAGGGGTTCTATGCAAATATGTATGAGCATGTGTTCAAGAAGAAGTTTGGAAGAACTCACATTGCCCCTGCAATCTTTAATAATATAATTGACAAAATTAAAAAACAAGAGAAAGATTCTATCTTAAATGATGCATGATCTAAAACATGGAAGTGAAGGTTCTACTCTTGTAGTGAAGATTTTTATTGAAGTTTAAATGATTTGATATATTTTTTTAATGACCCTATCTAGCCACAAGATATGAAAGTAGAGAAATGAAACTTAAATGAAAGATTTTTTTTTAAAATAAATGACTCAATCAAAAGATGAAAGAAAGAAAGAACAACTTACCTCTAGATTTTTTTTTGATTTTATTTTCTAATTTTTCTTCTTTTTGGACTTTCTTTCTTTAGAATATTACCTTCACTTACAGATTTCTGCTATCTACGATAGTTATTTTCTCTGGATTTTTTGCTTTCTGTCCTCTACACCTACGCTTCTGCTTTCTGTGACAGATTTTCTGACAGATTATTTTTTTGGATTTTTAGATCTGATTTTTTTCTTTTTTTATTCTTCAAAAAAAATAAGGAAAGAGAACTTTATTAGTACACTATAAACACAAGGAAAATAAAGTTCTTAAATCAAAAATCATCATTCCTCCCCGGCAATGGCGTCAAAACTTGATAACGTGAAAGTTCGTCGTTTAAAACACGCGTATCAATCTTAAAAATTCTAACTCGTACTTAGATAAAAATACGTAATATGATGGTGAAAAGGGTTGAATCCATAACGAAGAAGAGACTTTTGAAGTTAACAACCTTAGATTCCTTTAGAAAACACTTGTGATTTTTGCTTTATTTAAAGAGAATAGTGAAATAATGAACGAACCAAACACTTAATTAAAAACACCAATGACTATGCGCCTATGCTAAAGATAATTATAAGAAATAGAAAAGAAGATATAGAAGAGGGAGGTAGAGAGGGAGGAAGAGCAAGATCTAGATCAAAAGAATAACTCCTCTCATTAACTTAAGAGAAAAAATACATGAAATGCAAGACAAAATTACACAAATGACACAACGAGATTACAATGAAGTGAAGTGACACAAAAGCGATAAAAACATGAAAAGCCTGGTGTGTGACGATGATGGCAGCAATGGTGATGATGGCGCCGTCCCCTCTTGGCCTTGGATCACGAACCACCTCGCGGAAGATGTCATCTACGCCGGGAGGAAGTCACCTTCACCTTTGGAGCCGCCTTTGGAGAGTGTCACGTAGAGGGAGGAGAGAGATCAAAGGGGAGATGGAGAGGGATATGGAGAGGTAAGGGAGAGGCTATGGTGATCTAGAGGTGAGGGAGATAGCAATGGCTAGAAGAGAAGTGAAAAGAGATGAGAGAGTTTTTAAAATAGAAAAATAGAAACACGAAAAATAGAGCAAGAGAAGAATAGAAATAACTATAAAACTAAGGAGAATTAGAATATGTGGAAGAAAAAGAATTTTAAGAGGATGAAGAGAGGAAAAAATTTTATGAAGGACGCAGAGGGAGAAAACATGTGAAGAATAGGGGGATACGGGCACAGATGAACAGTAAAACGCAATAAACATATCTTTGAGAACTGGAAGGTAACGCGGAAATGAAGCAGAACTAGTTGAAGGAGAAGAAAGAGAAGTTGTATAACATTTAAAAATAATGAACTTTCATGAAGAAAGAAAGATGAAAAGAGGAGAAGAAAGAGGAGAAATGGGAGAAAGAACAGAGGGAAACACTGATTCATGGATGAACAGGAAAATGTGAGAGACATATCTTTAAAGACTAGAATATAACGTGAAAACAAAGTAGAACTAGAGGAAGACGAAGAAGAATAAGTTGAAGAGCTTCTAAAAATAAAGAACTTTCAAGAAGAGAGAAAGATGAAAAGAGGAGGAGAAAGAGGAGAAATATGGGAAAGAATAGAGGGAAACACTAGTCTGCAGATGAACAGGAAAACGCAAGAGACAAACCTTTGAAAATTGGAATATAACATGAAAACAAAGTAGAAATAGAGGATGACTAAGATGAAGAAGATGAAGAGCTTTTGAAAATGAAGAACTTTCATGAAGAGAGCAAGATGAGAAGAAGATCAGAGGGGGGAGGAAATCGGCGACCTAGGGCTGAGATGTGAGAGGGAGAGAAAAAAAATGCTAAAAGAAAAACTCCCTTTCTCCTCCTTGACATGGGCTATTTATAGGGAAACTTGGGTCAATGGAAGGTGGAGATTGCATCAAAAGGAGATGGATGGCTGAGATTTACGTAGAATATGATGGATGAGGGAAAGGAAGAGGAGGTGGGTGCCCTAGCCTAGGGTTTTGGGCTGCCTCTTTTTTGGGGGTTTCTTAAATGGGTGAGCTTCTTCCCAAGACTCATTAATTCTCTCCTTGATCTCCTCTATTTCAAATTTCAAATTTTCTTTTCCCTCCAACCAAATTATGTGGCTACTATGTTTGACTTGGTCTTAATGGTGGGAGGCACCGTAGGGAAACCATGCCCTGGTCTTGATGATAGTTTTGCCGCCTGCTTCTCTTGTAATTGCCTTTAGTGTCCTACACACACATAATTAATATTTAATCCATAAAAAATATGAGAATGTGCACATAAATCACAAATGCTCATGATTACGTAATGGAGAATTAATGCTCATGGCCCTCAACTTTCATAATATCACCAAATTAATCAATTTACGTGAAAGACCCAATCTAAACGTGGAGTTGAGGTTAACTTTGAAATATGCAAAATTGCCTAATTATATGCACATAAAATGTTGTGTATGCAATGAATTATCATAGAAAATGGACACTTTTCACTCTGGCCAAGGGAAGAGAAGGAATCAAAAAGGCGACCGTAGGGAGCCTCCGCGTAAATTTGAGCGCTACACTCCTCTATCTACCCCCGTCTATGAAATATACCAGGAAATGAAAGACTCGGGCCAGCTCCACTGACCTGAGCCGATGAAGGTCGACCCAAGACAACGCAATAGCCGAAAGCAATGTCAATTCCACGATAATCACGGTCACCATACTGGTGATTGTCAACAGCTCAAGGATGAGATCGAGAAGCTCATCCTCCAAGGGCCCCTCTCCCAGTACGTGGCAGAGCAACGTGAGGACCGCGTGGTCCAGCAAAAAGAAATCGACAACCGCCCTTGAGGGATTCATATCAACGTCATCTCGGGGGGATCAGCATCAGGATGGGACAGTAGCTGAGGAAGGAAGTGCCACGCCGAGCGAGCCAACCGAGCCTCCCAGAGCTCTGCCTCCGGCAAATGATCAGCAGGATGTAGTCTTCTCTGACCAAGACCTGGAAGGGGTGGTCACCCCGCACGACGATGCTCTTGTAATCTCGACTACCATAAACTATTGTAACGTAGATAGGATCTTAGTGGATAATGGCAGTGCCCCAGATGTTCTATCATATGAATGTTTCCTAAAGATGGGTGAAAACCCATCAAGAATGTGCCCGATTGGAACTCCTCTCTATGGGTTCAATGGCCAGGCAACTTATCCCGAGGGAGACCTAAGCCTGCCTGTTACCCTCGATACCCCTCCTAAAGCTGTAACATTCATGGTGAACTTCATCGTGGTTAAGGGGATATCAGCCTATAACACCATCTTCGGTCGAGGTATCATCGATCGAATAAAGGCAGTGCCCTCCACTTACCACCAAAAAATGAAGTTCCCCACTAAATTCGGCACAGGGGAAGTCCGAGGTAACCAAGCAACGGCTAGAAGGTGCTATAAAATCTCGGTAGAGGCTGTAGAACCGGAAGAGCAAAATAGGGGGCTTAGGGTGATCGAGGACAAGGCGGCGGCAGGCAAACGTGGTGGGGATGTACAATTGGTCTTCCTCAAAGATGACCCGACCCTTGAGGTTAAGATCAGGGCTGATTTACCACCCGAAGTACAAGCTCAATAGAAAGAATTCCTTTCGGAGTATGTTTAAGTTTCCGCATGGCCTGATGAGGATCTTCCTGGGATCCCCTGGGAAACGGTAATGCATCACCTTAATCTAGACCTGACAGTGAAACTTGTTCAACAATGGAAAAGAAAGCATGCCCCCGAGAAACAAGCGATCATTAGGTTCTGAATTTGAAAGACTACTCCGGGTTGGCTACTCGATCTTGTCAGTCAGTGTGACCCTTGTCTGGAATTTTTCTATATCCTTGCAATCCAATTTTAGTTATTTCTTCCTTGATCCGCTCATTAACTGTGAACCATACGATCGTGTCGATAGATCTGCCGGGCTCGCGTCTATTCCACTAACTGAGTGAAACCCAAAGTTGCTATGCGCTGGGGTGCCTCTTTTGTGCAAGAGGTTGATCATCTTCCTTTCCTTTTATTTCCTTGTCTGTCGTTCCAAGCAGGAGTCACCCGTGCTAGTTTGACCTTCTGGTTAGCTAGGAGTTTTCTGGATTATTCTTATCACTTGTCGGTGATGACGGGTGTCTTCTTACCTTGATGACCACTTATCAGTCCACTTCACTACATCTCCACTCCACCTCTACTTTGCCAACACTTTGTGTCATCTCTGCCTTGCCTCTATTTCGCCTCTGTTCGCTACCCTACAAAGCGAACATCAAGGAGGGGCATCTATAGACACTCATTTTCGGCCCACAAAGTGAGCCATTTTCTTGTTCTCCTTCTTGACATCCCAACTGATTTGTTGGCTCTAGGTACACGTGAGGACTAGGAGGGGGGTTGAATTATCCCCGCAACATAATGGTGATTTTAATTTAACACAGCAGAATTAAATCGACTAACAGATTTATACTCAAACGAACTAAAATTTTAAACCTATATGAAATAGTTCTTTCCAACTTTTCGATCAATATATTGATTTAAACATGCAAGCACACAACCACACAATGCGAGAGAGATTTGTTAGGTGGTTCGGCAGAACACACATGTCCTCCTACATCCACCCCTCACCGGACCGGTGAGGTTCCACTCGCTTCGAACTAAAGCACACGGAGTTTACACTCCAAACACATGGAGACCGAATCTCCAACACGATCCAACAACGGGATCAACATACACACGAACACTACAACAACCGCAACACCAACACTTACAACCGTACACAGACGGTTCACCACAGAGTAACTCAGAGTTCAGAAAATAAAGAAGATATTCAATACATGCCCATGCTTAGGATAAACTGAAGAACAAACCTCAAGATAAGCTTAAGAAGGTTGCAGAAATATCTCCTTAGTAGATGATGACCTACAGATGAATGCTCCTTGAAGCTTTCATGGTGGGGGTCGATCTTCAATAGATACGAAGTCACACAAACTCCCCCTTGGAGATTCAGCCTCGCTGAAGCATAAACACTTGAGGAATGGATTTAGATCTGCAAGATTCCAACCCAGATCACCCCTGCAAGAAGAAGAGAAATGTTAAACACTCAAAACCCTCTCTCTCTCTCCACCTGCGGCCACAGCCTTCTATTTTCATGCTTCAGAGATCTAAAATCGCAGCATTTATAAAGAAGCACAATATGATGTTCAAAAGACTAAAAAGCCCATGCAAAACCCTTGCAAAAACTCTCCAAGATGTGTATGAGAACCCTAAGGGCAAGGGGGTCAAAAAGGAACACAAATGGATTGGATTTAATGGCTTTCGAATGAGTTTCAAAACACCGTTCCAGAGCTCCTTAAGAAGTGTCGACAGTAAAAAATCTGAGTTCTGTCAAAACATAGAACTAGAACACTGCTAGGCAAGAGTCGACTCTTGGAGTTAACTCTTGCTTGGAGCTGTTCTGGACAGACCCAGGGCCCAACAAGAGTTGTCTCCAAGAGTCGACTCTTGCCTTGCCCTGGCATTTCTGCCCAAGGCAATCCAACGCAAGATGAGGGTGTCGACTTTGAGAGTCGACCCCTGCACTATCATGATCTAGACAAGCCTTAAACCCATTTTAAAACTCAATTTTCCTTGTCCAAGAATCAAGAACAAATAGCCATGCATTTAACCAAAGTATGAGCATCATTCAACCAAATTCTTCCATGGTTTATATTAATAGATTAAACAATTGCAAACCTAAAAGCCCCATGTGGAAAATACATGTAACACATTTAAGGCTTTAACAACCCATGTAAAATATGCATGAAAACCCATTCAAGACTTTAAAAACCCATGAATGGAGTGCATGAAACATGGAAGGGTCGAAGCAATAGAAGAAAAACCATATTAGCATAGGCATCAAAGTCAGAAACAACAATCTTCTTAAACATGATTCCTCTCTTTAACATAATCACACCTTTCAATCTCCACAACATAAAACAATTGATACGAGACAAAAACCTGGATCTTATGATTTTATTCTTTTCTCACCTTGTTATCTATTTCTTCACTTTTCTCAAAATATTTTCCCTCTATTTATTTAACCTTCTCTCTTTTTTTCACAAAATATCTTTTCTCTCTCTATTTTTTTATTTTCTATTGTTTCTCCTTTTTTTCACATTATTTACCATATTTTTTTTGAAAATAACTTCTCCCTTTTATTTATTTTCTTTCCTGAACTTTGCATCATTTTTTCTAACTTATCAGTCCACTTCACTACATCTCCACTCCACCTCTACTTTGCCAACACTTTCTGTCGTCTCCGCCTCGCCTCCGTTTCTCCTCCGTGCGCTCCCCTGCAAAGCGCACATCAAGGAGGGACATCTATAGACACCCGTTTTCGTCCCACAAGTTAAGCCATTTTATTGTTCTCCTTGTTGACACCACAACTGATCTGTTGGCTCTAGGTACATGCAAGGACAATAAGGGGGGTTGAATTATCCCCGCAACATAATGGTGATTTTAATCTAACATAGCAAAATTAAATCGACCAATAGATTTTTACTCAAACGAATTGAAATTTGAAACCTATATGAAATGGTTCTCTCCAACTTTTCGATCTCACACGATCAATATAATGATTTAAACATGCAAGCACACAACCACACAATGCGAGGGAGATTTTTTAGGTAGCTCAACAGGACACACAAGTCCTCCTACATCCACCCCTCACCGAATCGGTGAGGTTCCACTCACTTCGAACTGAAGCACACAGAGTTTACACTTGAAACACATAGAGATGGAGTCTCTAACACGATCCAACGACGGGATCAACATACACACGAACACTGCAACAACAACAGCACCAATACTCACAACCGTACGCAGACGGTTCACCATAGAGTAGCTCAGAGTTTAGAAAATAAAGAAGATATTCCATACATGCCCATGCTTAGGATAAATTGAAGAACAAACATCAAGATAAGCTTAAGAAGGTTGCAGAAATATCTCTTCAGTAGATGATGGCCTACAGATGAATGTTCCATGAAGCTTTCATGGTGGGGGTCGATCTTCAATAGATACAAAGTCACACAAACTCCCCCTTGGAGATTCAGCCTCGCTGAAGCATATACACTTGAGGAATGGATATAGATCTGCAAGATTCCAACCCAGATCGCCCCTGCAAGCAGAAGAGAAATGTTAAACACTCAAAACCCTCTCTCCCTCTCCACCTGCGGCCACAGCCTTCTATTTTCGTGCTTAAGAGATCTAAAATTGCAGCATTTATAAAGAAGCACAATAGGATGTTCAAAAGACTACAAAGCCCATGCAAAACCCTTGTAAAAACTCTCCAAGATGTGTATGAGAACCCTAAGGGAAAGGGGGTCAAAAAGGAACACAAACGGATTAGATTTAATGGCTTTCGAATGAGTTTCGAAACCTTGTTCCGGAGCTCCTTCAGAAGTGTCGACAGCAAAAACTCTGAGTTTTGCCAAAACATAGAACTAGAACACTGCCAGGCAAGAGTCGACTCTTGGAGTCAACTCTTGCTTGGAGCCGTTCTGGACAGACCCAGGGCCCAACAAGAGTTGTCTCCAAGAGTCGACTCTTGCCTTGCCCAGGCATTTCTGCCCAAGGCAATCCAATGCAAGATGAGGGTGTTGACTTTGAGAGTCGACCCCCGCACTATCATGATCTAGACAAGCCTTAAACCCATTTTAGAACTAAATTTTCCTTGTCCAAGAATCAAGAACAAATAGCCATGCATTTAACCAAAGTATGAGCATCATTCAACCAAATTCTTCCATGGTTTAAATTGATAGATTAAACATATTGCAAGCCCAAAAGCCCCATGTGGAAAATACATGTAACACATTCAAGGCTTTAACAACCCATGTAAAATATGCATGAAAACCCATTCAAGACTTTACAAACCCATTAATGGAGTGCATGAAACATGGAAGGGTCGACGCAATAGAAGAAAAACCATATTAGGATAGGCATCAAAGTAAGAAACAACAATCTTCTTAAACATGATTCATCTCTTTAACATAATCACACCTTTCAATCTCCACAACATAAAACAATTGATGCGGGACAAAAACCTGGATCTTATGATTTTATTCTTTTCTCACCCTGTTATCTATTTCTTCACTTTTCTCAAAATATTTTCCCTCTATTTATTTAACCTTCTCTCTCTTTTTCACAAAATATCTTTTCTCTCTCTATTTTTTATTTTCTATTATTTCTCCCTTTTTTCACATTATTTACCACATTTTTTTTGAAAATAACTTCTCCCTTTTATTTATTTTCTTTCTTGAACTTTGCATCATTTTTTTCTAACTTTTTTTTGCTTCAGAGATCTTCACGAGAAAGAGAGAGAGGGAGAGAGAGAGAGAGAGGGAGAGAGAGAGGGACACGGCTCTCTCTCTCCTCTATAGTTTTATTATTATTATTATATTGCTACAGTGACTAATAAGAAACTGAAGAGAGAGAATGGGATTGAGAGAGAGAGAGAGATGTGGGATAACATGGCAGCAGGATGGGCATGGGAGGTGGCCCGTTGGGGCGACTGAGTGAACCGCGGCGGGGCTACTGGGATGGAGAGGTTGGTGGCGAGAGGCCTTGTTCGTGTGGCGCAGAAGGTAGGGCCGCATGCGGGAGGGGCAGACGGGAGGGTGGCTACTGCATGGTGGCCGCTACGGACGTGGGTAGTGACCACGGTGGGCTCGCGGCGGATAGGTGGGGCTAGGTTCGTAGTAGTGAAGGGAGAGCGTGGTTGGATGGGTGGCGTGTGAGATGAGCAGGGAGGAGGGGGCCGTCTGCCCAATGGGGAAAAGAGGGAGGTGGGGTGGGAGCGGCTATGTGCATGGAGATGGAGTTGGGGGGGTGGGTTCTTCGACGAGGTAGGGTGCGTTGCGACGGGGAGCTGGGTTCTCATGGTGATGGGGGGTGAGCAGGCGGTTGTGGTGGTGGGCGGGGTGGTTGGCGGTGGATGACCTAACATGTGGTGGCGGTGGGTGCAGCCGAGAGTCGGTGACGGTGGGGCTAAAGCAGGCGACGGTGTTGGAGTCCGCCCTTGCTCCGGCCGGGGTAGGGAGTGGGGACCATGGTATGGGCAGTACAGGCCGTTGGGGAAGAAGAGGGAATGTGGGAGAGGTGGTTCGCGAGCGGGTGTGGTAGTGCAGGCCTGCCGCAATGGATCATGCTGTTATAGGTGACTGAAAGTGGAAGAGACGACGTGGGATGGGGTTCGATGATGCAGCAGACTGAGGGTTACATAGTGAGCCAATAGCAAGAAGGAAAAGAATGAAGGTTTGTGGGAGTGGGTGTACAGGATGAAAGCATAGTGGGCTAGGATGGGGCTTCTCACCTCAGGGGCATGTCACCCGACCTTCATCTCGGAGAAGAACAAAGGAGACAAGGCCTCACACCTCACATGGGATGGTTCCCCAATAACTTTGATTCAATTTCATTGTTCTTCATTCTTTAACATGGGGTTTACATACTCTTTTATAGACTCATCACAAAGACAACTCATAAAAAAATGTCAACACCTAACACCCATGACTAATCATACCAAACCTCACCTAACACATGACATCTATGACTAATTATACTTCTAGTGGAAAGACTAAAACAATAAAAGACTATTACATGATGATGACACATCTTATTTTCTATAAAAAGGAAAAGTACACATATAGGCCAACTAAAATGGCCCATTAACAAAAAACCACTTAAAATAAATATAATTAGATAGTTTCCCATGTTGCTTGACGATCCTCATCAAACCCCTCCGCTTGGAGGAGGTTCGACCTTGAACCTAGGACCTTTGCTTGGAGGAGTAGCGGTGTCGGTGGTGACGGCAGTGGAGGCGGGCGGTGAAGATGGATGGCAGAGAAGGACGGATCTAGAGCTTCGAATGGGGTCTCACACCCGTCCCCATCTCAAGGATGATGCACCCGAAGTTTCAAATTCTCCCTTCGTCGCGGAACAGACTTAGCCAAGGACCGAACTTGTTAGAATAAGTGGGCAACTGCTCTGATACCACTTGATGCGGGACAAAAACCCAGATCTTATGATTTTATTCTTTTCTCACCTTGTTATCTATTTCTTCACTTTTCTCAAAATATTTTTTCCTTATTTATTTAACCTTCTCTTTTTTTTCACAAAATATCTTTTCTCTCTCTATTTTTTTATTTTCTATTGTTTCTCCCTTTTTTCACATTTTTTACCATATTTTTTTTAAATAACTCCTCCATTTTGTTTATTTTCTTTCCTGAAGTTTGCATCATTTTTTTCAAACTTTTTTTTGCTTCAGAGATCTTCACGAGAAAGAGAGAGAGGGAGAGAGCGAATACGGGGGTGGGAGGAGAGAAACGAAGAGAGTGAGAGGGACACGAGTCTCTCTCTCCTCTATAATTTTTTTTAATTATTATCCAGCTATAGTGACGAATAAGAAACCAAAGAGAGATAATGGGATTGAGGGAGAGAGAGATGTGGGATAACAGTGGCAGCGGGATGGGCATGGGAGGTGGCCCGTCGGGGTGACCGAGTGAACCACATCGGGGCTACTGGGATGAAGAGGTCGGTGGCGAGAGGCCCTGCTCGTGTGGCACAGAAGGCGGGGCCACATGTGGGAGGGGTAGATGAGAGGGTGGCTACTGCATGGTGGCCACTATGGATGTGGGCATTTTTCTATCAGCTCTGCATCGCCGCCAGTTTTGTGCCGATCCGAGGTCCATGCTGGGCGTGGTGAAGCTTCTCGTGGGACTGCGCCGACCACCCTACGCAGATCCGACCCAGATCAAGAAGCCAATTGCAAAACCTTCCCCATCTCCCTCCTTTCCGATTTGACCAAACCCCTTGGTCAGATCCTTCCTCTGCACGTCGTCGACAATTTGTAACAAACGGCGACCCTGTCCGACACTGGGAACCATTTTCCCATAATTATTTGTCTATCTGTGCAGTTTTGTGCGAGCAGAACTAGAGGCCTGATGCAGGCACCGTCACGCCCAGATTTGATCAAATCTGATCACTCCACTTGGCCTACGCGTTCTTCATCTAGTCACCGACGTACTCCAATAAATGGCACCCTGATTGGACATTGGATCCAGCCGTACCGACTTTCGCAAGTCTGCTGCGTCGGGTGACCAGCACGGGTAGAACCAGTCGGCTTCCAATCGGCTCACCCGATCGGCCCCGACTCGCCTCCCCTGTCTCCTACGAGTGCGGCCCGTCAACCCGTGATCCAGCAACACCGAATTTCACTATTGTAGTCCATTACCTCCCTGCGTGGAGTAGGCCAAGTTTCTAAAATTGTAATAATTAATTATTTGTGTGTCTCGGGGTTGTTAGGATTCGGCCTCGATTTCTTACCCACGCGTTAGTCGTGAAGGTACGTGCGACGTTCCTATCCCAGTATTTACTTATTTAGTATATTTTCTATCATGATGTGTTCGTGAGAATTAAGACTGTATCCAAACTTCAAATCACCATGATTGTGAGAGTGAGAACCGTTCCTCAGCTCCAATCGAGCACCGAGCTTGAATTGTATACCCTAGGCGACAGCGGTTCCTTAACCGCTGTGATCCCGCGTTTCCCTCATAAGGGACGATCATCGGGCTAGTTAGAATTTTTATTGAGAGACGTCTCCACCGAGATAACACCACGGTGGTCAGCCGCCCGGCTTACCTTTAACGTGCTAGTGCTGGCCGCACATCAAGTCCATCGTACGTCTTAGCCCGATCACGTCATCCGTCCCACATCAACAATTCCACTCTTCATAACAAAAGAGTAACATGGTTCAAGCAAATGAAAAACCTATTCAGAAATAGACCAAGTCAACTTCCCAATGAGGCAAGTCGACCTGCTTCAATATCCCTAAAGCAAAGAATGGAAAAAGGGCCCGCAAAAGTCAACTTAACCTAGTCAGAAGTCGACTGGGCTTCTGCTCTTTTGCTCAGGTCGACCTGGTCAGTATGCCAAGTCGACTTGAATCAAACCCAGAGCCTAATTTGATAGTTTTGAGAGATAAAAGGCCTTACTCATTATTCTTGAAGAATGTAAATGTGTTTTACCACCTGTTTTGGATCTTTGACAGCAAGATGACTCATTCATGCATTCTTTTGGCTTCCAAATGATGTCCATCATGGATTTGTTCCTGCAATGCAAGATAATCAAAGTATAAGCTCCTTAATCAACAAGCATTCTACAATGGACATTTTTATTAACACATGCACACAATATTTGTCATAAGTAAAACTCAACTACCAAAATCAACTAGGGGATCCAACAATCTCTCCCTTTTTGATAATGACAAAACGATGTGTACGTGAATTCCAAATGACAATCGATTGACAAAATGTGTGTAAAAACTGTGTGACTGAATATGTGCAACTCTTAAATAAGTTCAATGAATATGCGCAGATGCAATGTGACTGAAAACAATGAAATATGCACAGATGTAATGTGACTGAAATCTATGAAATATGCACTGATGAAAACTATGAAGTATCAAGTGTGTATAACTAAAATGCACATTATTCTCCCCCTTTTTGTCATCAATAAAAATCAACTAACAATGAGGTTATGAGAAATGATATGGACATGTAAAACTTGAAAAATGTACAAAATGATCTAAATTCATGCAAGCAAGCAAGGAGGTAAGGATGAAGGACAATCAAGCAAGTAATACTATAACTCCCCGTCAGTGGGGTAGAAGGTTAGCAATTGGACAGTTGATTCAGAGTCAAAATTGGAGACATGAAGCATAATAAAAAAAAGTTGTGCATGCATAAACTAGAGGCACTGCATAGACTATGATAAGAACAAATTCAAGGTATATATTCATCACAATAATACCCAAGAGTGAAAAGTGAGTCAATGAGCAATGAGCTTCAAATTATATGAATATCTAGAATTTCTTAAGAACACTAGAGGGTTATTTTCTCTCTACACTTGTATTTTAGATCCTCGACTATCGGTAGCTTCGCACAACACCGTTTATGTTTCTTTTATTGGACTTCACCGTTCGGCGCGAGTCAGCTCATATTTCTCAATGAGGATTCCCGGCTACTAGGATTCATCGCGTATCTTGATTTTTGTGTAAATTTTTACTTCACCGTTCAACGTGAATTTCCTCATTTATTTCAGTGGAGATTCCCGACTACTAGGCTCGACAGTCCACTTATTGATTATTTAGAGGGGTAGGCAGCTTTTTTCTCACGATTACTCTTAATGTCCATGTAGATATTTAAGTTCCCTATAAAGTATTGAAAAGAATTTCAAAAATCCTTATCGATCAAAGTCATTTACTTCATTATGTACAAAATGTGTGGGTAATTACTTTATATGTAGCAAATGAATTTGCCATAATAGATCTATGACTCCCCCTAAATGTATGTACAGTAGGAAACAAATATTCCTTCTTTTGTATATGTCATGATTCACAAATGATCAAAATCACTGCATTTGTATATATCAAGGAGGTAAGGTCTTAGAAAGTATCAAGGAAAGGTGGTATAGAGTATATACATGCAGTCAAGCAAGGATGTGAAAATTTGTTCATGCAAGATGATTTCTGGTACGTGGCGGAGAACTTAGATCCGAAGATTACCTCACGCGTACTGAAAGCTTCCGGCTGGACATAATCCAACCTTCCACAAACACCATGTGAGATACCAGAAAATCATGGCATTAAAGCACGTAAGTATATAAAGTATATACAGGCATATGCATGTAAATGAAAGGATGATGAAGAATTATTCTTATTCACAAATATGCAAGGATATGTGCAATATGTAGCATGAAATTGAGTATGTATGCTTTGTATGCAAAACTGAATTGTTATTTGTAAAAAGAAGCAAGAGTGTGTATGCAAGCCTAATATGAATAGTTACTCATCAAACCTACAAATTCTTAATTCTCTTCTTATTCTTGTGAATATGTCTAGATTTAAGGGTTTAGTAAAAATATCTATAAGTTGGTTATCAATATTTACATGTGTAAGCTCAAAATGACCCTTATTTACATGATCTCACAAAAAATGGTGTCGAATCTCTATATGCTTTGTTCGAGAATGTAAAACTGAATTTTTGGATATGCTAATGGCAGAGGTGTTGTCACAAAGAATGGGTGTGTTATTCAAGGAAATACCAAAATCAACTAACTACTGTTGGATCCATAGCACTTGGGTTGCACAACTGCTTGCAGCCATGTATTCAGCTTCAGCAGTTGACAATGGCACTATGTTTTGTTTCCTAGAGGCCCATGAGACCATGCAACCTCCAAGAAATTGACAATACCTGCTCGTGCTTTTACGATCCACTAAACACCCAACATAATCGGAATCAGTGTAAGCTACCAACTCAAAATTGCAACTATGCGGAAACCAAAGACCAAGATGAGGTGTGCCAATCAAATATCTAAAATCCTTTTGATTGCTAATATGTGTGATGTTCTTAGATCAGACTGAAATCTAGCACACATACAAACACTAAACATGATATCTGGCCTACTAGTAGTGAAATACAGTAAAGAACCAATCATTCCTCTAAAAAGTTTCTGATCGACAGACTTATCTTCTTTATTCTTCTTCAATTTAACGAATGATGACATTGGTGTCCGTTGTAGTTTTGCATTGTCGAACTTGAATTTCTTGATGAGCTCCATTGTGTATTTCTTCTGAATGATGAAGATTCCATCTTTCAATTACTTCACCTGCAAACCCAATAAAATTGTTAACTCCCCCATCAAACTCATCTCAAACTCCCCCTACATCAATTTAACAAATTCATCATTTAATGAATCAGTTGTGGCTCCAAAAATAATATCATCAACATATACCTGCATAGAAAGCATATGTTCATTGTAGCTCTTAATGAAAAGGGTTTGGTTGATGTTACCTCTTTTGAAGCCATTTTCTGAAATAAATGTACTTAACCTTTCGTACCACGCACGGGGGGCTTGTTTTAGACCATATAAAGCTTTGTCAAGTTTGTACACATGGTCCAGATGCTTTTCATATTCAAATCCCGGTGGCTGCTCAACATAGATGTCTTCCTTCATAACACCATTCAGAAATGCACTTTTAACATCCATTTGAAAAGGTTTTATATTTCTAGAACCTACAAAGGCAAGTAATTTTCTAACTGCTTCTAGCCTAGCCACGGGTGAAAATGATTCATCAAAATCAATTCTTAACTCTTGGCTATAGCCTTTGGCTACTAGCCTGGCTTATTCCTAGTCACCACCCCTTGATCACTAAGTTTGTTTCTAAAAACCCACTTAGTACCAATTACTGAGTGATTCTTAGGTTTAGGCACAAGAAACCACACCATATTCTTTTGGAATTGGTGTAATTCCTCCTGCATAGCCAAGATCTAGAAATTGTCATTTAATGCCTCATCTATAGATTTGGGCTTAATATGAGAAAGTAAAGCTAGATTATCAAATTGTTCAACTTCCCTTATTGAAGCCCTTGTCTTTACTCGTTCATCCACATTTCCAATGACATTTTCAAGAGGATGATCTTTGAGTACAGTCCATTGTCTAGGGAGGTCTTGAATTTAAATTTCTTGTTCATTTTCTTCTTGGGCTGGAGCTTCATCAATCTTTTGACTCGACTCCGCTTGATCCACATCTTGTTTTTCCTTGTCATTCTTTTCTTCTCCATCTTCATGCCCTGTATCCAGAAAATGATTATCTTTATCAGACAACCTTGAAGTATATTCATGAATAATTACATGCGGGCTTTCTTCTACCACAAGAGTGTGCATGTTATATACATGATATGTTCTAGATGATGATGAGTATCCAAGGAATATGCCTCTATCACTATTTGTGACAAACTTCTCCAGATTTTCTTTTGAGTTGTTCAAAATATAACATAATGAACCAAAAGGTTTAAGATATGCAATGTTTGGATTCTTACCTTTCTGTAGCTCATATGGAGTTTTCTTAAGAATTGGTCTTACCATGGCTTGATTAATGATGTGGCAGGCCGTGTTGACCGCCTCGGCCCAAAACTACCTTGGTAAGCCATTTTCAGTAAACATCATTCTCGCCATCTCCACAAGAATATTATTCTTTCGTTCCATGACTCTGTTTTGTTGTGGGGTTCGGGGTGCTAAAAAGTTGTGTGTAAACCCATGTTTCCTGCAAAAATCATCAAAGTCATGATTTTCAAACTCTCTTCCATGGTCACTTCGAATTGCCTTAATATGATACCCCTTATCATTTTGAATATTTTTTCAAAGATCTTCAAACTCCTGCAAAGCATCATTCTTATGGGTTAGAAATAATACGCAAGTAAATATTCAATAATCATCAACAATAACAAACCCATAGAGTTTCCCACCAAGACTGTGTGTCCTAGTGGGACCAAATAAATCTAAGTGAAGGAGTTCCAGGGGTCTAGTTGTGGAAATAATATTTTTAGGCTTAAAATATATCCTGGTCTGCTTCTCTATAGCACAAGCATCACTGATTTTATTTACATTAAAATTCTATTTTGGTAAACTTCTAACCAACTTTTTTCTGTACAATTTGGAAAGAACGTTAAAACTAGCATGTCCTAGTCGTCAATGCCATAACCATGCATCATCCGACTTTTTTGCTACTGAATAGAAGTTTTCATTTGGTAAACTATCAAAATCAACTATGTAAGTGTTGTTATCTCTAACCCCAATGGATTTTATTTCATTTGTGTGTTTATGTGCAATTGTGCAATGTCAAGTTTCAAAAATAACTTGGTGACCTTTGTCACACAGTTGACTAACACTAAGTAAACTGTGATTCAACCCATCTACAAGCAAAACATCATCAATGGACTAGTTTGAGTTCTTACCTATTCGACCAATTCTCACTATTTTACCTTTGTCATTTTTGCCAAAGGTGACCAGTCCTCCATCCTTTTCTTTCAGGTCTGAAAAGATATCCTTATTGTCTGTCATGTGTCTGGAGCATCCACTGTCCAGGTACCACTTGTTCCACTTGGCTGTTAGACAGACCTGCACAATCAAAAATAACTCTCTAGCTAATTTAGGTACCCAAGTAAGCTTGGGTCCCGAAATGTTAGTTCTATTTTGAACAAAAAAAATTAATTTTTCTTCTCAAATCATTCATCATCAGCCCTCATCAAGTCATAAACATACATAGAATGGCCGAACATACCACAGTAAAAACAAGTGACATTTGGCTTTCTAAAACATCTCCTATGCATATATGATCTATCAACATATGAATTCATGCATGAGTCAACAGGAGAGTAATACTATGAATTATAAGATCTCTGAAGATTTGTGTTTACAAATGTGTTTTTCTTTGTGGGTGTGTATCCCACACCACTCTCTTCATTCCTATCACTTCCTTTGCTAGATTCAATCATTAGGTAAGTATCTCCTTATCCCTTCTTTATTGCATTACTATATGTTATTTACACTATTATATCATCTCAAGGACCGGCTGGTTCTTTGTGGGTTCTGGGATTTGAGTTCCCCTCTACCAAAAATAGTGATGATCTAGAGACCCGCAGTTAATTGCCGGATAGGCCATGGTTGGATAAATTTGGGGATGATAGACTCCATCTCACACGCCATGGTTGTGAATGACTCTTGACCCAGATTTGCTCAATTTAATAATATTATCCTTGAGTATTATATATTTTAATCTTTCTTTGCATTTGTTTTGACAATTTTTTTTATTTTAGCCCTGCATGCATCATGTCATCCTTGAGCATTCATGATTCACAAATTCCCTTAGTTTCTCTTCAATTGGTGATCAATCATGCTTCAATTCTTGAATAAGAAATTAATCTCATTCCATTCTGAATTTGAAAGACTACTCCAGGTTGGCTACTCGATCTTGTCAGTCGGTGTTACCCTTGTAAGGAATTTTTCTATCTCCTTCCAATCCAATTTCAGTTATTTCTTCCTTGATCCGCTCATTAGCTGTGAACTGCACGATGGCGTCGATAGATCCGCTGGGCTAGCATCTATTCCACTAACTGAGTGAAACCCACAGTTGCTATGCACTGGGGTGCCTCTTTTGTGCAAGAGGTTGATCATCTTCCTTATCTTTTTCCTTATCTGCCGCTCCAGGCAGGAGTCACCCGTGCTAGCTTGACCTTGTGGTTAGCTCGGAGTTTTCTGGATTATTCTTATCACTTGTCGGTGATGACGGGTGTCTTCTTACCTTGGTGACCACTTATCAGTCCACTTCACTACATCTCCACTCCACCTCTACTTTGCCAACACTTTGTGTCATTTTTGCCTTGCCTCTGTTCGCTCCCCTACAAAGCGGACATCAAGGAGGGGCATCTATAGACACCCATTTTCGGCCCACAAAGTGAGCCATTTTCTTGTTCTCCTTGTTAACACCCCAACTGATCTGTTGGCTCAAGGTACACGCGAGGACAAGGAGGGGGGTTGAATTATCCCCACAACACAATGGTGATTTTAATCTAACATAACAGAATTAAAACGACTAACAGATTTAAACTCAAACGAACTAAATTTTGAAACCTATATAAAATGGTTCTTTCCAACTTTTCGATCTCACACGATCAATATAGTGATTTAAACATGCAAGCACACAACCACACAATGCGAGAGAGATTTCTTAGGTGGTTCGGCTGGACACACCAGTCCTCCTACATCCACCCCTCACCAGACCGGTGAGGTTCCACTCGCTTCGAACTGAAGCACACGGAGTTTACACTCCAAACACACGGAGAGCGAATCTCCAACACAATCCAACGATGGGATCAACACACACACGAACACTGCAACAATCGCAGCACCAACACTCATAACGGTACGTAGACGGTTCACCACAGAGTAACTCAGAGTTCAGAAAATAAAGAAGATATTCAATACATGCCCATGCTTAGGATAAACTGAAAAACAAACATCAAGATAAGCTTAAGAAGCTTGCAGAAATATCTCCTCAGTAGATGATGGCCAGCAGACGAATGTTCCTTGAAGTGTTCATGGTGGGGGTCGATCTTCAACAGATACGAAGCCACACGAACACCTCCTTGGAGATTCAGCCTCACTGAAGCATAAACACTTGAAGAACGGATGTAGATATGCAAGATTCCAACCCAGATCGCCTGTGCAAGAAGAAGAGAAATGTTAAACACTCAAAACCGTCTCTCCATCTCCACCTACAGCCACAACATTTTATTTTTGTGCTTACGAGATCTGAAATTGCAGCATTTATAAAGAGGCACAATAGGATGTTCAATTCAAAAGACTACAAATCCCATGGAAAACCCTTGCAAAACCTCTCTAAGATGTGTATGAGAACCCTAAGGGTAATGGGGTCAGAAAGGAACACAAACGGATTGAATTTAATGGGTTTCGAATGAGTTTTGAAAACTCCATTCCGGAGCTCCGTAAGAAGTGTCGACACCCAGTGTCAACACCAAAAACTCCGAGTTCTGTCGACACACAGAACCATAACACTGCCAGGCAAGAGTCAACTATTGGAGTCGACTCTTGCTTGGAGCCGTTCTGGACAGACCCAGGGCCCAGCAGGAGTTGACTCTTGCCTTGCCCTGGCATTTCTGCCCAAGGTAATCCAATGCAAGATGAGCGTGTCGACTCTGAGAGTTGACCCATGCACTGTCATGATCTAGGCAAGCCATAAACCCATTTAAAAACTCATTTTTCCTTATCCAAGAATCAAGAACAAATAGCCATGCATTTAACCAAAGTATGAGCATCATTCAACCAAATTCTTCCATGGTTTATATTAATCGATTTAACATTTTGCAAGCCCAAAAGCCCCATGTGGAAAATACATGTAACACATTCAAGGCTTTAACAACCCATGTAAAATATGCATGAGACTCTAAAAACCCAGGAATGAAGTGCATGAAACATGGAATGGTCGATGCAATAGAAAAGCCAAATTAGCATAGGTATCAAAGTCAGAAACAACAATCTTCATAAACATGATTCCTCTCTTTAACATAATCACTCCTTTCAATCTCCACAACATAAAACAATTCCACTCTTCATAATAAAATAGTAACATGGTTCAAGAAAATGAAAAACTCATTCAGAAACAGACCAAGTCAACTTCCCAAGGAGGCAAGTAAACTTGCTTCAATCTCCCTAAAGCAGAGAATGGAAAAAGGGCCAGCAGAAGTCGGCTTAACCTAGTCAGAAGTCCACTTGGCTTCTACTCTTTTGCTTAGGTCGACTTGGTCAGTATGCCAAGTCGACTTGAATCAAACCCAGAGATTAATTTGATTGTTTTGAGAGATAAAAGTCCTTACTCGTTCTTCTTGAAGACTGTAAATATGTTTTACCACCTATTTTGGATCTTTGACAGCAAGATGATTCATTCATGCATTCTTTTGGCTTCCAAATGATGTCCATCATGGATTTGTTCCTGCAATGCAAGATAATCAAAGTATAAGCTTCTTAATCAACAAGCATTCTTCAATGTACATTTTCATTAACACATGCACACAAGATTTGTTATAATTAAAACTCAACCACCAAAATCAACCACGGGATCTAACACCTTAATTGGTTGACTTTCTGGTCCATTTGTGAGATCATTCTGACCATTTTCAGCCCTTGAATTCAATCTATGTGCCCTGGATATCGGCCCGATGCCTTGGCCAGCCCATCAGGAATGCGTTCGCAACAGACACCACGGTCATTCTATTATCGCATAATAAACATCAACCACATTCTTAATAATTAATGTCAGCTATTTCTTAAATTAACGTCTTTTCATAGAGGCAACAATTCTTTTAAATTAAATTATTTTAAATTTTACGTCAAGGGTGATGACGCTAATTCTTTTGATATTCCAAATTAACGAGGTTTGTCTGATGACCGCTTCAATTATCGCGGTCAAAAGATAGGTCGCATTCCTAAGGTGTAACGACCCGAGAATCCGATTACCGGGAGAGACCCGATAACCCGAGACTTGAACCGTCGCCCACGAGTTGGGAGGGCTCGAAGGGCTAAAAGGAGTGTGGAGGCACAAAGAAATAAGAAATAAAGCAGGACAATTCAATAATTAACAGAAATAAATAAACAACTACGGCTATAATAGAGTCCAGTCCAACATAAAGTACAGTCTAATGCAGTAAAAACGTACCACATGCCGAGTGAACACTCTGCCCGGCGAGCTGGCAACTGAGAACCCACCGCGCCCTCGAACCTCGAGGAAGAAGAACCGCCACACCTGAAAAGTAGGGAATGAATCTCCAAAACAGAGACTCAGCAGGGATCCCGCGGAACCCCAACCGGAAACAACGGCGGTAGCGAAAAGGAAGGCTACAAGAGCAACCGCAACAGTAGGAACAGTAAACCCGGTGGCCGGTCAAAACCCGGCACTACAACTACTCCTACTGTACCGGAAACACACCTCGAACTCACGGTCGGGGGCTACCGAACTACACTACTACCACTTACCGAAGTAAAAACCCACGGCAACCACGCCGTAGAGGCCGGTCTCCCAGAACACAGCCAACCTGGACACGCTGTCCAAAGTGCAACCCTGACACCTGGTCATGGGTACCGCACGATAAGACGCAACTTCGGTAAAGCCACTAGCATTAGTCTCATGGCGCGAAAACCAACACACGTGTCACAGCGAAACAACCAAAAACTCAACGGTCGACACGACCGACAACCCGAAGGTCAAAGTCACGGAAACTGATAGCCTGTCACTCCCGACTCGACACGAGTACCCCCCACTAGAAGCAAGGTCGAATGCATCCACTGACGTCTTAGTCCGCGCCTCAGGTGTCTCCCTCCGGCCCAGCAGGAACTGAGACACCGTACAAGTAACCACAAACAAGTGACTAACTGGGGTCACGCCCGTCGACGTGGGTCCAACTACCCCCAACCACGTGTGTAGATATTGACCATCTGCTCTAGGTCGAGTCCTCTAGCTGGTTTTCCCCCCCACCGGACTCTGGTGGCAAAGGCAAGGGGCCCTACGGAAACCAGCCTAAAAACCGTCCTCAGGGTAGCCTCTCCACCACTCCCTGGTGGGTCCACTCGCATGCAGGCAGGCTACGACTAGTGGAGGGTCAAGGAGTAGACTCTCAAGTCAACGGAAAACAATGTCCGAACCCGACAAAGTACGGGGACTGTCGGTCGTACCGGCACCGTCGCACGGTGACCACAGTCGGAGAAGAAACGGGACTCACAGTCCACAGGCCGCACGCCCGGCACACAGAAATACAGAAACATGGTTCCCAAGGCAGCTCACAGGCCGCCAAACCAAATCTCACTCTCAGGGAAAGGCGGGAACCCTCCAGCCCCAGGCTGGGCAACTGGACTCGCAGTCCAAGGCCATACGCGTGGCCTACACAGAAAGCACAGAAGCACGAGTCCCAGGGCAACGCACAAGCTGCCACGCCGATAACTGGTCTCACATTCCAAGGCCAAACACATGGCCCACTCGGGAATCATCTTTTAGGAAAACTCACGGCATGCGGGGGAGACCCCACCGCACCCCCACCGGCACACGGTGACTCGGTCTAGCGTAACACGAAAGCCTGACACGCGGGAAGTCACCCGGACTCTCAAACCCACGGGCACACTAAACGAGGTAGCACATGTTAGTGTTGGTGTGCTACAGGCCAATTTCGGGTCGGGTAGGCTCAATAGTTGTACGATCTTGTTCGTTATTAATAAAGTGATATTTGAGCGTAAATATACGATTGTGTTACTTTACGTTGTCCCTAGGATATGTGGTTGTAAAGTCAACTCGAGATGGGATCTCGATTATGAGACTGACTTTACATGAGCACATACCTTAAACTGTTCCTAGTTGGAGGGTAATCACTCGGGGACTTTGATTACATATTAAAGCAGTACACATGATGTGTTAGTGACTAGTCTCATGGTTATTGGTGCGGGGCACCAACACATATGTGTAGGTGTATGTCCTTGGAGGATGTACACTGAACTGATCCTCTATTGGATCTTCAGATGGTTGATTATACCTAATGTCAACTAAAGATCCAACGGTCTCAGTAGCATCGTTGGTCCTTTGACCTGAGACATTGATCGGATCTTACACGAGGATTGTAATGGTTAAATTACTTGGCTAAGTGACTTTAACCATAAATCATGAGTTGCCGAGTCATTAACCACTCCAGGATACGTGTGAAGATCGTCAATGGTCAGGAAGGGATCGCTCACTGTCGGGTATATATCAGATAGTTAATGGGTCATGACATTGACGCTCCGTTAAATCCCTGGCCAGGGTCGTGTGAGTTCGTTTAGAACGGACGTCATACACTTTAAGGAGGTCATAGTCAAATGGCACGATCATGGGGTTTGACAGAAACCATATCATACCAGACTCATAGAAGGAGCGAGGGATTATATCGATACGGTAACTGTGGACTTACAGGTACTAGACAGGCTAGTTTAAACCCGGCGTCCTCTAGGATCACGCGGATTTGCTTGACCCAACGTGATCGAAGGTTCGGAATAAATTAAACTATTATTCGGCTCTTGTAGAAGCGAAGAATACGTTTAATTTACTTCTAATTGGGAATTAGAAGTTAATGGGCCTTAACTTAGAGTGACTATGGGCCTAGAGGATCACACACAATGGATTCTTGGGTGACGGATTATTATTATACAAATGTATATATTATTTTCATTTAATTCCTTTTGGAAAGGAGTGTAAATGGAGCTTAATACATATGTATAATATGAGATAGGACATATATACAGTTTCAGTCTTTTGGAGCCCTTTTCAAATAAACCTAAACTCTACATATAGAATCCTACGTGAAGCTCATTCAAGCTTCTTCCAATCTCTCATGGCTTAACCAAGCATTAAGGGTTAAGAGAGGAGGATTAGCTCCTCCCCCCTTTCCTTCCTCTTGCTCTCTCCCTCCAGAAGGTGAAAGGGTCGGGGAAGGTCCGTGCTGGGGGGTACCATCACTGCAGAAGGGTCCGTGTGGATCTGCTCTAGAGGCCGTGCAGTTGTGCTGCTCGGAATTCTACATCGGGCATAACGGACAGCGTCGTTCCGCGCAAGGTATAAACACGCAACCTGTAATTAGGTGGGTTGGAGTTTTAGGAACACCGATTAGAGCACATATTAAGGTTTTCATAACACCGGGATCGGGTAAATAAATTTTTGTTATCCGCTGCGTCGCCCGTAGGTGCTGTGCAAAACCTTACAGTGGTATTAGAGCCAGATTTGCGCTCTGGTCGATGTTTTATCATCGTATAGAACCATGTTTTAAGGGTAATTAAAATCTTCAATTGTTATTGCTAGAAGGGGATGCTGGGCATCTCCGTTCTTCTAGGATGCTGGGCATCGCTGGAGCAAGATTTTTTTTTTAAAAAAAAAAATTTGTGCCGGCCCGGTTTGGGCACATTGCGCCCTGGGCGTTTGCCCAGGGCGCAGTGCGCCGGCGGGCGCCGCCCACGCGGGGCGACTGCGTGGCGGGCGCCCGCATTGCGGGTCGCGCACGGGCGGGTCAGCCCGCCCAAATTTTTTTTTAATTTAAAAAAATTTGTTTTTTATTTTTAATTGATTGTGTGCTTAAAATTGTACATATATATATATATATATGATATATATATATATGAAAATGCACAGCAAATTAAATCAGATTTTATCTAGTAGGTTAATTATGTTATTTCGATGGTAAATGTCAAATGTTAAATTTTATTTAACCATGTTGAATTTACCGAGGTGAGATAATTACTATTTACCTCGAGATAAAATGGTAATAATTGAAGTTACTTCAGTAAATTTTAATTTTAGAATTTTTAATTATTAGATAATTAAAAATTTTGAATTTTAAATTTTATTGAAGTTAAATATAAAAAAATTCAATTATTTGAATTTTAATTATTAGATAATTATTAGTTTTAATTTTACTTTCAAACAAAATTATTGAATAATTAGTTTGAATTTAAATTTTAATTATTGGCATCTTTAAATTTTGAATTTAAATTTGATTATTAGATCATTAAATTTATATTTAAATTTAATTAATTATTTCAATTCGATGCCCCTGTAGAAAATGATGGTTCTTTACGTGCTCTACTTTATTTACCTTGTATTGGCCTGCTTGTTTGTTTAATTTTTATTAATCATGCTTCGATTTTTAAAATTAAACAAAGCTGGCCTGTTTTTGTTTGCACATCCCATTTTTAAATTCAAAAGTAAGGATTATTTTCAGAAAATAACACTTGATTGATTTTATTTGAATGGGTTGGCAAGTGATCATGGACTTGGATTAATGTAATTAATTGGGGTCTGCGAACCTCCTTTCTCTCTCTGCTAAAATTCCAATGTACTTCTATCTTCCTCAATTCTTGTACTCGCCCTAAGGGCTTCTGGAATTTTATTGATAAGTAATTTATATTTTTCCGACCTGCGTGCTGTGTAAAAGTTGTAATTACTGCGGCGTCGGAGTTTGAAAGCGCGGAGTACACCCGACGAGGACGATCCAGCTGCTTCGGAAGCGGGCCGGATGCCTTAGTTACATTAGGGATTAAGTCCATGATCACTTACGTTTTATTTTTACATTGGATGCATTTATTTTGTGCAAACTACTAGGTACGGTAAATATATTGGATATATTTATATTACCACCTAGGGTGAGATCAAGATAAATTTAAATTCCCTCGCGATTGAATTTTAGATCTGGTAAGCGTGGCTCTACGAGTCGTTGTGGCCCTCCATCATTATGGAGTGAATGAACGTCTTCATTTTATGGATTTGTTGTGCTTTTCACAAGGTCCATGAGTTTGGGGACGGGATTAAACTTCAAGGCTCGGCCTCAATGGGGTGAGGAATTGAACTCGGCTTTGTTGTGCTTTCCACAAGGGTCGGGTCATGAACTCATTGCTATGAAGTAATGATGGTTAGATCTAACCGAGAATATCCTTTGTTGTGCTTTCCACAAGGGGATGATTTCTCGAGGGCCGAATATCGGATATTGCATTAGATGCAAGTGCCTGTTGACTGCCCTTGAGATGGTGTATGGCTTGTTGTGCTTTCCACAAGGTCGTACATCAGTCTCGTTGGGATTCCGACCCACTAGGTTGATCTCGTTGATCTCCCGTTCTATATACTGAGGGTTACATAGTTCGATCGAAAAATAGTGGGACTAACTAAGATAGAAAATCACATCTAAGTTAGAATTTGAACACATGCTAAGTTGTCTTTTATTTCTTATCCAGATTATAATGTCGTCGTCCAACCCCCTCCACGGCATCTTGGATGCAAATAGATTGACTGGACCGAACTACTCGGATTAGCTGCGTAATCTACGCATAGTCCTTACCGCCGAAAAGATTGCGTACGTGTTGGACACGGTTCATTCTGAGCCAGCTCCTGATGCCGACGAGGGCGAGTTACTGGCTTATGCCAAGTGGTCTGAGGACTCCTCCCTTGCCCAATGTTACATGTTGGTCTCTATGGCTCCCGAGCTATTGAGGTAATTTGAAAAGACTGATTGTAGAAGCATACTTCTCAATCTACGTCGGCTCTTCGAGGAGCAGGGTAGGATTGAGAGATATGATATCTCAAAAAGGCTTTTCAAGACACGGATGTCTGAGGGTTCATCAGTACAGGCCCATGTACTGAAAATGATGGAGTGGATTGAAAGACTCAA
This sequence comes from Amorphophallus konjac, assembly GCA_022559845.1. Lineage (NCBI taxonomy): Eukaryota > Viridiplantae > Streptophyta > Magnoliopsida > Alismatales > Araceae > Amorphophallus > Amorphophallus konjac. Next base: position 317,107,881 of record CM040122.1, on the reverse strand, counting down.
TGCATTGGGGTTCAAGTTGGATCTTGAACTATGCATTGATCTTATACTCCAATTATTACCCGATTCCTTTTCTTCCTTCATCATAAACTTTAACATGAATAGAATTGATGCAACTCTCCCGGAGCTGCTCAACATGTTAAAGAGTGCTGAAGGAACCATGTAGAAAGATAAACCATCTTCGTCTGTAATGATTGTTGGCCGGGCCAACAAGAAAAGAAAGGCCTCTCAAATATCCACCACGAGTAACAAAGGGAAGGGAAAGAAAAAGGACACGGGTAAGTAAATCGCCAAAGTTGACAAAGGGAAGGGCAAGAAGAATGAAAAGGAAGACAAATATTTTTGATGCGGGGAAACTGGGCATTGGAAGACGAATTGCAAGGCAATTCTAAATGAAGGTATTTTTGTCATAGACCTTAATTTGTCATATATGGAATCCACATCATGGGTATTGGATACTGGATGTGCATCTCATATCTGCAATTCTGTGCAGGTGCTGGCAAATAGAAGGCGATTGGGCAAAACCAAAAGAGATTAAACTGAGGATGGGCAATGGAGGTTTGGTTTCTGCCAAAGCTATCGGTACTGCACGCCTCAGTTTACCTTCAGGAGTCATTCTGGAGCTGAATGACTGTTATTATATTCTTAATATTATTTAAAACATTATTTCAATCTCTGGCTTGTATAACATTGGATATACATTGACTTTTAATAGCACTAGGTGCTCTATAATGAATAATGGTTTGATTATAGCCAATGGTTCATTAGTCAATGGTCTTTATGTATTAGATACACGTTCTAATGTTATGCAAATTTCCAATGCTGATGAAGTGAATTCTGCATATCTATGGCATTGCAGACTTGGTCATGTAGGTGAGAAAAGAGTCTCTCACTTACACTCAAATGGGTATTTGAATTCGTTCGAATACAAGTCATTTGATACCTGTGAGTCATGTCTCATAGGGAAAATGACCAAGGCTCCCTTTAGTGGACATGGTGAGAGGGCTGTTGACCTTCTCGAGCTCATACACTCGGATGTGTGTGGACCCATGTCCGTGGAAGTAAAAGGGGGTTACCTCTATTTAATTTCTTTTATTGATGACTTCTCTAGATATGACTATGTGTATTTAATGAGATATAAGTCACAAGCCTTTGAGAAGTTTAAGGAATACAAGAATGAAGTAGAGAAACAGACAGGCAAAAGTATTAAGGCTCTTCGATCGGATCGAGGAGGTGAATACTTAAGCCATGAATTCACTTCTTATCTTAAAGACCATGGAATAGTTTCTCAGTGGACTCCACCTATACACCACAGCACAATGGTGTATCCGAAAGGAGAAACATGACCTTGTTAGACATGATCCGATCCATGATGTCTATGTCAGGACTATCCTTGTCTCTCTGGGGCTATGTGTTAGAGACTGCGGCTTATTTATTGAATAAGATATCAAGTAAATAAGTTCTTTCTATACCCTATGAGATATGGAAGGGTAGGAAACTAAATTTTAATCATATTAAAATTTTGGGGTGTCTTGCTCATGTAAAGAAGAACGAGAGTGATAAGTTTCAGTCAAAGACCGATAAGTGTAGGTTTGTGGGATATCTAAAGGAGACGTTTGGATATTATTTCTATCACCCTTCTGAGCAAAGGGTCTTAGTGGCCAAAAGAGCTGTATTCCTGGAAAGAGAATATCAACTCCAGAAAAATAGTGGAAGCCAGATAGAATTGGACGAGGTGCAAGAACCACAACCCATAGACACAAACTCATTAGATGAGACTGTATCGGTTGATCCTATTCAGAGTGAAACACTGACACTACGGAGATCTGGTAGACTACCGAGAGAACCTGAGAGATATGTTGGACATATCTCAAAGGGGTCCTCTAAGGTATGTATCGATGAGGATGATGATCCTCAGTCGTACCAGGAGGCGATCCGTAGTGTAGACTCCGAGAAATGGCAAGAGGCAATGGATTCAGAGATCCAATCTATGTACACCAACAAAGTTTAGAACTTAGTTGATGTACCCGAAGGGAAGGTCCCTATCGGCTATAAATGGATTTTCAAAAGGAAAATCGGTGCAGATGGACAGGTTGACACATACAAGGCTAGACTAGTGGCGAAAGGATATCGTCAAAGGCAAGGCATTGACTATGACGAGACTTTTTCGCCGGTAGCCATGGTTAAGTCAATCAGAATCCTCCTTACCATTGCTGCATACCTGGATTATGAGATCTGGCAAATGGATGTGAAGACATCTTTTCTTAATGGAAATCTGTCAGAAGAGGTGTACATGGTATAGCCTGAAGGATTCATCTCCAAGCTACATCCTAATAAGGTATGCAAACTTCAAAGGTCCATTTATGGATTAAAGTAGGCATCGAGAAGCTAGAACTTAAGATTTTACGAGGCTGTCAAATCTTTCAACTTCATTCGGAATGAAGATGAACCTTGTGTTTATAAGAAGGTCAGTGGGAGCTCTGTGACCTTCTTGGTCCTTTATGTTGATGACATCTTACTCATTGGGAATGATGTAGAGATGTTGACATCAACTAAGTCTTGGTTGTCCAAAACTTTATCCATAAAGAATTTGGGAGAAGTATCCTATGTGCTGGGCATAAGGATCTATCGAGATAGATCTAAAAGGATGCTAGGATTATCCCAATCCATGTACATAGACACTATCCTCAAAAAGTTTAGGATGGAAAATTCCAAGAGAGGTCTCATTCCCATGAGACATGGAATTTGCCTATCCAAGGGGATGAGTCCTAAAACTTCTAAGGAGGTGGCACACATGAATAAGGTACCCTATGCTTCGGCGATAGGGTCAATCATGTATGCAATGCTATGTACACGGCATGATGTTACCAATGCTTTAAGCATTGTCAGTAGATATCAGGTAAATCCAGGCGAAGAGCACTAGAAGGCAGTAAAGGGCATCCTTAAGTACCTGTGAAGGGCTAAGGATCTTTTTCTACTTTATAGAGGAGAGGACCTACAGTTTAGAGCTTACACAGATTCTAGTTTCCAGTCAGATCTAGATGACTGCAAATCCATGTCAGGGTTTGTATTCATGTTGAATGGAGGGGAAGTCAGTTGGAGAAGCTCCAAGCAAGATACGACTGTAGACTTGACGACTGAGGTTGAATATATTTCTACAGCTGAAGCTGCTAAGGAAGCCATCTGGATGAAGAAATTCATCTTGGAACTTGGCGTAGTTCCCGAGATATCAGCTCCCATCCCATTATTTTGTGATAATAATGGGGCCATCGCCCAAGCGAAGGAACCGAGATCTCACCAAAGGTCGAAGCATATTCTCAGGCGCTTTCACCTTATTCGGGAGATTGTTGATCGTGGAGATGTGACGGTAGAGCGTGTACTGTCAGAAGCCAACATAGCAGATCCACTGACTAAGCCTTTGACACAGACTGTATTTGAGCGCCATCGGAATAAGATGGGCCTCAAAGTTGTGGGCAATTGGATGTAGTTCAAGTGGGAGATTGTTAGTGTTGGTGTGCTACAGGCCAATTTCGGGTCTGGTAGGCCCAATAGTTGTACGATCTTGTTCGTTATTAATAAAGTGGTATTTGAGCGTAAATATACGATTGTGTTACTTTACATTGTCCGTGGGATATGTGGTTGTAAAGTCAACTCGAGATGGGATCTCGATTATGAGACTGACTTTACTTGAACACATACCTTAAACTGTTCCTAGTTGGAGGGTAATCACTCGGGGACTTTGATTACCTATTAAACCAGTACACATGATGTGTTAGTGACCAGTCTCATGGTTATTGGTGCGGGGCACCAACACATATGTGTAGGTGTATGTCCTTGGAGGATGTACACTGAACTGATCCGCTATTGGATCTTCAGATGGTTGATTATACCTAATGTCAACTGAAGATCCAATGGTCTTAGTAGCATCGTTGGTCCTTTGAGCTGAGACATTGATCGGATCTTACACGAGGACTGGAATGGTTTAATTACTTGGCTAAGTGACTTTAACCATAAATCATGAGTTGCCGAGTAATTAACCACTCCAGGATACGTGCGAAGATCGCCAATGGTCAAGAAGGGATCGCTCACTGTCGGGTATATATCAGACAGTTAATGGGTCATGACATTGACGCTCCGTTAAATCTATGGCCAGGGTCGTGTGAGTTCGTTTAGAACGGTCATCATACACTTTAAGGAGGTCATAGTCAAATGGCATGATCATGGGATTTGACAGAAACCATACCCTCGATCGTACCAGACTCATAGATGGAGCGAGGGATTATATCGGTACGGTAACTGTGGACTTACAGGTACTAGACATGCTGGTTTAAACCCGGCGTCCTCTAGGATCATGCGGATTTGCTTGACCCAACGTGATCGAAGGTTCGGAATAAATTAAACTATTATTCGGCTCTTGTAGAAGCGAAGAATACGTTTAATGTACTTCTATTTGGGAATTAGAAGTTAATGGGCCTTAAACTAGAGTGACCATGGGCCTAGAGGATCACACATAATGGATTCTTGAGTGACAGATTATTATTATACAAATGTATGTATTATTTTCATTTATTTGCTTTTGGAAAGGAGTGTAAATAGAGCTTAATACATATGTATAATATGAGATAGGACATATATACAATTTCAGTCTTTTGGAGTCCTTTTCAAATAAGGCTAAACTCTATATATAGAATCCTACGTGAAGCTCATTCGAGCTTCTTCCAATCTCTCTTGGCTTAACCAAGCATTAAGGGTTAAGAGAGGAGGATTAGCTCCTCCCCCCTTTCCTTCCTCTTGCTCTCTCTCTCCAAAAGGAGAAAGGGTCGGGGAAGGTCCATGCTGGGGGGTATCGTCACTGCAGAAGGGTCTGTGTGGATCTGCTCTAGAGGCCGTGCAATTGTGCGGCTCGGTATTCTGCATCGGGCATAGCGGACAGCGTCGTTCCGCGCAAGGTATAAATACGCAACATGTAATTAGGTGGGTTGGAGTCTTAGAAACACCGATTAGAGCACAAATTATAGTTTCCATAACACCGAGATCGAGCAAATGACTTTTTGTTATCCTCTGCATCGCCCGTAGGTGTTGTGCAAAACCTTACAACACGGTCCTCCCGACACCCTCAAAAACACGGACATAGAATCCCACGGGTGTCTGGGACACTCACAAGATCGCAACTTGACCACTGGGTCACGACCGGGTCGACTAGGGACCGACACAATGCGCAACGATCGTGGAGAACATGAAAACTCATCTCGACACCACACAGAGCCTGACGGTCTAACCTTGGGCCGTCACAATCTGTAATGGTCCAAGCCTCGACTGTCACAACCATTCAGACGTACCAACAAAGGGCCGTCAGACGCTCGGTGCAAAGTTGGGTGTGACGCGCTTACCCTGGTGCGTCACAGTCTCTGACGCGCCAGCCCTAGTGCGTTACAGCCTGTAACGCGCCAGCCTTGATGCGTCACAAGACAAGATGCAACCAATTGTGATGCGTCCCGCTTGGTGCGTCACAGGCTGTAACGGACCAACTCTGGTGCGTTACAAGGTGGGTACGCGTCCGCTCTGACGCACCCACACAGAAGCGTTACAAGGCTGTGACGCGCCAGCCTAGGTGCGTCACAGGCCTTGACCCCGAATGGTCAAAACCAACGAACGGAAGCCAACGGTCAGATCGTCCCTGACAGTCCAACCCAGGCACGTCACAGCGCCGTGGCGGTCTATTGTGGGACCGTCACACCCACAAACCACTAAAAGGCTAACGGGCCCTATGACGCACCCACCCTGGGGCGCCACAGGCTGTGACGGTCACTGGAAGGACCGTCACACCCGTCTGAGCGTGAAACGGTGGTAAACGACCCAAAAAATGTCCCACACCCCCATACCTCCACGGGAGAGGGGGAAAACAAGGGGGAATCCCCCAAATAGCCCCTAGCATGCATCTAAGGCCTCGGATCGACCAAAAACGCAATGAAACGGGAGATCGGCCCACAAGCCCTAAAACATGGATTTTTCCCAAAAATCCCTGATTACGCCCGCTCGGCTCACCACGGCCTACAAAACTCACAGGAAAAGAAGTGCACGAGCTAGGGGTCAATCTCCCTACCTCCACCGAATATTTCGCGCACCGTGGACGCCGATCCACGAAGAAAACGCCGTGAAACCCTCGCCGCTTCACGAACCCGCGGCCGAGCTTCCACGCGCCACCGGCCCTCGATCCTCGACCCGTTCCCCGTTCCTCACCTCCCGCCATCACCGCCTCGCCCTCCTCCGCCACCGTCGGCCGCCCGGGGAGAGGGGGAGAGAAAGAGATGAGAGAGAGTGAGAAAGAGAGAATGAGAGGGGGAGGGAGGAAAGGGTTAATATATATAGAAAAACCCAAAAATTACAGAAGGTCAGAAAATTACGAAAAATTACCTCCGCGATCCTCAGAAGGAACGCAACGCAGTGGTACTATCCCGGAGTTGAAGAATGCCACGGTTCTCCCTGCACAGAGTTCCGAAGGCACATCAGGGAAAAACATGTGTAAAGCACAAAATACACATCGAGACCCACTAAAATAATCCGAAAAATATCCAAAAAATCTGGGGCATTACATAAGGAGTATTTGACCTTTTGACCAACTGACTTTGACCAGTCAACGTTTATCGCGGTTAATCGTAGAACCACGTTAATGTTTGATTGGGATATCCACCTTGACCGCATTCTTAGTCGGAAATCCTGTCTGACCGAAACTTGTCCTTTCTGATTTTTGATCCGTCTAGAACCCATTTTGGGTAGGTTTCGGAGCTCTAATCGGTCGAGGGAGGATCCTAATCCTTCTAGGAACCTTTCCCCCTCACTAATCGCCAGGATTAACAAATTTTGGGCCTCCAAATCTTCAGATTCTTTGGACTCCGACCTAGGGTTTCTAGGTTCACCTTATTCTATAAATTCGACCCTTGGCCGTCGATTCCAGGGGATGCAACTCAAGAGATTTGACTATAGAGGGGAGGGCGAGGCTATGCTTTGTTGAGGATCCTTAATTCCTTGTCCCTCTCTCGTCCAGGGAGTATTTTAGGGCATTTGTTCTTGTTCTTCTTTGTTTCTCTCCTCCTCCCTTAGTGTCTTTTAGTTCAATTTTAATCTTCGCATAGCATCGCATCTTCTCTTTAGGCTAGTTTATTTTATCAAATACACACATACATACATACACCAAACCTATTTTATTCCCTCCCGTAGGGGTTTAAAACCACCAAAAACCCCCAAGTGATCTAGCCCTCTTTTTGTAGGTTTTCAGGATAGATTCTGCACCTAATTGTGTTCTAATGGGTTTTCTCTTCGTGATTTTCGTTGTTTTGCAGGCATAAGAAGGACAAGACGTGAGGTCCTTGCACCTTGGCCGGCCTTCGAACAAGGAAGGAACGGATCTACACATCCCACTTCTTCTCTGATAACGTGGCCTACATTTTTACCGCGTTCTATAGAATGTGCCCATCAAGAGAACTGCATTAATGACCAGGCCCTCCTTCATCCTTCTTCCAATTTCTGAGGTAAGTAGCGTGCCCATCTTATTTAGTCTTACATTATTTTGCACGTTATAAGGTTCGGTGGCGATCATGTATTTTATTTATCTAGCTTCTATTGCACGCGCCCTACCCCATTTTATCATTCACTTATCATCATTATTTTGACGCATTTCATACCTTTATTGTTATTTATTATTATTTTTTGGGGTGGTCTATTTTGCGATCTACACATGTCAACATGTGATGGCTTAGCGGCAAAGACCATCAGGGCTGTTACAGCCACTAGATGTTCCGTTGTAGAAGTAAAAGTGCATAACTATGAATTTTGTGATGGGTTTGTCAAAAACAAGGAGACAACATGATTCTATTTGGGTGATTGTAAATAGGTTGATGAAGTCAGTACATTTCTTACTCATTAATATGAGGCAGTCAGTTAATAGCCTGATAAAGCTACATGTGGAGGAGATTGTATGTCTGCACAAGATTCCAATATCAATATTATCTAACAGAGATTCTAATACGTCATGGTTGTGGATGACGTTTCAAGAAACTTTTGGCACCCAGTTGAAGTTTAGTTTGTTTTACCACCCTCAAATAAATGGGTAGTCAAAAAGGACAACACAGATGTTGGAGGATATACTCTTAGATTGTAGTCTAGACTAGGAAAATGCATGAGATGAGCAGGTAGCCATGGCAGAGTTCGCTTATAATAGTAGTTTATATTCAAGTATTGACATGGCACCTTTTGAGGCTTTATGTGGCAAACCCTGTAGATCTTTTTTGTGTTGGGCTGAGGTAGGAGACAAACTATTAACTGAAGAAGAAATTATATTGCCTAGCTCAGAACAAATGGCTATGATTAGGAAGATACTATTAACATCTCACAGTAGATAGAAGAGCTATGCTTGTTGCCCAGTAAATGGCTTGACCCAGAGGGAGGTGAATGGGTAAATAAAACTTAATCATTATAAAATCAACGTTTAGAAACAAGTGCGAATGGAAATATGAACATTGCAACAATCACACAATAGAACACAATGATTTTATCCTGGTTCGGCCTTGACCTTCCATCAGTCCTATGTCCAGTCCCCAACAAGTAATGAGATTTTCACTATCTCCAACTGAGAATAGTACACATGCTATTTTTGACCAGGTGTTCAGTCACACAACATGTGTTCTCTCCACTAGAACCCTAGTTGATTTCATTGGTATAAGCCAAACCATAGGATACCAACCTCTTGTTGGTCCTAAGTCACAAGATACAAACATCCTACAGGTCCTCTTACCCTCAAGAAAGAGCTTCTCCCCTTAAGGAGAAGACAACCACTTTACAAGTGGAGTTTACATGGTGTTTGTCTCTTGGTAGGCAGATTGTATACATTGATGACAAATTGTTCAAGATGAGACATGAGAGTGAAAACACAATGGTTTTGAACTAGAAAGAAAAGCCTTCGAGAGCAAAGAAAAACTCAGAGATTGATGGAAGGCATTTGTGAAGGAGCAAGAAAGAATGCAGTAGAAGAATTGCGTGACTATTTCTCCTTCACTTGAGCATGCAAAGTAGTTTTGGTTGAGGAAGAATCTGGCTTGTTTTTCTATCAACTCTTGGCTATGTACACTTGTGCGGAAGGTTACGATTCACTGGGTTGCTCGCTTGCTAACTTGGTTCACACACACCCTTAGTTACATTCATTTCACTACAAAAAAAGTGAGATATTCGGGCATTTGATTTTGAGACATTTGTTAAAACTGCCCCGAAATCATTATAAATAGAGGCACCTTATTTTATATTGCCCCCAAAAGACTTAAGTTTTCATCTCCATTTAAAACCTATCATAAGAGATTTCAAAATGCCTCTAAATTAAAAATACTTCATTAAAAATGCCCCTGAAAATTTAGCCCCCTCGAACCCGTGTGTGGGACTCCTCTTTGTTACACGGGACTCCTCTCTTCTCTGTCATTTTTTTATTTTGATTTTAGTAGATTGTTCGTAACCGTCTGCCCTTATCGTAAAAGGACCAGATCTTCCTACACAGTCAGAAGCAGATGTCCACGTTCTTCTCCGCGGAGCCCTCCGGATGGAAATCCAAGAACACCCTCTTCATGTCTTCAAGAAAGCAGGTGATTTGCCCACCCAGGGAGCTCATTTTCCAAGCCAAAAGCTTGGGGAAAGCCAATCAATGTTGGCCCAAGACTCCACCTCCTTGTTCACTTGGTCCTCCTTCCCTTCATGCTCCCGCTCGATCAGCCTATCTTCGGTGTCACCCGCTTCCCATGTGTCTTCCCCTGTCTCCTACCCCACGAGTTGCCGGTCCGAGGAGGTGTTTCCGATGAGGAAGCAGTTATGTTGTCCGGTTGTGGAGTGTAGCGGCGATGGCGATGCAGCGGTGGGGAAGGGCGGGGGCGGTGCGAGAGGAGGGGGTGGCAGCGGGGGGCATGAGGACGTGCCCGATGGGTAGGAGGAGTCGATTAGGAAGAACCAGATGGAGGCATTGCTGGAGCTTTCCCAGGCGGGGAGGTCGCTGGAGAGTATCCCCACAGACTAGGCGGTCGCGATCCAGGAGGGTAGGATCCCGGGCAACATTGTGGAGCGGTTCTTCGAGCTTGAGAAGTCGCTGCTTCTCCGGTGGCTACCGCAGTTCGGGGGGTTCAAGGAGCGGCTCTTGGCGGATGACCTCTTCTTGTCTAAGGTCATGATGGAGTGCGGTGTGGGGATCTTTACCAAGACTACTGTAGAGTGGGAGCGCCGTAGAGAAAACTTCATGAAAGAGTTAGATTTTGTTTTCGCGGATGTGGCTATGGCCATAGTTGCAGATTTTATGCTTGTCTGGCTTCTTGCTCCAACTGTTTCTCTACGCCCCTCTCTTTCATTTAGTGCTGGGCCAATTAGAAAATTCTTTCATGGATGTCTTGATAATGCTTTTCAGGTTGCATTAGCTGGATCATCTTATTCTCTTTTGCAGAGAGTGGGCGCAATAATGTGTAATGGGTTGAATCTTTTTATAGTTGGGACAGCTTCATCATTGATAGGACCGGTATAATCAATGCCCTTAACAATGCTAAAAGGGTAATTGATAGAGACTTTGCCGGAGAAGTAGAGGATGTTCCTATATTAGCAACCAGTGCAACATATGGTGTATACATAGCAATCTCAAGTGATCTTAGGTATCAAGTACTAGCTGGAGTGGTTGAACAACGAATTTTAGAGCCCTTGCTACACAACAACAAGCTCTCTTTGAGTGCTATGTACTTTGCTTTTCGGATTGGGAACACATTCTTGGGTTCACTATTGTGGGTTGACTATGCTCGATGGATTGGAGTCCAGTAGATCCGTGAATAAGAAATTGGTGGGTTTTATTGTTGCCATTCCTTTTTGGTTCAGTAAACATCCACCGACAGGCTTCATTGCCCATGGTTGCACGATTAGTTATCAACTTGAATCATTAGAAGGATGTGATGTGCATGGAACACGGTTTCTACAACTTCCCTTCCAGTTGTATTCTTTCCAGATGTAGGGGAGTGTTACCTTATAATAACTCTTATCATAAGCTATATGAAGTGTTCTTATGATATCATATTTTATTTTAATATTTTTTCCTGCTATATTATGCATGCATTCCAAAAAAAAAGTAGCTGTTCCAACAATAAATTTTCTTAAATGACTAAGAGGACGCTTATATCCTCGAGGAAAACGACAGCTGAGGTTGGTTGCATATGATTATTTTTTTAGCCTTTTGATGAAGCAGCTCACAATTGACTCCATTGCATATATTCTTTTTCTGAGGTTTCATTTGTAAAACTGTAGATTTTTACTATCCCTTCTATGTGCTACCGTACTAATGTAATATTCTTTCTTAATGTATCTATTCAAAGTGTGCTTGCTAGTGATTAGGAGACTGATGTTTCTTGGTGTGACAAAGAACTATGTGACAAATTGAATAAAGTTGTTGTAGCTTATGGTGGTCGTCTAGACACATCAATTATTGTTCCTTAGTTGAGGTAAAACCTACCTCAAACCCTTTCCTCTTTCTTGATATATGAGTTCTTGACCTATGGAATTCTTTTCCTATATAATAATCACTGTAAAATGGTGGGGGGTAATCTTTATTAGATGGTTACTGTACGATCGTCCTTTTCATTTTTTAGTTAGTTTTGATATCATGCTTTCTTTTTTCTATTTTATATTCTTTACTCAAAGATTACATTGAATCATTTATTTCCATCACTTAACTTGTGGCACAACAAACGTACACTCACAGTGGGGGATGAGGCATATCACATGTACTTAATCCTACACATTATCTTCCAGTTTTATTGAAATTACCCCATTGATGACATATAAACTGTTGGAGGGTAGGACACCTGCTTACATGACCCTCGCCATTTTGGCCACAACCTTGTTTTCAAATAAATGTAACAAGTTGCTGGTGCTCTAGATATGGCCAGTTCCTAACGTGGTCAACAAAAAATAATATAAAAGTAAGAACCAGCTAAGAACCAGTAGATTTTAGCTGGTTTTGTGACAGTTTGCCTTCTTCTATATGGGTCCTCAGCTGGTTCCTTCCCATCATGGTCTGCTTTGATCCTTTGTCAAGCTTATTGTTGAAAATGATTGTCAGTTGGTGTATTCGAGTCTTATGTTGCTCCATATTAATATATCTTAATCAACCAACTCATTCCTAGGCATAATGTTCAAAATTTAAGTATAATTAGTTGCTTACAGCCATTATAACATTATTATTTTGTTGATTGATTATTAGTAATGATAGAATGTTCTTTTTCCAATTTTGAAACTCTTTTCATGATTTATGAAATTTTAAGATGTTTTCCATCTAGCCCCTGATGGGAAGCATGGAACTGGATAGAACCAATTGTACATGGCTAGAACGAGTCAAACATAAATTGGAACAGAGCTGGTCTAGCCTGATTCCTAAAGCCAATTTTTTAATCCTCGAGTTTTGACATATAGACTTCCTTTTGCCAACCAAGCATGGGAAATATGTAGTTCTACATACTTACTTTATCTTCTTGAATCAGTGAGTTCTTGAAGCTTGTGAATTAAGGCATTATCACGGCTCTTGTTTATGATTTTGTATTTTTTCATTGGCATGATGGGTTATTTAAAAGGTGAATTCTTGTTCAGATACTATTTGTGCTTGGTAATGTTTCATTTCTCAAATGTGTAACTACTACAATGGTATGATGGAAATGGAAGGCTTGGAAACAAAGGCCAAAGCTAGTGGAACATGTCAGCTTGTTGTGGAGGATTTGAAGAATTTGTAAGAGACTTCATATACCCTTGTTTGTGATCTGGTGCAATCTATGAAAGGAAATATCTACTTGGGACTTCAATGGCTCGTCCGATGAACTATTGAGAATATTAAGGTAAAATACTTATACATGCAGACTATTCTCTCCGATGAATTATTGCTTATATGAATGTAAAAGGTCTTGGCTGTAACTCATTGATATTTGGTGACCACCTTTGGATACCTGTAGCTTTTAAAATCATAACCCAATGTGAACCTGAACCCGGTAGTCATCAAGTAAGAGAACAGATTCTAATAAGTTTATGCCCTTATATGCATTTATCCATCTCATTTGCAGCATCTTTTAAGTTTCCACAAATTCTTTATCTGGCAATTCATCACAAAAATGAGAAAAAAATTTCCAAGTGGCATTGAGTTTGTGCTATTTGTCCTTTCTATTATATCCTCAACCTTTTTTCTTTAGAGTTGACTATGGTGGTTAGGGGGGGAGTTGAAGGCCATGGTGATCATAGATTCACAAGGCTTGAGTTTTCCACCTTTCTTATGAATTTCTACTTATCATGCCTCAGGCTGCCTGTGATGAATTGACAAATAGCCAGATGTTCTTGAAGGTTGTAGATGGCATCTTGAAGACTGAGAATCAGATGAATGCTGGAACCAACTGTGGGGATGCTCATGCATTCAAGACATAGTTTAGCATGGAAATAAATGTGTTTTTTATATGTGTTTGTATAGAAGAGCACGAGCTTGTGCAAACTTTGATGTATGACTTGTGTGTGTATTTTATGATCTTACAGAAGGTGCAACGAGTGTGTGGACATATTTTTATATAAATAAGGTTGAATGTGGTGTAAATGTGAGTGCGTAATGTTTAAATTTTATGTCATGTTGTAATTTAAATATATTTAATACGTGATTATGGATGTATACTTTATAATAGGTTTTGGGTTATTATGGAATAAAATAATCGTTTATTATGTATATGGAATTTAGGGACATTTATTATCAAAAAATAATAATAAATGCCTCAACATTTGAATATAGGGACAATTCGATCAAAGATGTGCTCTTATTAAGAATATTAAGATCATATCGTATGTTAAAAATGTCTCTATATTTGTATTTATTAAATTGAGAAAAAGTGCCTCTTACATTAAATGCCCCAAAAAACATTGAAAATGCCCCTAAAATCTATAGGGGGGCATTTACTCTCATATATTGGGGCATTTATTAAATGCCCTTGAAAGTTAGTTTTCTTGTAGTGTTTGCACTATTTTTTTACTGTTGAGTCTCTCCATATGATTTTAATGATAACAAAACCTCGACATTACAAACAGGTTGATAACTTGCTTAAACCACTCTCAAAGCCATCCTTCATCAAAACAAATGCCTAAATCTACCTTGCCTCAAAAATGCCCAGGATAAGTCAAACCAACTCATATTGTTTGGAACAAGAAGTGGTCTCAAAGTAATTTGTTTGCATGCTATGATTCATTGGCTAACTCTATTAAATTGCAGGATTTCTAGAGGACGGTCGACCGCCGGACAGGGACCAGTCGACCGGTTTTTCTAGTGTTGACAGCTTAAAATTCTGTAAAATTCAGGTCGACCGCCCACCTATGCCCGGTCGACCGCCCCCTTCGAAGCTACCATTGTTGACTTTGTTTTCTCCACGAGGATGAAGCATCTATCAAAGATTTTTTAATCCCTAAAGTCTCCATACATCCCTAGAATTGTGGATCTGTGTCTTGGCCTATCCTTGACCATTCAAGGCTTATAAAAACATATCATTTGGCCAACAAAACCCTAATGACTCAAGGGAGATCAAGGAGGCTAGCAAAGGGAGAAAGCAAGATGCTACTGTAGCTCCGTGAACAGTGCTTCATCCAGGAGTTCTTCATCCATCTCAAAATTTTTCAAGATCAATCTGAAGCCTATCAATCTCAAATCAAGTTGAGATTTAAGCTTCATCAAAATCTGCATCACCTGTAAGACCCCAAATTCTTTAGAAATTTATTTAGAAAGTTATTTGTAATTATTTGGAATTTATTTGAAGTTATTCGAAATTAATGAGAATTATCCAAATTAATTAGATTAATTAATTAATTAATAGAATAAGTCATTTTTCTACTATTTTGTAAAAATCCCCAAAAATCACATCTTGTAGAATTAATTTTGTTTATCAACTTTGTCTTCTACAATTAAGCCTAATACAATCGTTTATTAAGCCGAATTAGCGAACTAAGTCTTCCAAACTTAATATTTAATTAATTACGGAATAGTAGAAGTGGAATTTTATCTAACATATAAAAATTCATAAAAATAGTAATTAAATAATAGATGCTTCGACTAACACTTTTATCTTCTTGGAGTAAGCCTAATTAAATCATTATCTAGCCCTAATCAGTGGATTAAGCCTGACTTACAACCCACCTAACCCAAATTCGTATTCACTATTCACCCAAACTTTGAACATCAAATTCGACCTGATTACTCAACCAAATGATCTGGAATCAATGGAAAATGGAAGGCCACAATGTAAGGAACATTTACCCTCAATCAATTTGAGGTAAACTTAGCCCCAAAACGTGCTGCCGACATAGTTTGGTCAAGTCAAGGATTTCGGCGCCGTTTCTAAACACGTAGCTTGCAGCAGCAAATACTCCCAATTCAGAAGGCTCCAGAAGCTCTATGAGCTATCAAAATGAAGCCCTACGAGTCTTCTTTCATTTGGCTGCTGTGGGGTTCGCTGAAATTTTGGATCTGGAGAGATCTAGTTCGATTTGTGGAAGTGGGTCAGTAGGCCGTTGGCTTCCCTTCATCCTTCTTTGATCAATCGATTAAGGTAGGAATTCTCAACCAAATCTTGATCATGAGTATAGCAAATTGTACCTCTCATCGAGCTCTTTCCATTGGTACCAAAAGCCCCAATTTTCATTAGGTATCCGTGGAGATATCGAGGTTTTAGTGAGATGCTGTCAAGTTGTTCTTTATTCTAGGTTTCGAGTTCCTTCTTCAATTTGAGGTAGGTGATAACAGCCCAATTTCTAATTAACATACATGAATGTAATCAATAGCATGTTAACATTCTTTTGACATCAAAATCTCCAATTTTTATAGATCATGCCTAGAGTATTTCGTGTGTTATTAGAAGCATGCTAGCAAGCTAGACTTTCCTTGTGTTCTTCATAGAATAGGTTGTATTTCATTGGATTCCTATCGAAATTCGTGATTTAAAATTGTGTTTCATGACCCTAGGATGCATATTAATAACCCTAGAGTCTATGGTTAAGATCCCAATACATTTAGACCCCAATTCTTGCAGTTTTTCATATTTTTTTGAAGCCTTTTTGGGTCTGGAAACCCAGGGGTCGACCCACGGGTCGACCCATTTCAGCCCTGCAAGCAGCAGCCTGCTGCCTTGCATGGGTCGACCCAATGGGTCGACCAACAGCCTGCAGGGGTCGACCCATGGGTCGACCCATGCAGCCAGGAATGTAGGGGTCGACCTAGGGGTCGACCCATCCCTGGAATTTTTCCAGGGGTCGACCCAAAGGGTCGACCCATGCCCCGAAAACCCGTTTTTAATGATTCTTTGACCCGGGGATCAATCCGGATCACCGGGGAATCAATCCATTCAACCTAATCACATTGAAAACTACATTTTTGAGGAACAAATGACCTATTCATGTACCCTTTTTAGTTTCAATTAACATTGGTCCATGCATGCAAACTTAGTGTAAAAATACACCGTTTATCATCTTCATTTCAATGTATACAAGATTAAATAGAAACCCACATAATTAGTGGTTAATGGTGTAACTAAAATCTCTGTTAATACATGCTATTTCATTCCTGTGAGCTTGTCCTTTACTTTGACAACTTGTTCTATCTTGTTGGCACTTTGGCTAATACAAATGATAATGGTTAAATCATGATATCTTAACTTGATGATTAGGATTAATATGTTGTTTAGCTTGTTTGATTGCTGCTGTTTTACAGTAGCGCAGCACGATTAACTCTTGTTGTGACTTGATTTCAATCTCCTTGATGATTATACTTACCTTGAAATTCTGGAAATGAATCTCCTTCCTACTTGAAGTTGTTATTGCTACTTAGTTTAAACCTTGGAATTCTGGCCATAAACTGTGGAAGTCTAGATTCGTGGGATCTTTGATCCAAAGAAATCAATGCCTGGCAAATAATTAAGGGCTCGGTCTGGTCCTGGGAAGAGCGCCCGAACACTACGTGTACCCCCGGGGAGGTGAATGACTAGGTGTGGCATTTGGCACCAGTACTTGACATGTGTTAAATCTAGGACTGTCCACTACTCTCTCCACTACTCTCTACATTACTTTCTACTACTTTTCACTTTCCACTCGTCACTGTTCTATACTCTACTTGTGGTTACTGTACTTGCTCATTACTTGGACGTGGAAATGAAATTACATACGTGCTTGACATGACTTGAATTGACTTGATATGGCCAACTTTTTATCGTTATCTCCTGTAGTAAATTCTTGTCTTACTATTCTATTCATTATATTTCTTGACCTTGCAAGATCTTTGAATTTCGTTTCGTGATATCATCGTTATCTTTTTATTGTTTTTATCATTTGTAGCATGACATTTTGAAAATGTAATTAAACTGTTAATCACTTATACATGTCTGTTATTTCCTACTGAGCGTTAGCTCACACCCCGTTGTTTTCCCCTTTCCAGGCTTTTCAGGTGACGCGCTTACCGATGGGGAAGGGCAGGAGTGATGTCTTGAGTGTATCAGTTCTAGTGTGTTAGTAGTGTGTTATCCTTCTTTAGTTGTGTTTTGGAGAGCTTTTAGTCTCAGTCATGTTATTGAGTTTTAGTGGTTGATTATTCCAGTTGTATTAAGTTGAACTTGAGGATTATTGTATTAGTCGTGGTTTATTAATGATCATTTAGCATTTCCATCTTGTAGCACTTGTGTATTGTTTTAGATTTAGTTCCCTCTCTTGCCAGCGTGTCCCTAACTGTACATCCCGATATTTCCGCCTTGTTCGGGGCGTGACAGTTTAGTTGGTATCAGAGCCCTAGGTTTCACATTCCTAGGTTCCCTAAGTTTTAAGTTTTCTTGCATTGCATCCCAATAACCGGTATATAAAAAGGTGTTGTCCGAACGTTAGGCTACGCCTATCGGGAAGGTCGCACACTTGCGCGAGTGGTCTTCGGACCGATTACCTCCGCCAGGTACCGAGTTTTTGGTCGTGTCTAGGTGCACTAGATCCCTAACCTTGTAAAAGTTTAAGACCTGACCTGTGAGATTGGGTAGAACTTGGGTTAAGTTCATTTCTTAATCGTGTAATTATCTATCTTATTTGAACCTAAGTAATCTATTTCTCGTGTAGATGGCAGCTGATCGTGCTGAATGGAGGAACCTGCAACGTACGGTTCAAGGCCTTACTCAGGCCCTTCAGCAAGTAGCTCAGGCAGGAGCGGCACCACATGGCACCGGTGATCTATACCGGAACTTCCGCGGAATGAATCCGCCTAGATTCGCTGGTTCGACTGACCCTGACCAAGCCGAGCACTGGCTAGATGAGATGGGGAGAATCTTTGAAGTTATGCAATGCACCAACCAGGAGCGTGTCCTTTTGTCCACATTTCAACTGGAACATGATGCACGTACTTGGTGGGATTCTATCAAGGCAACTCTCGGAGATCGGCAAGTTATGTGGGAAGAGTTCGAGGAATTCTTCAACAGCAAGTATTTTTCCGATAGAGTGCAAGAGAAGAAAGCGGCAGAGTTCGCGGCCTTGAAACAGCGAGGTTTGTCCGTGGCGGAGTATGAGGCTCAATTCGCACGGCTTTCTCGATATGCTACACATCTCATTTCCACCGAGAAGATGAAGGCGAAGCGCTTTCTCAATGGTTTGAAGCTTCATTATATCAACCAATTGGCACCGATGGAGATTTCCACTTATTCCGAGATGGTGAGGAAAGCGCAAGTTCTAGAGGATACTCTTGAGATGACGGAGAGAATCCGTGGGAAAGGCACCAAGAAAGAATTACCTACGGGTTCCGGGAGTGTCAAACCCGGGTATACCAAGAAGAGGCATGTTAGTGGACCTGGTTCGTGGAGCGGGTCCGGATCGTGGAAGGGCAAGATGCCGAGGCATGAAGACAAGAAGCCTGGCCCTATTGTTCCATTTAAGGGCGTGTGCAACTATTGTGATCGTCCGGGTCACAAGATAGAGGAGTGCTGGCGCAAGCTAGGCGCCTGTTTGCGATGTGGAAGCAAGGAGCACCGTATCCCCAATTGCCCTCATATCGGAACAAGCTACACCGGCAAAACCACTAGTCTTCAAGAAACCACAAGGCAAGCTTCAAGCTTTACATGAAGATGAAACTGGGATTTCTGATGATGGCGGACTCGTCGAAGGTACCCTTACTATAATCGATAAGCCCGCATTTGCTCTCTTTGATACTGGTGCAACACATTCTTTTATTTCACGGAGATTTGCTAAGTCATTAGCTGTGGAACCTGTTTTGATGAAAACTCCGTTAGAGATTTCAACCCCTATTGGCACTAGATCAACAATCCAGTATTTCTATCCTTCTAGTAAGGTTATGATTGGTGAACAGAACTTTCCAGCAGATTTGGTCTGCATGGATATGAAGGATTATGATGTAATCCTAGGAGCAGATTGGTTGGCCAAGTATGAGGCCAATGTTCACTGTAGTTCTAGCTCAGTGACTTTTACTGGACATTCTGGTTTATCTTTTACGGGAGTCAAGCACCATAACTCCGTACCACTCATTTCGGCTCTTCGAGCTGATAAGCTTTTAAGGCATGGGTGTGAGGCATTTCTAGCCTTTGTTTGTGCAATCCCTGAGCAACAGATTGAGATCAAGGACATTCTGTTGTCCGAGATTTTCCTGATGTCTTTCCAGAGGAATTACCAGGACTTCCGCCTGAACGGGAAGTTATCTTTTCCATTGATCTTATTCCTGGCACAGCTCCTATTTCTAAGGCTCCTTATCGTATGTCTCCTGCGGAACTGAGGGAACTGAAGCAGCAACTGATGGAATTACTCGAGAAGGGTTTTATTCGTCCTAGTACTTCTCCGTGGGGAGCCCCTGTGTTATTCGTCAGGAAGAAAGATGGTTCGATGAGGTTGTGCATTGATTATCGGCAAATAAACCAGCAGACTGTCAAGAACAAATATCCCTTGCCGAGGATTGACGAGTTATTTGACCAGATAGCGGGAGCTCAATATTTCTCTAAGATCGATCTTCGATCTGGATATCACCAGTTGCGGATTAAGGAAGAGGATATTTATAAAACAGCTTTCCGCAGCAGGTATGGTCATTTTGAATTTGTCGTTATGCCTTTTGGTCTAACGAATGCTCCAGCAGCTTTCATGTAGTTGATGAACGATGTATTTCGGCCCTATCTTGATCAATGGGTCGTAGTCTTTATTGATGACATCCTGATTTATTCTAAGAATGAGGAGGAGCATGCTGAGCATCTGAGAATGGCATTGCAACTATTGAAAGATCATCAGCTATATGCTAAGTTCAGTAAGTGTGAGTTCTGGCTACAAGAAGTGTCCTTTCTCGGACATATTATCACCAAGGAAGGTATTTCTGTTGATCCTTCGAAGGTTGAGGCAGTGAAGAATTGGGAGCAGCCTACTAGTGCAACTGAAGTTAGAAGTTTCCTAGGCCTGGCAGGCTATTACCGAAGATTTATTCAAGATTTCTTTCAAGATTGCAGTACCTATGACAAGATTAACCCGCAGGGAGAATAAGTTTGATTGGTCAGATGATTGTCAGCAAAGCTTTCAGACTCTGAAGGAGTGTTTGACTACTGCACCTGTTTTGGCTTTACCTTCTGGTGAAGGAGGATTTGTTGTTTATACTGATGCTTCAGGTATTGGCTTAGGCTGTGTACTCATGCAGCATGGGAAGGTGATTGCCTATTCCTCTAGGCAGTTGAGGAAGCACGAAGATAATTATCCTGTTCATGATTTGGAACTTGCTGCAGTCGTGTTTGCTTTGAAGATATGGAGGCATTACTTGTATGGAGAAACCTTTACAGTGTTTTCAGATCATAAGAGTTTGAAGTACTTATTTTCTCAAAAGGAACTCAACATGAGGCAGCGGAGATGGTTGGAGTACTTGAAAGACTTCGACTTCTCGATTGAGTATCATCCTGGCAAAGGTAATGTTGTGGCAGATGCATTAAGCCGGAAGCCGGTAGCTAGATTGTCAAGTCTCATGTTACAAGAATGGAGATTGTTGGAACAATTATCTAGTCTGGATCTCAATATTGACAATGATCGGATCCTGATTGCTCAGATTCAACTTAAACCTGAATTATTGATAGAGATCAAGTCCTTGCAAGATAATGATCCCGAGTTGGTAGAGATCAAGGGAAGCTTGAGTAGCAGACCTGACTTCATGTTGGCCGATGATGGTAGATTATTATTTAAAGGCAGAACTTGTGTTCCGGATGAGGTTACAATAAAGAACAAAATTCTGGAGGAAGCCCATAGATCCAGATATACCATTCATCTGGAGGCACTAAGATGTACCGAGATTTGAAAAGGTCCTTTTGGTGGCCGAATATGAAAAGAGAAGTTGCAGATTTTGTGAGCAGATGTTTGGTATGTCAGCAAGTTAAGGCCGAACATTTCAGACCAGCAGGGAAATTGAAACCACTCGACATACCCCAATGGAAGTGGGAAAGTATTGGCATGGATTTCATTATGGGTCTACCTAGGACTCGTGGTGGATTTGATGCGATATGGGTGATTGTCGATCGATTGACAAAGTCGGCTCATTTCTTACCAATTAAGTCCAAGTGGACGATTGATGTATTGGCTGCTTTGTATATAAAGGAAGTGGTGAGATTGCATGGTATTCCAGTGAATATAGTATCTGATCGAGACCCCAGATTTACTTCACATTTCTGGAAGGGACTGCAAGAGTCTTTGGGTACTCGTCTGAATTTCAGTACTGCTTTTCATCCACAGACAGATGGACAGACTGAAAGAACCAATCAGATAGTGGAAGATATGTTGCGAGCTTGCATGATTGATTTCGGTGGTAATTGGAGTGAGCATTTGGCATTAATTGAATTTGCTTACAATAACAGCTATCAGTCTAGCATTCAGATGGCTCCTTTTGAAGCACTATATGGTAGAAGTTGTCGTTCCCCGTTGTGTTGGGACGAGGTAGGTGAGAAACAGTGGCTTGGACCAGATCTTGTTTCGGAATCATCACAGAACATCCGTGTTATCCGAGACCGGTTACAAGTAGCCCAGTCAAGACAGAAGAGTTATGCCGACAACAGGAGAAGGGCATTGGAATTTCAGGTTGGCGAGCATGTGTTCTTAAAGGTCTCTCCGACGAGAGGGATCCGAAGATTTGGCATTCATGGCAAGCTGAGTCCGAGGTACATTGGTCCATTCGAGATTCTAGATAGAGTGGGAGAGGTGGCATACAGACTGGCTTTACCACCGCATTTGTCTGGCGTACATAATGTTTTCATGTGTCTATGTTACGGAAATATGTGTACGATCCCACTCATATCATTCAACAAGTGGATTTTGAACTGAAGGAAGATTTGACCTATGAGGAAAGACCTGTCAAGATTCTGGACCGGAAGCATCAGCAACTCCGGAATCGTTCGATACCGATGGTCAAGATTCAGTGGAGTCGGCGTGGGACCGAAGAAGCTACATGGGAGTCCGAAGAGACTATGCGAAAGCGGTATCCCGATCTATTCTAGGTGAGCGATCTTTTTCTACTCTCAGTTTTAGTGCAGTGAATTTGGAGGACCAAATTCCTTTAAGTAGGGGAGGGTGTAAGACCCCAAATTCTTTAGAAATTTATTTAGAAAGTTATTTGTAATTATTTGGAATTTATTTGAAGTTATTCGAAATTAATGAGAATTATCCAAATTAATTAGATTAATTAATTAATTAATAGAATAAGTCATTTTTCTACTATTTTCTAAAAATCCCCAAAAATCACATCTTGTAGAATTAATTTTGTTTATCAACTTTGTCTTCTACAATTAAGCCTAATACAATCGTTTATTAAGCCGAATTAGCGAACTAAGTCTTCCAAACTTAATATTTAATTAATTACGGAATAGTAGAAGTGGAATTTTATCTAACATATAAAAATTCATCAAAATAGTAATTAAATAATAGATGCTTCGACTAACACTTTTATCTTCTTGGAGTAAGCCTAATTAAATCATTATCTAGCCCTAATCAGTGGATTAAGCCTGACTTACAACCCACCTAACCCAAATTCGTATTCACTATTCACCCAAACTTTGAACATCAAATTCGACCTGATTACTCAACCAAATGATCTGAATCAGTGGCAAATGGAAGGCCACAATGTAAGAACATTTACCCTCAATCAATTTGAGGTAAACTTAGCCCCAAAACGTGCTGCCGACATAGTTTGGTCAAGTCAAGGATTTCGGCGCCGTTTCTAAACACGTAGCTTGCAGCAGCAAATACTCCCAATTCAGAAGGCTCCAGAAGCTCTATGAGCTATCAAAATGAAGCCCTACGAGTCTTCTTTCATTTGGCTGCTGTGGGGTTCGCTGAAATTTCGGATCTGGAGAGATCTAGTTCGATTTGTGGAAGTGGGTCAGTAGGCCGTTGGCTTCCCTTCATCCTTCTTTGATCAATCGATTAAGGTAGGAATTCTCAACCAAATCTTGATCATGAGTATAGCAAATTGTACCTCTCATCGAGCTCTTTCCATTGGTGGCAAAAGCCCCAATTTTCATTAGGTATCTGTGGAGATATCGAGGTTTTAGTGAGGTGCTGTCAAGTTGTTCTTTATTCTAGGTTTCGAGTTCCTTCTTCAATTTGAGGTAGGTGATAACAGCCCAATTTCTAATTAACATACATGAATGTAATCAATAGCATGTTAACTTTCTTTTGACATCAAAATCCCCAATTTTTATAGATCATGCCTAGAGTATTTCGTGTGTTATTAGAAGCATGCTAGCAAGCTAGACTTTCCTTGTGTTCTTCATAGAATAGGTTGTATTTCATTGGATTCCTATCGAAATTCGTGATTTAAAATTGTGTTTCATGACCCTAGGATACATATTAATAACCCTAGAGTCTATGGTTAAGATCCCAATACATTTAGACCCCAATTCTTGGAGTTTTTCATATTTTTTTGAAGCCTTTTTGGGTCTGGAAACCCAGGGGTCGACCCACGGGTCGACCCATTTCAGCCCTGCAAGCAGCAGCCTGCTGCCTTGCATGGGTCGACCCAATGGGTCGACCCACAGCCTGCAGGGGTCGACCCATGGGTCGACCCATGCAGCCAGGAATGCAGGGGTCGACCCAGGGGTCGACCCATCCCTGGAATTTTTCCAGGGGTTGAGCCAAAGGGTCGACCCATGCCCTGAAAACCCGTTTTTAATGATTCTTTGACCCGGGGATCAATCCGGATCACCGGGGAATCAATCCATTCAACCTAATCACATTGAAAACTACATTTTTGAGGAACTAATGACCTATTCATGTACCCTTTTTAGTTTCAATTAACATTGGTCCATACATGCAAACTTAGTGTAAAAACACATCGTTTATCATCTTCATTTCAATGTATACAAGATTAAATAGAAACCCACATAATTAGTGGTTAATGGTGTAACTAAAATCTCTGTTAATACATGCTATTTCATTCCTGTGAGCTTGTCCTTTACTTCGACAACTTGTTCTATCTTGTTGGCACTTTAGCTAATACAAATGATAATGGTTAAATCATGATATCTTAACTTGATGATTAGGATTAATATGTTGTTTAGCTTGTTTGATTGCTGCTGTTTTACAGTAGCGCAGCACGATTAACTCTTGTTGTGACTTGATTTCAATCTCCTTGATGATTATACTTACCTTGAAATTCTGGAAATGAATCTCCTTCCTACTTGAAGTTGTTATTGCTACTTAGTTTAAACCTTGGAATTCTGGCCATAAACTGTGGAAGTCTAGATTCGTGGGATCTTTGATCCAAAGAAATCAATGCCTGGCAAACAATTAAGGGCTCGGTCTGGTCCTGGGAAGAGCGCCCGAACACTACGTGTACCCCCGGGGAGGTGAATGACTAGGTGTGGCATTTGGCACCAGTACTTGACATGTGTTAAATCTAGGACTGTCCACTACTCTCTCCACTACTCTCTACATTACTTTCTACTACTTTTCACTTTCCACTCGTCACTGTTCTATACTCTACTTGTGGTTACTGTACTTGCTCATTACTTGGACGTGGAAATGAAATTACATACGTGCTTGACATGACTTGAATTGACTTGATATGGCCAACTTTTTATCGTTATCTCCTGTAGTAAATTCTTGTCTTACTATTCTATTCATTATATTTCTTGACCTTGCAAGATCTTTGAATTTCGTTTCGTGATATCATCGTTATCTTTTTATTGTTTTTATCATTTGTAGCATGACATTTTGAAAATGTAATTAAACTGTTAATCACTTATACATGTCTGTTATTTCCTACTGAGCGTTAGCTCACACCCCGTTGTTTCCCCCTTTCCAGGCTTTTCAGGTGACGCGGTTACCGATGGGGAAGGGCAGGAGTGATGTCTTGAGTGTATCAGTTCTAGTGTGTTAGTAGTGTGTTATCCTTCTTTAGTTGTGTTTTGGAGAGCTTTTAGTCTCAGTCATGTTATTGAGTTTTAGTGGTTGATTATTCCAGTTGTATTAAGTTGAACTTGAGGATTATTGTATTAGTCGTGATTTATTAATGATCATTTAGCATTTCCATCTTGTAGCACTTGTGTATTGTTTTAGATTTAGTTCCCTCTCTTGCTAGCGTGTCCCTAACTGTACATCCCGATATTTCCGCCTTGTTCAGGGCGTGACATCACCTACTCAGGGGGAGCTTAAATCAGATCTTTTATTTAGTGTTTCTTCTTTCATATTCTCTGAGCTTCAAGAGTGTGTTTCATTGTAATCTCCAAACATTTGTGTGTGTGGATCTCTTCAGATCCGTGTGTGTGGTTATTTTTTGTCCGTTTTGTCTATGTTTCGGTGTGGTTACACCTTCATGGGAGTTCCTATCTCCCTACGTGTGTGTGTGTGTGTGTGTTCAGATCTTGTAGTCCTTTACAAGATAGTGTGTGAATCCTCGCAGTTGTGAGGGGTGGATGTAGGTTGCCGTCGTTACATCCGAACCACCTAAAAATCTCTGTCTATTGCGTGGTTTGTTCCTTATCTTTTACCCCCATTTTGTTCTATCAATTTCTTATATCGTCTCTACTTATTTCTCCACTTAGATCTAACTCAATTGATCATTCTTACAGCAGATCCTTGGTATATCAAAAGCTGGGTTCAGATTGACAAGGTTAGTCTTGTCAGGACGATAACACCTTGCGTGAGAGAATCTCCGGATTCCAACTCCACATGGTACTAAAGAGCTATTGTGGTGATTAATTTTGATAGATCTAATTTTCCATGATTTAGATCTAAATTTAATAGTTGCTATTTTATCATACTTGTTTTAAATCGACTAAGTTTTCTTAAAATTTGCATTCACCCAATTCACCCCCCCTCTTGGGTGTCATTGATCACGAGATTTCAATTGTTATCAGAGCTAAGGCTCTATATTTTTCATATCTAACGATCTAGAGTAAGATCCAGATCAATGGCCAATAAGGGAATGATGCATGAGGGTCACTCTATTAACTGTCCTCCATTCTTTGATGGTTTGAATTACTCCTACTGGAAAAACAGAAGGCATGTCTTTCTAAGGGCTTAGGAGTACGAGGTCTGGAGGGTTGTGGACAAGGGTCTTTATGAACTCTCTGATGATAAGGATAAATGGACACCCGAAGAAATCAAGAAATCCACAGTTAATTTTAATGCAATAAATATCATGCAATGTGCCATTCATCCTAATGAATTCTCTCGTGTTTCCATGTGCAGCTCGGCAAAGGAAATGTGGGACAAGCTATGACTTATTTATGAAGAAACCTCCGAAGTCAAAGAAACCAAAGCCAACATGTTGGTCAGAGATTATGAGTTGTTTAAAATGAAGCTGGAAGAGACGATCTCAGAAATGTTCGCGAGGTTAACAGAGATTACCAATGGTCTCAAAGGCCTTGGGAAGGAGTACACTAACTCCAAACTTGTGAGGAAGGTATTGAGATCCCTTCTACCTGCATGGCACACAAAATCCACGATTCTTGAAGATTCAAAAAATATGTCCACACTCTCCTTGGACGAGCTCATAGGGTCACTGATGACCTATGAGATAAACATGAAGAGAACAGCGGAGGAGGAATCCAAAAGGAAGAAAATAGTGGGCTTGAAAGCCAACCAGTCTCATGACGACTCCCAAGAAGAGGAGTCTAGCAACGAGTGTAATGAAGAAGAAGACTTGGCTATGCTGACCCACCAAGTGAAGAAATTCTTGAGAAGAAAGAAGAATTTTTAAGAAAATTTCAGAAAGGGGCAAAGGAAGTCCTTTGAAGACAAGGGTGAGCCAAGCAAGTCTAATAATGTTATTTGCTATGAATGCTAGAAGCTCGAGTACATGATAGGAGAGTGCCCAGATCTGAAAATAAAATTTAAGAAAGAAAAATTTAGAAAGCCAAAAGCTATGGTCACCACGTGGAGCGATGAAGAGGACGAGCAGTCCGAAGAGGAGCTAGAATAGCTCGTGGAAAGCTTGTGTCTCATGGCACATGAGGATGATTCAACCGAGGTAAATTCTAATCCTGATTTTATTTCAAATGAACAATGGGAGTCAGAATATAAAAAGTTATATACAAAATATAGAAAAATCAGATCTGAAAAAAAAACTCTCAAAAAGAAAATTGATGATTTAACACATGAGGATTCTTCTGTTAAGTTTGAAAAACTTGAGCAAGAATGGTTTGAACTAACAGAATAAAAAGAGACTTGGTCTCAAACAATTTCAGATATTGAAAAATCCAAAGAAGAATTATCATGTAAAATATCTGAAAAGGAAAAATTTCTGAGAAATTGGAAAGTGAAAAAGGAGTTTTGATATCCACGATTTCAGAACTCGAAAAGAAAAATGAAAGTTTAAATAAAGAGGTGGCTGAATTGCAGTTCACCTTATCTAGGTTTGTCAAAGGCAAATACAACTTAGATAACTTGTTGGGAGTTAAGGTTAATTTCAAAAAGAAGGTTTGGGGTATATTCCCAAGAACAAAAAATCTTTTGAGCATAAGATCACAACATCCTATGTTCATGAAAAAGAAAATAACTATGCATCATGCTCACACACTAAGCCATCACATGTCCAACCTGAACCACATAGATACCAATGAAGGTTTTCAAATGTCAATTACTTTCATTGTGGTAGATTTGGTCATGTTATTGCTAACTGTTGGTTCAAACAGAACAATCAAAGGAATCGTGTTATTTGGACCAGAAAAAGATATATGCAGAATTGGACTAACTCCTATGGACCCAAATTAGTTTGGGTACCAAAAACAATTGGATGAGAATGTTATTTTTTGCAGATATGCCTTGAAGCCAGGGGGAGCAAATGGTACCTGGACAGCGGTTGCTGGAGGCATATGACAGGGGACAAGAAAGTGTTCTCTACTCTACAAGATAAGGATGGAGGCTTGGTTGCCTTTGGTGGAAAGGACAAAGGTAAGATTATTAGAATTGGCAACATAGGTAAGAATTCTGAAATTCTTATCGAAAACATGCTCTTGGTGAAGGGTTTAAATGAAAATCTTTTAAGTATAAGCCAACTGTGTGACAAGGGTTTTAAAATAATTTTTTACGAAACTCATTACCTTGTCATGAATAAAATCTCTAATGAAATCAGATTCATTGGCAAAAGCAACAACAATGTGTATACTATTGATCTTGATGATGTTGCCGGTGATGATGTGTGCTTGTAGACAAAAAATCATGATAATGCATTGCTATGGCACCGAAGATTAGGTCATGCTAGTTTTGGAGTAATCTCCAAATTTTCTAGACATGACTTGATAAATGGGTTGCCAAAATTAAAATTTGAAAGTGATAAAATCTGTGAGGCTTTCACAAAAGACAAGTAAACACGCATCTCCTTCAAAAATAAGAACATTGTTTCTACCGCTAGGCATTTACAACTGCTACACCTTGATCTTTTTGGTCCGACTAGGACATCCAACCTAGGAGGAAAATCTTATAGATTTGTAATTATTGACGATTACTCCAGATTTACATGGGTGTTGTTTTTAGCCAATAAAAGTGATGTCTTGATGGAGTTTCAAGTGTTTCGTAGGAAAATCCAAAATGATAAATGATACCTCATCACCACAATTCAAAGTAATCATGGTGGTGAGTTTAAAAATCATGACTTCAGCAGTTTCTGCCAGGAACAAGGATATACATACAACTTCTCATCGCCCGGGATGCCTCAACAAAATGGAGTAGTGGAGAGGAAAAATAGAACATTGATAGACATGGCACAGACCATGTTAAGTGAGAACTCCCTACCCAAGTATTTTTGGGCTGACGCGGTAAGTACAACATGCTACATCATCAACAGGGCAATGGTAAGGTCTATTTATAAGAAAACACCAT
Source organism: Amorphophallus konjac (assembly GCA_022559845.1). Classification (NCBI taxonomy): domain Eukaryota; kingdom Viridiplantae; phylum Streptophyta; class Magnoliopsida; order Alismatales; family Araceae; genus Amorphophallus; species Amorphophallus konjac. The sequence goes on along the minus strand of CM040122.1, from coordinate 317,078,508 downwards.
ATGAGCTCTACAAGGGTAAAAAACCAAACATTTCCTATCTTAAACCCTTTGGATGCCCATGCTTCATCCTGAATAACGGTAAGTCTAACGTAGGTAAGTTTGATGAAAAGAGTGACAAAGGAATCTTTCTAAGTTATGTACCAAATTCTAGAGCTTACAGGTTATTTAAAAAAGGACTTTAGTTGTTGAAGAAAGTACTCATGTCATTTTTGATGAATCTGAATTAAAATTGATAAATCAAATTGCTTCTACCTTGGATGCAGATGAAGTTCCTAAACAATCAAATGATGTTGGAACATCTGAGGTTAAGGATGAACCAATTGAAGGAAATTCTAGCAAGGATGAAAATGATGAAGATCCTTCCATTGAAACACTTCAAGAACAACCACTATAACACCCTGACTTGCTTAGAGCTTCAAAATACTTGAAAGATCACTCCGCTGAAAATATCATTGGTAATCCTGAAGATGGGGTAAGAACTAGATCTTCGCTAAGGCAAGTAGAAGAAGAGGAGTTGATGGCCTTAATCTCTCAAGAAGAGCCTAAGGATATTCTTGAAGCTCTTCAAAATGAATCATAGATCTAGGCTATGTATGAAGAACTGCACCAGTTTGAAAGAAACGAGGTGTGGACTCTTGTGCCGTGTCCTAAGAATCAACCCGTAATAGAAACCATTGGGTTTTCAGAAACAAGTTGAATGACACGGGATTGGTTGTTAGGAACAAGGCCCGTCTAGTAGCCAAAGGGTATAGGCAAGAGATGGGCATTGATTTTGATTAGTCTTTTCCACCGGTTGCTATATTAGAAGTGTTGGACCCCTTGGTGAGCTTGATGATTTAGTTTTAATGTTGACAAAACTTGTGTGCATGCTTGTGTACATGTGGTATGGAAAATATCCATTGAAGATTGAATGATTATCAAGGATTTAATGCAAGACATGATAACCTTGCTTTGCAGGACTGATAGTAATGGTGAATATACTTCTAGAGTCAATGGATTGAATGATCACATCCACAAGACAAAACAGGTCAACAAATTCCATTTGTGTTCATAGTCCATCCATTGGTAAGGCTAAACTTTCAGAAAAAATCTAAGTGAACCTTCTGGGTAAGTGGCAGTAAGTGTCGACGGACACTCCTTGGTTTGTTTTATCAATGCACCAACCTTGCCTGAGTTTGCACTGACTGTGCTTGCCTTCTTTATAAACTTGCACCGACCCTAACTATAGCTTCTACATACTGTGCACCGACCTTCTTTGGCATTTTTTGAACTTGCACTAAGTTTCATTAAAGTGCACCGACCTTATCTCAGTGTTCTATATTTGTGCACCGACTTAGTTCATTGGTGCACCGACCTTGGTTGTTTTATTTTGGCTTTCTGACAGGGAAAGTGTCGACTCACAGAGTTGACACTTATTCCCAGCCTTGATGCTTTCGTGCAGCGGATGGAAAGTGTCGACTCTGTGAGTCGACACTCTCACGCCTATGACGGGTTTTCTACGAGGACAGAACGTCTGCCAAAAAGAGTCGACTCTTCTGGCCTAGGCTTGGGCATTTCACGCAGATAGAACCTCCGCCAAAATGTGTCGACTCTGAGAGTCGACACTTTTGGCTGGGCGTTTGTTTCTTTGCTTGAAACAGAACTCCCGATGAAATGTGTCGACTTTGCGAGTCGACGCTTTCACCCTGTGTTCAGATTTTCTTCTTTTGGCAGAAAGCTCACGCACGAGTGTCGACTCTAAGAGTCAACACTTGCCTTGAGCGCTGCAGATCGAGTTTTCGGTTTTCACTCCGAACCCATCATACTTTTGGTCCGATTGCTTTGGCTTTTTACCCCTATATCCTTAGGGTTCAGATGCATATATGAGAGATGTTTCTTAGGGTTTTTTCAGGGGCTTTGTCATCCTTTGAACCTTGTATGCTTCTATATATATGTTGTGGACTACGAAGACAAGAATAGAGAGCGTGTTCTAATATTTTATCTTTCTTGCAGGAGAAGAAAGGGAGAAGGAGAGGAGCAGAGCAAAGACTCTGGGTTTTTCATCTACTTCCGATCGTTTATGGAGTTCATGATTGAAGAAGAAGAGGAGCGGAATGAGAAGGGGAACATGAGGATGTTCTCATCGTCGACATCCGGCTACCTTCCGACCCGAGGCTTAGAGAAGACATTCTATAGCCCTTTCTTTCTATGGAAACTTTGTTCTACATCTTGTTTGTGTTTATTGGAGTCATTAGCTTCAGGTTTATCATGCTTGTATTGAACACATCTTGTCATTCCAAATTTCAGCTCTGTAAGTCTGTTGACCGTCTGCGAACGGTTGTGATACTCTTGTGCCGTGGGTGTGGCGGCAAGTGTGTGTGACTGTTGATCCGTGGTAGGATCGTGTAGGAGATGTTGACTCTGTGTTTCTTGGAGTGAAAGCTTCAAGCACTTCACTAAAGCAAGTGGATCCTCACCGGTTTGGTGAGGGGTGGACGTAGGGAGCCCGTCGCGGTGCCGAACCACCTAAAAAATCTATCTCGCATCTATGTGATTGTGGTTTGCCTATATATATATTGTTCTTGTTGATCGTGTGAGAACGGTAAGGTTGAGAGGATTAATTTCTTTATAGCTTATATTTCGTGCAATCATTTTCTACGTTGGTAGTTATTTCAACTCGCTGCGTTAAATTTTAAAAACTACCACTACGTTTGGCGGGGACAATTCAACCCCCATTCTTGTCCACACGAGAACCTAGGGATAACAATCTTGTATCAGAGCAGGTCTCTGATTTTAGGACAACCTCACGGTTGTAGAGAAAAGATCTTTTGGTGTGGCTAATAAGGGAATGCTCCCCGAGGGACATTCAATCCATCGACCACCCTTCTTTGATGGTACGAATTATCCCTATTGGAAAAATAGAATGACTGTGTTCCTTAGAGCATAAGATTTTGATACTTGGAGAGTTGTTAGTAAGGGTCCTCATGTTTTACCTCCGAATGAAGATGAATGGGAAGAAGACCATATTAAAAAATCATGTGCTAATTTCATAGCTATGAACATTATCCAATGCGCTATACACCCTGATGAATACTCACATATTTCAATGTGTTTTTCTGCGCAGGAAATGTGGGAAAAGCTCTGGCTAATGTACGAGGGTACTTCGGAGGTTCGTGGAACAAAAGCAAACTTGCTTGTTCATGAATATGAGTTGTTCACAATGAAGCTCGAGGAAAACATAAGGGATATGTATGCAAGGCTGAGTCAGATCACAAACAGTCTAAAAGGTTAGGGAAAGGATTACTCAAATCAAGATCTTGTAAGGAAAGTGCTGTGATCACTCTCACCGCCATGGCACACAAAGGCGACGGTCATAGAAGATTCAAAGGATCCCATCACACTTACCATGGATCAACTGATTGGATCTTTGATGGCCTACGAAATTAACATCATGAAGCCTACTGAGGAAGAAAGCAAAAAGAAGAAAATGATTGCATTGAAAGCTAATCCAGGATCATCCGATGAAAGTGATGAAGACTCATCTATGGACAGTGATGAGGAAGAACTAATGGCTCTTGTAACAAGGAATGTCAGAAAATATTTTAGAAGAGCTAGAAGAGATGGAAATTTTCCTAGAAGATTCATGAGAAGAAATTTCAACAAGAAAGGCGAGCCGAGCAAGAAGGAAGAAATTATTTGCTATGAGTGTAAGAAGGCTGGCCATATGAGGGGTCAATACTCCGAGCTCTAAAAGAAGCTGAACAAGAACAAGTCAAAGAAAGGAAAAGCGATGAAGGCAACATGGAGCGATGAAGATTCGGATAGCTCAAAATCCGAAGGTGAGAAGAAAGGATTGGGCGAGCTTGTCCAAAATCTTTGCCTTATGGCGGATGAAGACAACTCTGAGATAAACTCTGATTCTGAAAATTTTACTGCTGAACAATGGCATGAAGCTTATGCATACTTATATCAGAAATATAAGAGGTCTAAATCGGATGTCAAAAATCTGAAAAAGAAATTTTATGATTTGATTAGCTCTACTAATCCATGTGATAGGTGTAGGTTTTATGAAATGCAAATTGAGAAATTCAAGGATGAAAAAGAAAATTTTGAATCTAAGCTAACCTTGTATGTGGATGAACTAGAGTGTCTAGAAGCAGAAAAACAACATGCGTATGAACATGCTGAAAAATTGAAAAATGAGAATGCTCAATTGGTTATGGAGTTGGATGAGCTTAAAGCTACGTTGAGTGAATATGAAAAATCTAAGAAGGATATTCAAACCAACTTCAATACCATGCAAAATGAGCTAAAGAACCTGAAAGATGTTGTTTAAAAAGAGTTGAAAGGAAAAGAGAAAATGTTTGAAAGTGGTGAATCTAGCAATGAAAATGCTAGGAATGAGAGGAGAGGTGTGGGATACTCACCCACTAAGAAAAAATCATTTGTGAAAAATAGATTTCAAAAATTATTTGATTCATATGGCTATAATCATGTTGACTCATGCATGAACTCTTTTGTTGATAGATCATACATGCATAGGAGTCGGTTTAGAAAGTCAAATGTTACATGTTTTTATTGTGGAATATTCGGCCACTCAATGTATGTTTATTATTTGATGAGGGCCGATGATGAGTATTTTGAAAAGAAAAATAGTATGCATTTCTCTCATGGTAGGACTAACACTTCGGGACCCAAGCTTGCTTGGGTACCTAAATCAACTTGAGATTTGATTTGTTTGTGCATGTCTGTTTAAGAGCCAAGTGGAACAAATGGTATCTGGACTGTGGATGCTCCAGACATATGACAGACAATAAGGAACTCTTCTCAGACCTGAAGGAAAAGGATGGCGGATTGGTCACCTTTGGCAGGAACGATAAAGGTAAAATTGTGAGAATTGGATGAATAGGTAAGGATTTGAACCAATCCATTGAAGAAGTCTTACTTGTAGATGGTTTGAATCATAATTTACTTAGCATTAGTCAACTTTGTGACAAAGGTCACAAAGTCATTTTTGAAAACACACACTGCACCATTGTAGATAAAGTTTCACATGAAATAAAATTCATTGATTTTAGAGATGGAAACATTTACTCTGTTGATCTTGAAAATTCTCAAAATGAAAATCTTTGTTTAGTTAATAAAAAGTCAGATGATGCATGGTTATGGCATCGATGACTTGGTCATGCAAGTTTTAGTGTTATTTCTAAACTATATAGAAAAGAATTGGTAAGAGGTTTACCAAAACTGAATTTTGATATAAATAAGATTTGTGATGCATGTGCTATGGGGAAACAGACCAGGGTGTCTTTTAAATCCAAGAACATTGTTACCACCTCCAGACCCCTTGTCACGTCCCGAGATTATGCAGCGGAAACAATCGGGAACGCGAACAGCCGGCATGGTAAGTCTCTTGCAAGCAAGAATAATTAGAGCGCAAATAATCACACAAGTAATTGCATAATAACTTACTCAAACCTTTACTTTTATTAATAATAACAACCATAATTCAAGTACATGAGACATTGACTTTCTTAAATTTGCTAGACTCAATAAGAGAAAATTACATAGACTCAATCTAGACATTTTAAACTTCCCAAGTCTTCACTCTTTAATCGCTCTCGGACCTATCACTGGAATGACCTGAATCCGAATCTGATCCACTGGTACAACCTGAAAAGAATAAAAAATAGGTAATGAGCACACTTGCCCAGTAGGTATCTTCGCATCAACATGAAGGCAATGTTAAAGTGATTAATGTCTTATCTCTAAAGAACAAGATAAAATCATGCAGATATGATAAATCACGGTAAGTAAAACCAAAGTAACAAGATATGATCATGTTTGAGATATGGAAATATGATTGAGTAAGTATGATCAAGCAAGAATGTAATAATGGCCTTTCATGAACAAGAATGTAACAAGAATGTACTAGAAGGTCATGTAACAAGCAAGTAAGTACTTTTTGCTTAATAGCAAGTACTTCATGAATTTTTGTGGATCTATGTCCCCATGTTCCGTGATTCCGTGGATTTTCACTTATTTATAAAGAAAGTACTCCTAGCGCAATGTGACGCCAGTAGCATCATACCCCATTGTTTACAATATGTTTCCGACAATCAACCGAGGGGACTAACATTGAGCCCTTGAATACAATCAATGCTAGATCTGTATCTTCAAGTATAAATCAAGCTACGTCCACGTATATAGCAATAAAGTTGGCCAATACTATATAAGTTCAATGAATGTTTCATGATACAATGTCAAATAAAAGAACACACCAATTTGAATAAGAGAATTCAAGGAAAAGTATTAAGTACTAGGTCATGCCATGAAGAAATTTGACAGCATAACAGTATATTCTTTAATTTCCATAATTTATTTTAGGTGTCTTGAACAAGATGACAGGTCCTAGATGATTAGTAGTCCATCTAGGAACACAAGAATCTCAACCCTTGGGTCAAACCTCGGGTTAATAGAATTCAAGTCACAAATGGTCGTATACTAGGCCGCTTCTGGATGCACGCGGTCTAGTATTGGGTCATTTACAGTGGGCTGAATCCAGAGAAATCAATTTGGACTCAGAGAAAGTAGCGGTCATAGACTGGACCATTAATGGAACTTAGCGGTCGACTATTGAACCATTACTGGACAACATTTCAAAAACCAATGGCAGTGCTTTCTAGACAATTGGGTTTTAATGGTACAACCAGCTCGACATCCTGATGGGAATCCCAGGCTCATGGATACTTACGGAGGCCTTGAAACAAGATTTCCTATTCCATTGGAAGGAATATCCAAAGGAGAGGTCATCATGTAGAGCCCCAAAATTTATAAAAGTAATTTCTAGTTATTTAAATAATATTCTGGCATTAATTTGGCTAAATAATCAATATAAGGCCAAAAGTGTGTTAATCAATTAACCCAACCCACTTAATTGAAGTCCAAAAGGGTTTAGGACCTAGACCATTAGGTTTGGCCCATATTCTAGAAGGTATTTAAGCCTATCCACGAATATTAAGGATAAATACTAATAATATAAGATAATGATTTGGATAATTAACAAAAGAGTTTTCATAAATTGAAACTCTAAGCTACGATGACTGTAGCAGTCTATCGTAAGACCGCCACAGCCATGTAACGCATGGGCACTCGACCGTTACATTCCTGTTAGTTCCGTAAGTGAAGGGACTCATGAAAAGATTGGAACTTGATGTTCCTATCCACTATGGATCGACTTGGGAAGGATTGTAAAAACTCTAAGGACTCTTAGAGATTAGGATTTGATGAAATAAGGACTCTAAACTCGATCTAATCCTCAAAACCTAGCCTAAACTCTATAAATAGGGCATAGTTCTGAACTGTGCGACCCTTACTTTTTGGGCATAAGGAAGCAAGGTAAGAAGTCATTATCGCAGGTAAGTTCTTTAGAATAATTTGTTTACAATACTTTAGACTAACTCCCCTCTGAATTTCACATCTTTAGGTCAAGAGGGCGTGGAGTTAGAGCCTAAAGAAGTTGCTGAAAAAGTCACAAGAGAAGGAAGGGATCTAGGGCACGGTTCTCAACCAAATTCAAAAATTACAGTCCAAGTAAGAGGTAGGTTATCTCATGAACGGCAAAAACAGCAGGATAGGACTAAAAGCCCTCTGGTTTGATTGAATTCCATGCATTGTAGAGCATTGATTTCATGTTTTATTTGTTCTATGCACATTATGCACCTCTTAGCCAAATTAAGAAATTAAAACATGACTATTCATCTATTCATGATTACCTATGCATGTATATGACCTTACTTCGTTAACATGACTAGAAACTCATCATGTTTTGATAAAAGACATGATGTGAGTTAATCTCTTAGTTTCTATGATTGTTATCTGTTAACAGATACTGTAACGCATTAGCATAGGACCGTCGCTTCCAAGTAACGGCCCTACGACAGACCGTTACACACTCTGTGATATTTGAATTGCATTGTTGTTTCTAACGCGCTTGGACAGACGCGTTACAATCATGTAACGGCTGGGTCCTGACCGTCACTTTCACTGTGACGCCCCATCTCCACACCGTTATATCATGTGTACTGTCAACCTTTGACAGATTATAACTTGCCAATATTACTATTGTTTAAGCCTAGTTATCTAAGTTATAACCTGATCTCATGTTTTAAGGTTATTTGGTCGTTCATAACAGGTATTGCATGTTTTGGTATCACTCTTATTTTTAAGCTATGCTAATTTCATGAAGCTAAAACCTATAGTTTTGTACTATTAAAGCATGATTATAAAAGCATGACTTGTTAGCATTGTATTGACGGAGTTTTCATCACGGTTTTCACATTTATTATACATGTCAATAGAGTCAATTCTATAAGTACATGGCACTTACTCCGGTATGATGTCATTAGTACACACATTGCACTATAGGAACACTATCTTGGACATGAGGACCTCTCTATTGGATAATCCTTCCAATGGACTAGGAATTCATTGTTTCAAGGCCTCTATAATTCTCCGCGAGCCTGGGATCCCCACTAGGACGCCGAGTTGGTTGTACCAATGAAAGCCCATTAATTAGAACACTCTATCGTGGTTTTTTTTATTTTTGAAATGTAACGGCCTTGAATTGGACCGTCAGGCTCATGTAACGGCCCAGTGCCAGACCGTCACATTCCTCTGGGTCTATTTTTATCCTTCTGGACTCGGATCACTGTAACGGCCTATTACTGGCGCGTTACATAATGTAATGGCCCAGCCAATGACCGTTACATAGCTTGTTTATGTTAACCCAAGGTTTGACCAAGGGTTGATATTCCATTGATTCTAGACAAACCTTGATGATCTAGAACTTGTTATATTGCTTAAATGGATCTAAAAGGAATGGAAGTTAAGGAAAGTATCGTTATGCTGTCGATTTATTCAATAAGCATAACTTAGTTAAATATCATTCTTGATCTCATATATTCAAAATTGAAGCATTCATTCATTGATTTTAGTTATCATGGAATTATTGGAAGTGCTATATTCTTGGCCATATGTTACTGTTATACTGCGTGGAAGTAGCTTAATTTATAACTGAAGATGCGATCGAGCACTGGTTGTGTTCAAGGGCTCTATGCTAGTACCCTCGGTTGATTGTCGGAAACATACTATTTTATAAACCATGGGGTATGATGCTACTGGCGTCGCATTGCGCTGGGAGTACTATTTCTATAAATAAGTGAAGATCCACGGCACAACATGACATTCTTGCTTGATATTCCACAGAAATTCACGAAGCACTTGCTCTTAAGCATAAGATGCTAAAGTGAGGAATATGTGGCTTGCTAGTACAATCTCGTTACATTCTTGTTCATGGAAGGCCAATATCATGTTCTTGTTATATTCTTGCTAGTTCATTCTTGATCATTCTTTCTTACATGGTTATCTTGTTTCTATTGATTTGATCGCATGATTGATTTGCATTCGCATGGTCTTACCTTATTTCTTTAGAGCTAAAATGATAATTACTTAAATAGTGCCTTCATGTTGATGCGAAGATACCTACTGGGCAAGTGTGCTCATGACCTATTTTCTAATGTTTTTCAGGAGATGGAAATAGTTCGGATTCGAATTCGGGCTATACTAGTAGCGGGTCCGGAAGCGAGTGAAAGTGTTATAAAGATGAGAGTGAAGACTTAGGAAGTTAAAGTGTCTAGATTGAGTCAATGTAATTTCCCTATTTCTTGAGTCTAGTAGAATGGAAATCAAATTAGTGATTGTATCTTGAATATTGAGCATTATGAAATAAAGTTGAAGTTTGATTAAATCTTGTGCAATTGCATTTACTTGTGTGATTGTCTTGCGCTCTGATTGATTCTTGCTTGCAAGAGGCTTACCATGCCGGCTGTTCGCGCTCCCCGAGCGAGTCTTCCGCTGTAATTAAAGGCTCGGGGCGTGACACATCAAGTCCAAGATTAGGTGTCTAAAGTGTAAAGAGTAACTAATGGTCACATACCGGAGTATATGCCATGTACTTATAGCAAATGACTCTGAGATGAGAAGAGAATGTGTATACAATGATAAATCAACGATGAAACCTCATCATTACATCTTTTAAAAACATGAATTTCTTACAAAAGTATATGGTTTTTAGCAAAAAGTTAACTTATGTTAAAAATAATCCCAAGTACAATAAAGAACATGAAATCCATTGTTGTGACAGTAATAAAACCCATAGTAAGAAACAATACTTAAAACATGCTTGGAACATAATTAACTAAACTTATTATTGGTTAATTGGGCTGCTCTTTATCTCATCTTGGGTTGACAAAATTTCAAAACGTTAGCGGTCTATTAGAGCACCATTTACAAATGCTTATCGATTTATCGTAAGGCCGCCTGAGAGATTAAAATGGTCTATTAATGATTCACGCATGGTTTAGTAAAAATCATGTTTCAGAATAAGAAACGGTCTATCATTCGGCCATCTGTAGAGACAAACGATCTATCGTTGGGCCGCTAATGTAATTCTGGCGGTCCATTATTAGGCCATCTAGCTTCTGTTTACAGAAAAACTAAATATGTACAAATCGATGCTAATTAAAACACATCATGCCTAGAAATCAACATATATAAATTTCACAGCATGATAGAACGGAGACAATATGCATGGGTTCCATGTATTAGAATAAGAGCATTCCTTTTTGTTTCATTAGGCTTAGGATTTATGCATGAACATTACACTATATGCATAGACTCAAATAAAATATGAAATTCTCGGTCTATAATGCATGAAATCGAGTACAACAAGAGGGCTTTTAATCCTATAATAATGTTTTAGCCGTTCAGGAGATGACCTACCTCTTGAAACACCTCTAGACTTTTAATTTAGGACTGGAAGTCAACCCTAGTTCTGCACTTCTTGTGATAAATCAGTAACTTCACGCCCCTCTAACTTCTGATTCTCTTGACCTAAGGACGTGAAATTTGGAGGGTAAGAAGAAGATACTAAGGGGAACAGAAAGTTCTAAATACACAACTTATAAATACCTCATCAAGGGCTTCTAATTTCCTGATCTTCACCACACTGTTGCACAGTCTCCTGGGTCGTTGATATGGAACCAGTAAGTTTGGGTGCCTCTATCTTCCTGATGGGTTGATCTCCTAGCATGAAATTTTGAGGGACGTTAGTCCTTAATATTAGGAATAAAAATCTCAAAAGAACCTACCTGAAATAATATCTCCTTACCTTAGTTCCACCCGAGCCAAAAGTAAGGGTCGCACCGGTTAAATCTGGGTTCTATTTATAGGGTTTGGCTAGGGTTTCATGGATTAGATCCATTCTAGAGTCCCTAGTTGGTACTATCCCGACTTCTGAGAGTCCTTAAGATGCTTACTAGTCCTCCCACTTGTTGACACCTGGAAAGTGAACAAGGGTGGAAGCATGATTGAAAAGAAGATCTGACCAACAGCGGAAGACTAAGGCTGATGTCCGAGCTCGTCGCCATTCGAGTGACGATATTGATAAGATGAAAACCCTGTCTACGGACTGATAGAACCCTGTCTACGGACTGATGAAATCCCTATCTACGGACTGATAAAACCCTATCTACGGACTGATAGAATCCCTGTCTACGGACTGATAAAACCCTATCTACGGACTGATGAATCCCTGTCTACGGACTGATAAAACCCTGTCTACGGACTGATAGAACCCTGTCTACAGACTGATGAAATCCCTATCTACGGACTGATAAAACCCTGTCTACGGACTGATGGAATCCCTGTCTACGGACTGATAAAACCCTGTCTACGGACTGATGAATCCCTGTCTACGGACTGATAAAACCCTGTCTGCGGATTGATGAAAATTGCAATCGTGACGTCAATACATGATATTTCAGAAATGATAGACCGTTTGGGATGATGATACATTTGAAGAAACCCTAAGTGGGCCTATAAAAAGGTGGCGCCGAAAGCCCATGTCGAAGCCCAGATATGGCGCCGAGAGATCAAGGTTGAGCGCGCCGGGAAGCATGCCTCAGGCGCGCCGTGAAGATGCCTGCCGAGAAGGAAGAGGAAAGGGGATATAAAACCCCCTCCCTTCGAAGAAAGAGGGGCGGACGACAAAAAAAAGGGGAGAGATCAAAAAAAGGAAGAAGAGAGAAAGCCAGATAGAAAAAGGGGATCGTTCGGAGAGAAAGAGCCACCCCTCCCCTTTCGATCAACAGAGAGGAAATAGAAGAGAAGAAGAAGGGAAGCTCCAGGTGGGCACTGGGGAGGGAGAGGAGTCAATGCTCCACCCTCCCCTCCATGTTTTCTTTCCTTATCTGATGCAATATATCGAGTTCTCTCTCGATTTCTCAACTGTAGCCGGAGTTCCGGTCTTCTCTTTTGATTTCTGCCTTACATTTTTCTTTCATGATCAGTGTAATATTTCCTTTGTGCAATGCAATGAAACATCAAGATGGCCCATTTGGGTGTTGATAGATTAAGACATCGATCTCTGTCTGTCTCTCTATGTATATAGCCTTCGTCTGAAAGGAACATAGATTAGATTCTTTGGGTTTCGAAGCCGATCGCGTGGGTTTGTTCTTCGAAGAGGGATGAGGATAAGACTCCTAACCCCATCCAATGGGTTACTGAGTTTTGTTCTCTTCTTCCCTCTCCGATCTCAATGCCTGTTTTTCCATACATATATAATCTGGGTTTTTCTGAGGAGCCCCCCTTTTGGCGGTTCAGGAACCAGAGATATCAGTCTCTTGGTTTCCTAGGCTGCCCAGCTCTCATAAATAATGATCGGATCTCAGGTTCTCCATCCTAAACATTGGATGCTTAGGGCCTGAAGTTTATACGATTGATAGCCCTTCCTTCTCCGTTGGTTTAACATCACTGGGTTCATCTGGAGGGGTAGGAGGACAGTCATCCCTTGACTCCCCCAAATGGCCTGCAACAGACGGGCAAAACTCTCAACATGATCGTGTGATGGTCTGATCTCCTCCATTTGATTCCTTCGTCCAAAACCTTTGGTACCCTTCCAATAGAAGCCTCCATGAAATCCCTTTCTTACGTCTCTGGCCCGGCATTGATTCGAGCTTGAAATCCCCCAGAAAACACACAAACAGAGCATCGTTTCTGAGCTCTGGAAACCCTGAAATTCTTCTGCATTTCACCTTCTCGGCGTGCGAGTTTCCCCGACGAGAACCATAAGGCCGAGAGGCCTCCCCCTTCTTTGCTAAACGACAACCCATTCTGTCACAGGCACTTTTCACGTGAGGCTATCTGTGCAAGGCTCCCGGCGTGTAGACTCCCGGCGTGGCCAGGAGCGCGCCGGGAAGCCCTCTGCCGAGAGCCCCTCCTCCTAGCCATTCATTCCCCTTTCTTTTGCCAAACCTAATACTACCCCTTTCCGGCGCGCCCAGGAGCCTGTCGAGAGCGACCAGGCCGAGACCCCCCCCCTTTGGCCAACCAATTGTTCAGGCCGAGACCCCCCTTGGCCAGCCCAAGGACCGCACCGAGAAGCCCCTTCCTTTGGCCGCCGAGAAGCCTCTCGGCCAGCCCAATGACCAGGCCGAGAGCCCCTCTCCATCCAACCAAATACCAGGCCGAGAACCCCCCTTTTGGGCCAACCCAAGGACCAGGCCGAGAGCCTTCCTGCGTCCATTAAATGTCCAGGCCGAGAGCTCCTTCTTGCCAATCAAGATCACGCCGAGATCCCTCCTTCAGTCAAATGAGACCCACTCCGAGGACCATCTCTGCAACCGTTCTTCTTCAAACTTCTTAAGCTCCCCTACATCCGTTTAAGGAGATACTCATAGACCATCACCTGTGTCTTAATGAGATACAATAAATGGGGAAGATCTCCCCTACAGCTTTCGTCCCGAACCCGGATTTCACCGATGCCTTATGAACCTAAAGAACCATGCCATTATATGTGTTCTGATGGGTTCCAAGGGAATATCGATCAATGACATGAAGGCAAGAGATGTCCCTGGGCCTGGTGCCCATCTTTGTTCGGTCGTTGTCCCGACTCTCCGTGGATGATGACCTATTCTTCCTTGGCATAATCCAAGTTCAGGGGACATGCTGCCAAAATTTACATATCCCCACCAATCGAATGTGGTACTCTCCTCTAACCCCGCTGGCCCACGGAGTTATGCCCTTGCATGATCTCTGATGGCCCTCCAAAGGGGGATACTAATACGACATCGCACTCGTACCGGGTGTGTTACATCAGGCCGGTCCCCATCCGGATTCCGGGTTATGTCTATATATATACCCGATCTTTTGCGGAACCCACCCTGCCGCTGCATGGGTGGTTTCCTATTCCCCACTTGGCATCATCCAAGATGGTGGGAATATGCCGGCGGGTTTTCCCCCGTAATTAATAAACCCCTGCTCTGTTCAGATACATTTAACGTCTTGTAAACAGAAGAATTCTGTCTCCTTTGAGCACACGGCTTTACCGCTGCATTCCTCCTACCTCTAGCGTTTAATCAAGGGTTGTCTTCCTTAGGGAGGACGTAATTAACGTCATAGCGTTCAGGGTATGACGGACTATTAGTCCAGACACGATCACTCACAATCGACTGACCAAGTCAGATCGAGCGCACAATAAGAATCGTCACCACGGTGACTGGCACGCCAATAAATCAATAGATAAGTAAATAAAATACGTGCGAGATAAAATCCGCGTCAAACAAGTCTGGCACGCCCGGTGGGACTGAGTCTCCCTTCATCTTTGCGCTAAGGTAGGAGGCCCAGCGGACCCCCCCTCGATTTCTGATTCTGTGTACTTTCCTTATTTCCAGGAATCTACAATGACAGCCGGAATCATGTCCGTTTGCTTCGGCCAGCAGCCGATCGACATGCACGTGCGAGAAGGCTACCTGGCGGTACCCCTCGCGTTCGGATCAATGCCGCCCGCCGTCGGGCTGCCCAACTGTCTGGGCCTTATCTTCACCGACCTGCTGCAGGTCGACAACAACAAGCAAGGCGCCGCTGCAAGTGCCCCGATAAGGGCTGCTGATGAGAAGGCTAGCTTACCGGAGAAGACGGCCTCGACAGCCGTCGCCTACTATGTGCACCATGTTCAAAGGAGGGACGTGGTCTCCACTGCTGCCCAGAAGAGAAAAAGAACCAACAGGAGGAGCCGGTATGCTGCTGCTGACCATCGTCTTTCAAATTCTGGGAAGACAATGATGATGGGCGATGTTAGGGTGAACCTCGACGGTCGCCCCCGAGGAGTCCAGCCGGACAGGATTGTCCCGACCATCTAGATTGACAACAAGTTCCAAGTTCTAGCCACCAGGAAGGCCAACTGGGAAGCTGATGGGAGGAAGCCACTGGCGCCCAAGCCAGCAAGATATAAGCAGATATGGCGACCGAAAAAGATGCAGAGCTGGGCTCCAGCTCAAGATGAGGAAAAGGCTACCAATGATGCTGTTGCCCACTTCAGGGCGGGAAGCCGAAGAAGAAAGGGAAACGAAACAGGAAATACTATTGCTGCTCACCCCAGAGCCTGGGGTAGGAGAGATGAAAGAAATGATGGAGAAAGAAAACTGACTGCTGCTCGCCCCATGATGAGGGGTAGAAGACCTGAAAAGAAAGAAGACCTTGCTGTCACCCACCCCAGGGCCGGGGGAAGAAGATGGCAGAGAAAGAACCATGATGTTGTTGCCAACTGCTGTCGGAATGGCGATACGGGAATGTGTGAACCAGCCATGGTTGCCGTCCCAAGAAGATCGAGTGCCTGTGCATGACAGGCCGACATCTTCAGATATTCCAAGGCCGAGCATTTGAATGCTCAGATAACAAGACTGGCCTATCAGCAAAGAAGCTAGGAAAGACTGATGTTCCAACCTGAGCCGCAGAGGCACAACTCTGAAGAGATGAAGCAAGTGGTCCAGGACTACTTCCACTACCTTGGGAACTCCGCCCTCGGTCAACAAAGATTATCCCGTGCCTTGGGTACCGTGGATGAGGAAGAAGACGATATCCCTCAAGAAATGATGTACGGAGTCTCTTCCTCCGATTCAAGTGATTATAAAGAAGGCCTCAGGGCCGGACATGATGAAGAAGACCTGCACGGGAAAGAAGCCAAAGAAAGAATATCGGTCTTTGACCGGCTCAGATATCCTAGCCAAATAAAAAGAAAGGTCTACAGGCAGAAAGGAAAGATGCAAATCTTCGCCTGCAACATGGCTGGACTGGCCAGGGGGAAAGATATATTGCCAACTCAGCAAGATGAATTGCTCAGGCTGGCAACCAGACCTGGTCCTGTCACAAGAAGAGGCCAGGCAGCAAAAGATAAAATCAAAATTGATGATGAAGCCCGCAGGGTTACCACTGTGACAGTTAATGTGGTAACAGCGGAAGATGGGAATAACCCCTTCGTTGATGATGCTGAAGGGACTTCTGAAGATATACAAATTCCATCAACCATGGATCCCATGATCCAGATGATGTTCAGAAGAAACCAACAGGAGATCAATGCTCTCCGAAGACAGCTCAATGAGAGACAGGAAGCTACATCAGTCTCGAAGCAAGCTGAACCTGCGGGGCAGACATCCAGCTCCACAGAAACAACTATCCTGGCTAATCCTCTCTTAGCTGACAAGGGCAAAGCACCAAGCCAACCTGTTCCACAGCAAACAGTAGCTCAGCCCTCTGTGTCTCAGATGCAGCCTACCGCGCCCATCTTGCGCGCCACTGTGATGACAACTCCTCACAGCCAGCAACAAGCCCACTTCTTTCCAGAAGATATAGATCCAGCTATAGCCCACAAGCAAATGATTGAAAGAATTATGGAAATGAAGCTGTCAGAGAAGACTGGAGATGATACTAGTGCCTATGATGTGTACAAGGTGCCGTATCCCCCCGAGTATGCTGCCAAAAGACTACCTCCAGGCGTCAGCAAGCCGCCAAAGTTTGAGAAGTTCAATGGCCAGGGCTCCCCCAGGGAGCATATAGCCTACTATACTACAATCATGGGCGACCTAGCAGTCGATGAAGCCTATCTGCTCAAGTTCTTTGGCTCGTCCCTCACTGGGTTAGCCTTTGAATGGTATTCAAGCTTGTCAGCAGGATCAGTGGTTGATTGGCCCGATATGCAGAGAAAATTCCGCGACAGGTTTCATGTCACGGAAAGGGAAATCACAATAGCAGAACTGTACGCTACCAGGCAGAAACAGGATGAAACTGCGCTGGAGTACATCAAAAGATGGAGAAATCTAGCCATGAGGTGCAGAAGACCTCCTCATTAGGAGGATGCAGTGCAGATATGCAAGCAGAACCTCAGGAGGGAGGTACTGGAAAAAATGATCGGTGCAGATGTCAAAACATTTGACCGACTGAACAATATAGTGGCGGAGGTCGAGACGTTCTTGTCCAAATGTCCGACCGTCAATGCTCCCGCCATGCCAAAAGGAAAATCCAATGATCGGCGGCCGGCACACTCTGAGGCCAACACCGTCGATTTCAGAACCTTTGAGCAACAAAAAGGGAAGAAAGGGGCAGATGAAGCTCCCCCGATGGCAGATACAGCAGAAAGAAGAGACAAGGTCTCTCTAAGGGATAGGATGAGAAGGGCTTACTCTTTTCCCAAGGATAAGACTGCAGCATTATTTAACTGGGCATATAAGTTCAATAAGGTAACATTGCCTGAACCGAAGAAGCCCGAAGATGCAGAAAAGAAAGATGATCCGATGTTCTATCCATTTCACCGGGTGTTGGGGCACCCAATTGAGGACTGTTATGTCTTCAAAGATATCATGGAAGGAATGGTCAAGAAGGGTGAACTGCAGCTGGGAGATTACCAGGTGAAGCCGCCTCTGCCGCATGAGCTTCCGCCCTGGAGGGTGGCCGCCAATATGATCTCAATCTATCAACAGCTGCCTAAGGAAGCCGCTGAAGAATGCACCAGGCACACCTATGAAGCCTGCCTCCTCACCCCATTGAGAGATCAGGAAGGATGGCAGACGGTACCCACAAAAAACAGAAAGAAGACTCCCGTAGTCAAAACCAACGGAGCAGTTATCCGGGGTATCACCCCAAGGCCTGAGTCGCCTCCAATAAAGCCAATATGGCCTACAGTTGAGACCGGACCAGTCATCCGGATCCATACTCGCAACCGGAGGAGACAAACTCCCCTCCCTGCACATAAAGAAGAAAGTCTTGCAACCAGGCGTCTGCAGCAATATATCAATGAGCTTGATGAGTATGAGCAGAAAGAGCCGAAACACCTGTTGGTGAAAGATTGTATACTCTGGGAGCAGCTCGAAGAATTGAAAATTGAAGAGCAGCCGGAGGCAGAACAAAGAAAAGATGAGACTGAGCCCTTCTAGGGACAAGAACTAACAAAGCCCAATTCCCAAAAAAAGAAGAGATGGCCTAAGGCCAAAAAGGGAAAGAAGGTCACGACAGTACAATGCAATACTCTGTCGGTACTCTTCTCCCTGTCCGGGGAGGATGATGAACAAGAAGCATCAGATGTCCCGCTGGAAGCCAATCATGCTGAGGCCTCTACCTCAGCCCATGCAACACGTTCTGGGAGAAAATGGGGGCGTCCGCCACCAGCTAACCATAATATTATGTTCAGAGGGGAGCAACCCTATCAGATCCCGAAACCAGAGGTGCGCGGTGTCCAGGTTCCTCCCCCTGCCAGCTTGTACCAAGGAAAAGATAAAGCAGAAGGAGCCCCTTCATTCCTGGAGTTCCTGTCCAGCTTAGAAAACGAGCAGCCGTCTCATACTGCTCCAGCTAAAAGCGATAAATGCCAGCTGACAGCAACTGGAAAGCAGAAGCAGCATAAAGAAAATGAAGAAAATAGCCCTCTAGCAAAGCCAGGGGCAGTCATTACAGAAGAAGCCCTCCGGGAGACCTATGAAGAAAATGAAACTGGGACTGGGCAGCAAAGGCCGCAGGCACCACATGAACCTCCAAGACCCCGGTGGGCAGAGGAGATGAGGCTGTCTAATGTTCGGGTTGGCAGTCGAATCATGAAAATGTTGAAGAAGCTCCCCACCAGATTCTCCATCTGGGAAATACTCTCTCTGAGTGAAGAGGCCCGCCAAGCAATTGTGGATGCCCTGCAGTCGCCGGCACAATGTGAAGCACTCTTGGCAGAAGTAAATGCTGGGCCATCAGTCACATTCACAGAAGATGATATGCTGATCCCAAATGCCAGTCACAACAGGCCGTTGTATATGAGGGGCTCCCTGAACTGTCAGTCGCTGAGCAGGATACTGATAGATCCCGGGGCTGCTGTAAATATTCTCCCGTATCGCATCTATCAGAAATACTACTTTGATCTGCAGCTTACCAAGGTCAGAGAGATGAAGATTGCTGGGTTCAACCAGAAATGTGAAACACCTCTCGGGGTGGCTGATTTCAACCTCACATTGGGCGACCTCACTACCGTGGTACGATTCTATGTGATCGACTCCAACACCACGTATAAGGCCCTGCTGGGGAGACCGTGGCTGCATGAATATCAGATAGTGCCATCCACGCTACACCAATGCATAAAATATTGCCATGAAGGAAAGGAAGAAAGGGTGTTTGCAGACCTACATCCCTTTGAAGTGCTCGAATGCCATATGCTCGATGCCTCCTACTACGCCGGGGTGTCACAAAAGGATAAAAAGAAAGAGGCTGTGATCAGCCAGAAGGAGCCGGCGACGAAGACAAAAGCTTGGTCTCCACCGCCACCCAGGGGCTATGTTGAAAAGCATGAAGTTGCTCACATCTCTTATGCTGATGATTTTGCTCGGATCACCCCTCCTGGCATCCATCCAGATAGCACCGATCAAGAAATGAAAGAAAGGTGCATACAGGTGAAGGTCCCACGAGGTTTAATCAAACCCGTCGCCAGCCTAGAATACCAAACAGTGCTGCCACTGAAGACTATGGAAATCCCTCGCTCCTGCGAGCCACCTACCATATTCTGCACCGGGGAGGCAGTCGAAGAAGATGATCAAGACTGCATGGTCCCTGAAGAAGCCGCAAACCAGATGGTGCCGATTACAGGCCTGGAGTATACTACCCAGCAGGTTTCGTAGATGTTCTCCAAGATGCAAATGCCATCACTACAATCTGTAGCCCAGAAGAAAGCATTCAGGGAGCTATGGGATCCGCCTCGAGATAATAAGGAATTGAGGAAGATCACACAGCATCCGGGATTGGGTTATACCCTTCAAGAATATTATGAAGCTGAGGTGGATGTCATCTCTACCTTCTACCAGCATGGAGACTCCCCTGGGATAGGATATGATCAATATCCCTTTGAGGATGAAGAGATTATGTATCAAACCATAACAGACAATGAAGCCCAAGATGACCAGCCAGAAGCAGGGATGTCTGATAAAACTGAGAGGGGTCGGTACTGGAAGGACCCGTCCCGCAAGGAGGATCTATTCCAGGCCGAAGCACAATTTGATACGGGAACCCCGGATGAAGACCAGATGGCCAAAGAACTGAGAGAATGCCTGGAATTTGAGCGCATTCTGGAAGAAGTCAGGGCTCTACAGAAAGATGACCTTTCAAGGGAACCTGCAACAGAAAGATCCTTAAGAGCGGAAGATTCCACTTTTGAATTCTCTTCTGAACCAGTCTCGTCCTCGGGGCAGACTGAACAGAATCCGATGGTATCGGCCTTATATGATAAGCCGACATCCGCTGATGAGCAGGATGACGATACAGAAGAACATGAAACTGAAGAGAATTATATCCCGGGAGGCTTTATTGATTTGCAAGAAGCCCCACCCGAAGTTGAGGACGGAGGCCAGGCCACCGTCGATGAGCTGATAGAAGTGAATCTGGGGTCAGCAGATGAGCCAAGGCCGACATTCCTCAGTGCACTACTAGAACCAGCTGCCAGAGAACAGTACATACAGTTTCTGAAAGAGTTCCGAGACTGCTTTGCATGGACATATGATGAGATGCCGGGACTGAGCTCTGATGTGGCACAGCACCGATTGGCGATAAACCCGGGGGCAAGCCCTGTAAAGCAGCCTTCAAGGAGAATGCGTCCTGAACTGATAAATCAGATTAACAAAGAAGTCGACAAGCTGATTGATGTGGGCTTTGTTGAAGAAAACCAGTATACTACATGGCTGGCCAATATAGTGCCCGTGAAAAAGAAAAATGGGCAGATCAGAATATGTGTGGATTTCAGGGACCTGAATAAGGCTTGCCCGAAGGATGATTTCCCAGTGCCAATCACTGAAGTAATGATCGATGCAACCACTGGCCATGAAGCCCTGTCATTCATGGATGGGTCATCTGGATATAATCAGATCTGGATTGCTGAAGAGGACAGGGTGCACACCGCATTCCGCACCCCGAAGGGGATATTTCATTATAAAAGAATGCCGTTCGGCCTCAAGAATGCCGGCGCTACCTATCAAAGAGCTATGACAAAGATCTTTGATGATTTGCTCTTCAAAAAGGTAGAGTGCTATATTGATGACCTGGTGGTGAAAACCAGCAGAAAAGAAGACCATTTGCAGGATCTGAGAGTAGTATTCCAGAGGCTGCGCAAATATGAGCTCAAAATGAACCCTATGAAATGTGCCTTCGGCGTATCCAGTGGAAAATTCCTTGGGTTCATCGTCCGTCACAGGGGCATTGAGATTGACCCATCCAAGATTAAAGCCATCCAGGAGCTCCCTCCACCAAGGAATCTCCACGAGCTGAGATCTTTACAAGGGCGTTTGGCCTACATCCGACGGTTCATATCAAATCTGTCGGGAAAATGCCGCCCTTTTCACAGGCTCATGATGAAAGATGTGCCGTTCCTCTGGGACGATGGCTGTCAGGAAGCCTTTGAGAAGCTGAAAGAATATCTCAAGACCCCTCCAGTGCTGGGGGCACCTATTAAGGGCAAACCCCTGATACTATACATTGCAGCCACACACTGTTCCCTGGGGGCAATGCTGGCACAGATAAATGAAGAGGGCAAAGAGCAGGCTCTATACTACCTGAGTAGGAGGCTGATCAGAACTGAAGAAAGCTACAGCTATATAGAGAAGACATGCTTGGCACTAGTCTTTGCCGTTAAAAAGCTCCGGCACTATATGCTGTCACATGAAATCAGATTGATATCTGCGTCAGATCCACTCAAATACATACTGACTCAACCAGTACTGAAAGGCCGGTTGGGCAAATGGGCAGTAATTCTGATCGAATTTGATATCACATATATACCCCAGAGGGCAATAAAAGGACAGGCTGTGGCCGATTTCTTCGCAGAACATCCTGTGCCAGAGAATGATATGTTGGGGACTGAGTTACCCGACGATGAGACACTAGAAGCCTGCCAAGCTCAGTCAGCTATGTGGCAGCTATTCTTTGATGGAGCGTCTAGAACAGAGACGGACTCCGATAGAAAGACCAGAATACGGGCCGGAGCCGGTATTGTGCTGAAATCGCCAGATGGGGAGGTTGTGCATACTTCCTGTTCTATAAACAAGCCCTGCACTAATAATGAAGCCGAGTATGAAGCTCTGATAATCGGACTACATATAAGCCTCAACATGGGTATCCAGATGCTTCAGGTATTCGGGGATTCAATGTTGATAATAAAACAAATCCAAGGGGAGTTCGAAGTGCGGAAGCCGGAGTTGAACCCCTACCACCAAAAAGCTGTGCGCCTCATGGCGAAATTCTATCATATTGAGCTCAAGCATGTGGGCCGTGCACATAATGCCCAGGCTGATGCATTGGCAAAACTAGCCAGCTCAATAGCAGTCCCACCAGATGAAACACTGAACATTGTTGTTATAAATCGGCGGCAGGTCCCCAGCATGCTAGAAAGCTGCCCCGAAGAAAATGAAGTCGCCACGATCAGTACGGAACAGGCGTCTGATTGGAGACAACACCTGCTACAGTGGTTTTTACATCAACAGCTGCCGCAGAAGAGAGAAGAAAAGATGAAACTTCTAAGGATCAAAGATTCTTATGAATTCAGAAATGGAACTCTGTTCCGAATAATGGCAGATGCACGCAAGAAGATTCTGCTCCGCTGCCTGTCCACTGAGGAAGCTTGGCAAGCGATGAAAGAAGTACATGCTGGGACAGCAGGTGCCCACCAGGCTGGCCCCAAGATGAAGATAGAAATCAAGAAGCTGGGCTACTATTGGCCCACTATGTTTGAAGACTGCTGCACATTTGCAAAATCATGCCAGAAGTGTCAGGAGCATGCTGTTGTGCCTAGAAGGCCACCTACGATTCTGCACCCTACAGTCCCTAGCTGGCCGTTTGCACAATGGGGAACTGATGTAGTCGGCCCACTACCGACTTCCTCGGCCGGGCATAAGTATATACTGGCCATAACAGATTACTTCTCCCGATGGGCAGAGGCTATAGCACTAAGAGAAGTCACTGGTGAGCTGGTCGCCAGATTCATCAAGCGAAACATCATCTTCCGGTTTGGGATCCCCAGCCGAATAATATCTGACAATGGGAGTCATTTCAGAAATCAGAAAGTCTATCGGCTTGCCGAGAAATATAAGATCGAATGGAGGACTTCCACTCCTTACAATCCACAGGCAAATGGATTGGCAGAAGCTTTCAATAAGACTTTGTGCACCCTGCTGGCCAAAGTCGTCAGTGCCAGTAAGAAGGACTGGGAAGAAAAGATGTATGAAGCTCTGTGGGCGTACCGCACCGTCTTCAAAACACCTACAGGGTGCTCACCATACTCCTTGGTATACGGCTCAGAGGCAGTAGTCCCACTAGAGCTAGAAGTCCCGTCACTCAGAGTGGCAGTCCAATACGACCTGGCCCATGGCGAACAAACCAATGCAGAAAGAAGATTGAAGAATTGGCTGAATTGGAAGGGAAGCGCCTCCAAGCTCAGAAGAATATCCAGATGTATCAGGCCCGCATGGCCACCGCATTCAACAAACTCGTAAAAGGGCGAGAATTCAAGAAAGGTGACCTTGTCATGGTCAAGAAAAAAGAAGTCATGGCGTCCAACCCGAAGGGAAAGCTAAATCCCAATTGGGAATGTCCATATGTGATACAAAGGGTCTACGAAGGAGGGGCCTACATAGTTGTTAATCATCGAGGGGAGATCCAATTCTCACCACTCAACGGTAAACACCTGAAGCTGTACCATGCTGCACAGCTGATATTCCCCGAGTAATCGGGCAAGAGATACCCTCTTCTTGGCCTAGCGGCGCTCTGCCCTAGCCAAACTACCCTTCCTTGGTCTAGCGGCACTCCGCCCTAGCCGAGATACCCTTCCTTGGTCTAGCGGCACTCCGCCCTAGCCGAGATATCCTCTCCTTGGTCTAGCGGCACCCCGCCCTAGCCGAGATACCCTTTTCCTTGGCCTAGCGGCACGCCGCCCTAGTCAAGATACCTTTCCCTTGGCCTAGCGGCACTCCGCCCTAGTCAAGATACCTTTCCCTTGGCCTAGCGGCACTCCGCCCTAGTCAAGATACCTTTTCCTTGGCCTAGCGGCACTCCGCCCTAGCCGAACTACCCTTCCTTGGTCTAATGGCACTCCGCCCTAGCCGAGATATCCTTTCCTTGGTATAGTGACACTCCGTCCTAACCAGGCTACCACTTATCGTGATCTTGTGTCGTCACGGTCTAATACCCTCTAAACAAGAAGGGAGGGAGATATAAAAAAAAAGAATAAAAAAAATGGGGTTAAAAATAGAGATACCCCGCCAGTCTTGTTCAGACATGCTGGACAAGGGCAAAAATGGCCAAAACCCAGCTGTGGTGAAAACCCGAAAGGGCACTGCAGGTAAAATCGGGTACCCCGCCACGTGAAAATCCGAAAGGACGTGTGGGCAAAAGCAAGAGGGGGCTGGCTCTGGTGAAAACCCGAAAGGGCACTTGGGTCGGTAATGTGGTAACCACGAAGAAACCCACATATCTCTTTACGTCCCGCCGTGATAAAACCTATTCAGTTTAGACCTTACGTCTATCTTGATGAAACCTATAAAAATCCTTGCATTGGTATAAACCCAATACCGATGAAACCCGTTGCTGATTGATTGGCGCATTGCCCGATCAGCGATGAAACCTGTTCAGTTTAGACCTTACGTCTATTCTGATCAAACCTATAAAAATCCTTGCATTGGTATAAACCCAATACCGATGATAAAACCCGTTGCTGATTGATTGGTGCATTGCCTGATCAGCGATGAAACCTGTCCAGTTTAGACCTTACGTCTATCCTGATGAAACCTATAAAAATCCTTGCATCGGTATGAACCCGATACCAACAATGAAACCCGTTGTTGATTGATTGGTGCATTGCCCAATCAGCGATGAAACCCGTCCAGTTTAGACCTCACGTCTATCCTGATGAGACTTATGAAATCCTTGCATTGATGTTAACACCTACGTCAATGATGATATATACACAAGCTGCGCCTATCAGTTATAGAATCAAAAGTTTCAATAAAAAAAAAAGAAGAGACAAAATGGGGTTAAAAATAGAGATACCCCGCTAGTCTGGTTCAGGCATTCTGAACGAGGGCAAAAATGGCTAAAACCCAGCTGTGGTGAAAACCCGAAAGGGCACTGCAGGCAAAATCGGGTACCCCGCCACGTGAAAATCCGAAAGGACGCGTGGGCAAAAGCAAGAGGGGGCTGGCTCTGGTGAAAACCCGAAAGGGTACTTGGGTCAGTAATATGGTAATTCAAAAAAAAAAATTCCGTGCCAACCGGCACGATACCTTCATCTGCCTTCATTGGTGAAACCTTCCGTCGGTCATCTGGCTCCATGCCCCACCGATGATAAAGCCTTTCTGAGACAGACCTTACGTTTGCCCTGATAAAATCCACATACCCTCTTTCGCATGTCCCGCCAACAATGAAGCCCATCACCATTTTACTAAAGCCTGTTCAGCTCAGACCTTACGTCTGCCCTGATAAAACCCACGCATTTCTTGGCAAAGTTCCACCTGCAATAAACCCTACTCAGTTTGGACCTTTCGTTTATTCTGAGGAAACTTATAAATCCTTCTTACATCGATATAAACCCAATATCGATGATGAAATCAACTGTTGATCGATTGACACCTCGTCCGATCAATGATAAACCCTACTCAGTTTAGACCTTTCGTCTATTCTGAGGAAACTTATAAACCTTTTTCTTATATCGATATAAACCCAATATCGATGATGAAATCAACTGTTGATCGATTGGCACCTCGCCCGATCAATGATAAAACCCTACTCAGTTTAGACCTTTCGTCTATTCTGAGGAAATTTATGAACTCTTCTTGCGTCGATATAAACCCAATATTGATGATAAAACCAACTGTTGATCGACTGGCATTTTCGCCCGATCAATGATGAAAGCCTATTCAGTCCAGACCTTACGTCTGTCTTGATGAAAACCACATATCCTATAATCATCCCACCTGTTATAACCTCTACCCAGTCTAGACTTTCCGTCTATTCTGATAAGGCCCTTTCTTTCACATTCCTGCAAATTGTCTCCCTCACAGCACATATTGCCAAGAGGGACATTTGCCGCTACTAGCAGAATCCGGTTTAAGCACCTCTTCGGATGCCGTCACGCGGTGGAGCGAGTTCCCCATCCTTTCTCTGAAGGGGTGGACGCTCTCCTGCCAGATACGCGCCATTCACATGAGGGTTTGCTAAAACCAATACCCCACTTCCCTGAAGTGATAAAACCACATGGAAAAGAAGGTGGATACACATAAGGCAAAATTTTTCCTTTCATTAAGAAGTGAGTACATAAAGGGCCCCGAGGGGACATTGTGTCACAAAAGAGCAAACAAAAAAGGAGAAAAAAGAAAAGAAAGAGAAAATGATTCATGGCTGTCGGAAGATATCCTCAAATGCCAGAAGACCCACAGAAGGGGCGGCTCCTAGTTCATGAAGCCCAGCCTCCTCTTCCTGCAGTCGAACAGACTGGTCTCGAAAGGATGCCACCTGCCCCTCTAATAAAGCTGCTTCTTCCTCGAGTTACGGTCGAGAAGTTGTCAGCTGTGGCAGCTCAGCTCGGAGATCAGACAGTTCAGCTTCCAGGATGGTTATCCGGTCGCGCACGAAATGCTCCCGCTCCGCCAAAGACTGCATTTGACGCTGTCGCTCCTGAAAGATAGAGTTCATCTTTGCCAGCTCAGACTTGCACTCCATTCTTTGCAACTTCAAGGCTGCCAATCTGTCCGACATGATATGTGTCAAGAAATCCCGGCGATGAACAAATTTTAACAACAAAAGAAACCGCTGGGCCCATATTTCTGTGGGACATCCCATCGCCTGTAAACCAGCGGTGAAGCGCCCGGCTATCTCCTTCAACTGTAAATAAGTTGGTCCAGGTTGGGACTCCACCAGTTGACGCAGCATGCCCAGATGTTGCCAAACAAAACTTTCAGGGGAAGTGAAGCCAGGCGAAGGAAGAGGAGCTACTTCAAAAGATACTTCACTGTCTATATCCGCCCATAGGTTGATGTCCGGCTGTGAAGAAGAAGACGGCAGGTCTGCCGAAGCCACCAACTGAGCTCCACCCATAGCCTCTGAGGTGGCCAGGAAATCTTCCACCTCCATCTCCTCGGAGGCGGCCGTCGAGATACTCCCGGACGCAACTTCAGGCATCTCCTCCTCAGACTCAGAAGATACGGAAGCAGATTCCGTGGTCATTATAGGCGATACTCCCAATTCTGCAGCAGATACCTCTCCTTCTTCCATTTCGGTGCCCGGCCCCTGCAATGTCAGGGCTGCGGGGGCCACGATCTGAAGAGGCACAGGTTCGCTCTCCATGACTGATACTGTGGGAACTGTTGATTCTGGAGCGATGGTCATCACTGCAGCTGGTATAAAGGCAGAACCCCTGGCTGGGTCCATTTCAGCTCTAAAATCCAAAGCCTTGATGAGAGCCGGGCCTTCCCCTGCATTTCGTAGGTTCAATGACCCTAAGTCTGTGGAGGACTGTACCCTCACCGGCACAGGGCGAATTATCTCAAGAATGGCTGCCGAAGCAGGAACAATAGCCAAGGTGCCAGATAAAGTGGCTTCAACGGCTGCACTCGTAGCCGGGAGGGCAACAATGGATTCCTGTGAACGAATCAATGCAGCGTCAAGCAGCAGATAAAGATGGGGAAAAGGAAACCATAAAGGGAAGAGACTCACTTCTAAAGTGATGCCAATATCCTCAAAAGGTTGCAGGGAAGAAGAAAGCTCCGTTGATGAAACCACAAAAGGGGGAGTTATATCTGCCTCGGTATCCAGAGCGGCGAACTCTTCTGGTAATTCTTCTCCAGGAAACGGCACCAGCAGCTTGGGGGTGTAAATGATAAAACAATGGCGGTACATACGGATGGGGCCTCTGGTTTGGAGGCACCCTCCGTGTCACTCCCGCTGAAATCTGTTTCTTCTCCACCTGCCTCAGAAGCGGCCGCTGAGCTACCGGAAGAGATTTCTACTCTGTCCACGGGCGGGGCCAT
The DNA here is from genome assembly GCA_022559845.1 of Amorphophallus konjac. Classification (NCBI taxonomy): domain Eukaryota; kingdom Viridiplantae; phylum Streptophyta; class Magnoliopsida; order Alismatales; family Araceae; genus Amorphophallus; species Amorphophallus konjac. The sequence continues at coordinate 317,050,105 of CM040122.1, read as the reverse complement.
CAATTCTGACATCTGCTTGGAGGAAGACCGAGTAACTATGCGCCTTCCGGGAGCGGGGCCCCATTTCGCCTGGGTCTTGTGACCCTCCCGCGGCTGAGTAATATCGCCAGTCGCTCTTGTAATCTCAGTCTCCTCCCCGGCCATCACTATAAAGAAAAGCCTGTGAGAGGGACGATGAAAGATAGTTGAAATGAACATGAAAAGATGAAAAGGGAATGCTTACTCTCCGCCTCGCTAGTCGGCGTGGGAGAGGGCAACCTAGTCTCCACCTCGGAGGGCGCCGCGACTGGCTCTTGGGCTATGCGAAAAGAAGTGGTCAGATTTAAACACTCCTCTGAAATCCAGCAAGATAGAATGAAGAAATGCAATGGCAGAATATTGATGTTACCCTGAACTGATGCCTGAGCGGCCTCCCTCCGAGTTTCAAACTCATCAAATGAGGGAATGTCAGGGAGAGGGGTCCCGGTGTCCATCACTACCGAAGCCGATTGTTGAGCCTGAGCTTTCTTGCCTTCCTGGCCTTCCCAACTGCAGCCTTGACTGCAGAAGCCTTCCTCTTCTGCCAGGAGGCAGGGGAGTAGTGGTCGGTGCTGCAGCAGGAATTTCAAAATAAGTGGGCTTCTCAGCCTGCGCAATAATCTTCCTGTAGAGCCCCTGCCGCTTTATGTCGGGCCGGTCTGTTAAGAACGACAGAAATATGATGGGATCAATAGATACAAAATTCAGATGCTAAACAGAAAAACACTGCAGTCAAAAAGGAAAAGATTATACCTGCTGGTCCATCATAAAATACAGAGAGCGGCCAGTACAGATAAGCTACCTCCTTGGAGCGGGAGGCAGCCTCCTTGATGAGCCAGCACACATCACCAAATAGCTGGCACTTCTCTACCAACGCTGCCAAATCATTATGGCCATGAAGGTCGAGGCAGCGAAACAAGTCGAGATGGTCCATGCCCCAGCCATCGACATAATGAAATGATATAAACAACGGCTTGTTCAAAATGCCAGCTATCGGGCTCTCTGCAGATAATCCATGCAAATTCAGCAGAATGAACAGCCAGGACGTTTGCTTATAGTACGTCTGAGTTCTATCCTCCCGACGTACGAACGTCCTATATGGATGAAATTTATCAACTGGACCCCTCCAATGAGCTACTGCCGGGAGCGGCTCTTCAACGGGGAATGGATACTGCTGCTCCTCCAAGCGAGCGCCCCCTACATGGCTCAGATGTTTCAGGTTCTGCATAAAGGTGTCCTCGTTGATGGCAGCAAAGATAGGAGCGAGCGGCTCAGAATTCTTTTCCTTCAGAGCTCGGCACTGGGCCAGATAGTTCTCTGCCTCCCTCGGGTTCTGCGAATAAAGCTTTCTCAGATGGGCCTCGGAAATTTCAAACACCGGCCCAGGCTGCTGTTTTAGGAAGGAGCGCTCTGCAACGTCCCAGAAGGTGCCTCTGCCGTCTCTATAAAAGCCGGTCCGGATATTCCACCATTTGATATATTCTGATGTTACCCGGGGAACACGGTTAGAAACAACGGGCACCCTGAAGATTGCATCGTCATGACGATGATAGAAATCCCACCACAACCGGCCCTCGCCAACAATGAGGGACCCGTGCTTGGCCCGGCTATCTAGGGGAAACTGGGCAGCCGAAGTGGGAATATGCTGGTCGTAGCCGAAGTTCGCCCAAAGCGGAACGGATAGTACGGCTCCAACAGAAGCAGGCCACCCTTCCTATAAACCAAAACACTGGGCCGAATTGCCATGGCCCATCTCACCAGCTCCGGTTCGAGGATCGGCCGAGCAATGTTAACCCCGGAGATGGGGTGGATATATGTTTCTACCTCCTCCAGCTTGCATTCTCTCTGAGGATCAATCAAAGGAGCCAAACCTGCTGCCAAGCTCCAAAAATGTATGCTACCAGGAGCGTCCATCGGTACCTTTATCAGTCGGCCCCTGATTTTAAATAGCTGATCATAAAAGGGACCAGGCTCAACGCTGGCAAATTCAATCATCCTGGGTGACACTGTATCCGCCTGCAAGGTTCTCGGAGCTAATTCGGGGAATATGCTGCAGACCCAGGCATTGAAGAAATGAAAAGGACCCACGGTCCTCAAAGAGCGGGGAGTCCGATGCTTGTACAGGTCCCCCAAAGATTTGTATATCAGACACAGGGCCACTGGGCAGAGCGACAGCTTCATCCCCCAGGCCATCTGACAAGCTGGATATATGGCCTCTGGTCGAATGACTGTCTCGTCCCCTTGTGGAAGAGCAAAAGTACACAGCCAGAATGTGAGATAGGCTGCACAGTGTGTGATAGGATCTACCCCTGCCGGGTTGGGACCACCTTTGCCCGCATGGCGCAATGAAGATGGCAATGCCGATTTATAGCGGGGAGCTCTTATCTGCTTGCTCGCGACAGGACCCATGGAGGGGAAATCTGCATATTTCAGGGGACCGGCGAAGAAATACTGAAGCCACTGCCCGATCCGGACCCTCAGTTTGCTACCTTTCTCTCGGGGATGATAGCCTTTGGAGGATCCTCTACTATATGCCAGACAGATGGAGCGATAGACCTTCATCAAATATCGGTAAGAGAAGCCAAGGGAATACTTGCCCTCTCCATCAGAGCTGTCTTTCTCGGAGTCTGCCAAACAGACTTCTTCATACGGCTCGCCATCAATGGGCAGGCCGGAAAGCTGTGATAAGCTCCAGAGATCCAGAGATGTCTCCCCCTCTGCTGTATAGAAAGTGTTGAACAAAGGGCAGAACGCCTCAAACATCCCACAGCACAGCCCCCGGGATATGGGATATCGGAATCTGGAAGCAAAGACACTGTGATACACTCCTGCTCTGATTAGCAGGGGGGCATACTCTAGCAGAACAAACTCTGTAAATTCCACTGCCCCCACTCGGAATAGGTGAGCGTCAGTGATTTTGGTGTCTCCAAACCAGCCGGCCGCCAGAAGATACTTAAACTGAATGACCGAGCAATTTAGCATGAAGGGCTCTTCGCGATATCCCCACTTTATAGGTGCCAAGAACATGCCGTAGCCGGGCTTCTCCCTATGAACTCGGCCGCTGACATTATCCCACCGGGCTGGTGTGAATTCAGGTGCCCGGATCAGCATCTTCTTCTCGGGTTCTAGCTCCGATATTCCAAGGACTGCACCCTAGTCCCGCTTCTCTCCGGGAAGATAGATGGCCTGGCCACGATATACTGAGTCCTTCAGGCTATCCCATTCAGCAAGAATGGCAGCTTCGACTACGCGAGCTATCCGGTAGTCTCGCATGCCGCCCACTGTGAAGGTCCGTATGAACGGCATCAGATGTCGGTCCTTCGGAAAGTCTGGCCGATAGTTACTATCCCGCCTGAAGCATGTCTCGGTCACCGTGGAATATACCCGGGCTGTATGCACTGTGTCAGTTTCAGAATCAGACGATTCGTCGACTGAAGCTATTTTATCATATCCACAATCCAAGCTGTGCACGTTCAACCAATTCACTCTGGCCCGAGATATGTCTGGCTGGGCCGATGAACTAGCTCCAACAGCTCCAGAGGATGCAGCAGCAGAGCCAGAAGCCATTGCTATATCTGTAAACAAAAGAAGAAATGTGGATTAAAAGTCAGTCTTATAAGGATTGCAACATGAGATTCTATAGAAATTTCGGCAGCATATCCCCTTATTCAGGATCTGCCCAAAAGAATAGGGAGTCACCAACCAAGAGGGGGTGATCCCGGAAGCAAAGGGATTGAATCCCAAAATACGTCACCCACGACGGAAGGCTCGCGGCAACGGCCGAGAGGACGGAGGCGGCTCGCGCCGAAGAGAAGAAATGGAGAAAAAGAAACTGAAGAAAGAGAAAGTCGAATGAAGAATGAAGAAAAAAGGGCCATCGACGTCCTAAATAGGGGACCAGGCGACTGAGGTCTCGGCACGGCGAAATGCGCGCCGAGAACCTCTCGGCCGAGAGCCCCCGGCGGCCAGAAGGCGCGCCGAGAAGTCCCCAGTCCGAGAAGCCCCCCAGGCCGAGATCCTCTGCGGCCAGGGCACGCCGAGAAGGTCCCCAGGCCGATAAGGCCCCCGCGCCGAGAAGCCCCCAGGCCGATGACACCCCAGGCCGAGACCCCTTGCCAGGGCGCGCCGAGAAGGGCCAGGCCGAGAGCCCAGCTACCCAGGTCGCGCCGAGAGACCCCCGCGCCGAGAAGCTTCGCGCCGGGAGGTACTGCAGGCCGAAAAGCCCTAAATGCTGAAAATGATGACAGAAAATATGAAGAGAAGAAACATCGATGTGCAGAATACTGTTACAGCAAGATGATCAAGTCTGAGAACTGAATTGAAGACAAATTGAGGAAGATACCCTCGAATAGTGAAAGACACCTGCAACCCCCGTGGCGCTTATTCTGCGCTTACGCCGCCCGCAGGTGGGGGGCATTTGTTGACACCCGGAAAGTGAACAAGGGTGGAAGCATGATTGAAAAGAAGATCTGACCAACAGCGGAAGACTAAGGCTGATGTCCGAGCTCGTCGCCATTCGAGTGACGATATTGATAAGATGAAAACCCTGTCTACGGACTGATAGAACCCTGTCTACGGACTGATGAAATCCCTGTCTACGGACTGATAAAACCCTGTCTACGGACTGATGGAATCCCTGTCTACGGACTGATAAAACCCTATCTACGGACTGATGAATCCCTGTCTACGGACTGATAAAACCCTGTCTACGGACTGATAGAACCCTGTCTACGGACTGATGAAATCCCTATCTACGGACTGATAAAACCCTATCTACGGACTGATGGAATCCCTGTCTACGGACTGATAAAACCCTATCTACGGACTGATGAATCCCTGTCTACGGACTGATAAAACCCTGTCTGCGGATTGATGAAAATTGCAATCGTGACGTCAATACAAGATATTTCAGAAATGATAGACCATTTGGGATGATGATACATTTGAAGAAACCCTAAGTGGGCCTATATAAAGGTGGCGCCGAAAGCCCATGTCGAAGCCCAGATATGGCGCCGAGAGATCAAGGTTGAGCACGCCGGGAAGCATGCCTCAGGCGCGCCGTGAAGATGCCTGCCGAGAAGGAAGAGGAAAGGGGATATAAAACCCCCTCCCTTCGAAGAAAGAGGGGCGGACGACAAAAAAAAGGGGAGAGATCAAAAAAAGGAAGAAGAGAGAAAGCCAGATAGAAAAAGGGGATCGTTCGGAGAGAAAGAGCCACCCCTCCCCTTTCGATCAACAGAGAGGAAATAGAAGAGAAGAAGAAGGGAAGCTCCAGGTGGGCACTGGGGAGGGAGAGGAGTCAATGCTCCACCCTCCCCTCCATGTTTTCTTTCCTTATCTGATGCAATATATTGAGTTCTCTCTCGATTTCTCAACTGTAGCCGGAGTTCCGGTCTTCTCTTTTGATTTCTGCCTTACATTTTTCTTTCATGATCAGTGTAATATTTCCTTTGTGCAATGCAATGAAACGTCAAGATGGCCCGTTTGGGTGTTGATAGATTAAGACATCGATCTCTGTCTGTCTCTCTATGTATATAGCCTTCGTCTGAAAGGAACATAGATTAGATTCTTTGGGTTTCGAAGCCGATCGCGTGGGTTTGTTCTTCGAAGAGGGATGAGGATAAGACTCCTAACCCCATCCAATGGGTTACTGAGTTTTGTTCTCTTCTTCCCTCTCCGATCTCAATGCCTGTTTTTCCATACATATATAATCTGGGTTTTTCTGAGGAGCCCCCCTTTTGGCGGTTCAGGAACCAGAGATATCAGTCTCTTGGTTTCCTAGGCTGCCCAGCTCTCATAAATAATGATCGGATCTCAGGTTCTCCATCCTAAACATTGGATGCTTAGGGCCTGAAGTTTATACGATTGATAGCCCTTCCTTCTCCGTTGGTTTAACATCACTGGGTTCATCTGGAGGGGTAGGAGGACAGTCATCCCTTGACTCCCCCAAATGGCCTGCAACAGACGGGCAAAACTCTCAACAGGATCGTGTGATGGCCTGATCTCCTCCATTTGATTCCTTCGTCCAAAACCTTTGGTACCCTTCTAATAGAAGCCTCCATGAAATCCCTTTCTTACGTCTCTGGCCCGGCATTGATTCGAGCTTGAAATCCCCCAGAAAACACACAAACGGAGCATTGTTTCTGAGCTCTGGAAACCCTGAAATTCTTCTGCATTTCACCTTCTCGGCGTGCGAGTTTCCCCGCCGAGAACCATAAGGCCGAGAGGCCTCCCCCTTCTTTGCTAAACGACAACCCATTCTGTTACAGGCACTTTTCACGTGAGGCTATCTGTGCAAGGCTCCCGGCGTGGCCAGGAGCGCGCCGGGAAGCCCTCTGCCGAGAGCCCCTCCTCCTAGCCATTCATTCCCCTTTCTTTTGCCAAACCTAATACTACCCCTTTCCGCCGCGCCCAGTAGCCTGCCGAGAGCGACCAGGCCGAGACCCCCCCCCCCCTTTGGCCAACCAATTGTTCAGGCCGAGCCCCCCCTTGGCCAGCCCAAGGACCGCGCCGAGAAGCCCCTTCCTTTGGCCGCCGAGAAGCCTCTCGGCCAGCCTAATGACCAGGCCGAGAGCCCCTCTCCATCCAACCAAATACCAGGTCGAGAACCCCCCTTTTGGGCCAACCCAAGGACCAGGCTGAGAGCCTTCCTGCGTCCATTAAATGTCCAGGCCGATAGCTCCTTCTTGCCAATCAAGATCACGCCGAGATCCCTTCTTCAGTCAAATGAGACCCACTCCGAGGACCATCTCTGCAACCGTTCTTCTTCAAACTTCTTAAGCTCCCCTACATCCGTTTAAGGAGATACTCATAGACCATCACCTGTGTCTTAATGAGATACAATAAATGGGGAAGATCTCCCCTACAGCTTTCGTCCCGAACCCGGATTTCACCGATGCCTTATGAACCTAAAGAACCATGCCATTATATGTGTTCTGATGGGTTCCAAGGGAATATCGATCAATGACATGAAGGCAAGAGATGTCCCTGGGCCTGGTGCCCATCTTTGTTCGGTCGTTTTCCCGGCTCTCCGTGGATGATGACCTATTCTTCCTTGGCATAATCCAAGTTCAGGGGACATGCTGCCGAAATTTACATATCCCCACCAATCGAATGTGGTACTCTCCTCTAACCCCCCTGGCCCACGGAGTTATGCCCTTGCATGATCTCTGATGGCCCTCCAAAGGGGGATACTAATAAGACATCGCACTCGTACCGGGTGTGTTACATCAGGCCGGTCCCCATCCGGATTCCGGGTTATGTCTATATATATACCCGATCTTTTGCGGAACCCACCCTGCCGCTGCATGGGTGGTTTCCTATTCCCCACTTGGCATCATCCAAGATGGTGGGAATATGCCGGCGGGTTTTCCCCCGTAATTAATAAACCCCTGCTCTATTCAGATACGTTTAACGTCTTGTAAACAGATGAACTTCTGTCTCCTTTGAGCATACGGCTTTACCGCTGTCATTCCTCCTACCTCTAGCGTTTAATCAAGGGTTGTCTTCCTTAGGGAGGACGTAATTAACGTCATAGCGTTCAGGGTATGACGGACTACTAGTCCAGACACGATCACTCACAATCGACTGACCAAGTCAGATCGAGCGCACAATAAGAATCGTCACCACGGTGACTGGCATGCCAATAAATCAATAGATAAGTAAATAAGATACGTGCGAGATAAAATCCGCGTCAAACAAGTCTGGCACGCCCGGTGGGACTGAGTCTCCCTTCATCTTTACGCTAAGGTAGGAGGCCCAGCGGGCCCCCCCCCCCTCGATTTCTGATTCTGTGTACTTTCCTTATTTCCAGGAATCTACAATGACAGCCGGAATCATGTCCGTTTGCTTCGGCCAGCAGCCGATCGACATGCACGTGCGAGAAGGCTACCTGGCGGTACCCCTCGCGTTCGGATCAATGCCGCCCGCCGTCGGGCTGCCCAACTGTCTGGGCCTTATCTTCACCGACCTGCTGCAGGTCGACAACAACAAGCAAGGCGCCGCTGCAAGTGCCCCGATAAGGGCTACTGATGAGAAGGCTAGCTTACCGGAGAAGACGGCCTCGACAGCCGTCGCCTGCTATGTGCACCATGTTCAAAGGAGGGACGTGGTCTCCACTGCTGCCCAGAAGGGAAAAAGAACCAACCGGAGGAGCCGGTATGCTACTGCTGACCGTCGTCTTTCAAATTCTGGGAAGACAATGATGATGGGCGATGTTAGGGTGAACCTCGACGGTCGCCCCCGAGGAGTCCGGCCGGACAGGATTGTCCCGACCATCCAGATTGACAACAAGTTCCAAGTTCTGGCCACCAGGAAGGCCAACTGGGAAGCTGATGGTAGGAAGCCACTGGCGCCCAAGCCAGCAAGATATAAGCAGATATGGCGACCGAAGAAGATGCAGAGCTGGGCTCCAGCTCAAGATGAGGAAAAGGCTACCAATGATGCTGTTGCCCACTTCAGGGTGGGAAGCCGAAGAAGAAAGGGAAAAGAAACAGGAAATACTATTGCTGCTCACCCCAGAGCCTGGGGTAGGAGAGATGAAAGAAATGATGGAGAAAGAAAACTGACTGCTGCTCGCCCCATGATGAGGGGTAGAAGACCTGAAAAGAAAGAAGACCTTGCTGTCACCCACCCCAGGGCCGGGGGAAGAAGATGGCAGAGAAAGAACCATGATGTTGTTGCCAACTGCTGTCGGAATGGCGATATGGGAATGTGTGAACCAGCCATGGTTGCCGTCCCAAGAAGATCGAGGGCCTGTGCCAGACAGGCCGACATCTTCAGATATTCCAAGGCCGAGCATTTGAATGCTCAGATAACAAGACTGGCCTATCAGCAAAGAAGCCAGGAAAGACTGATGTTCCAACCTGAGCCGCAGAGGCACAACTCTGAAGAGATGAAGCAAGTGGTCCAGGACTACTTCCACTACCTTGGGAACTCCGCCCTCGGTCAACAAAGATTATCCCGTGCCTTGGGTACCGTGGATGAGGAAGAAGAAGATATCCCTCAAGAAATGATGTACGGAGTCTCTTCCTCCGATTCAAATGATTATGAAGAAGGCCTCAGGGCCGGACATGATGAAGAAGACCTGCACGGGAAAGAAGCCAAAGAAAGAATATCGGTCTTTGACCGGCTCAGATATCCTAGCCAAATAAAAAGAAAGGTCTACAGGCAGAAAGGAAAGATGCAAATCTTCGCCTGCAACATGGCTGGACTGGCCAGGGGGCAAGATATATTGCCAACTCAGCAAGATGAATTGCTCAGGCTGGCAACCAGACCTGGTCCTGTCACAAGAAGAGGCCAGGCAGCAAAAGATAAAATCAAAATTGATGATGAAGCCCGCAGGGTTACCACTATGACAGTTAATGTGGTAACAGCGGAAGATGGAGATAACCCCTTCGTTGATGATGCTGAAGGGACTTCTGAAGATATACAAATTCCATCAACCATGGATCCCATGATCCAGATGATGTTCAGAAGATACCAACAGGAGATCAATGCTCTCCGAAGACAGCTCAATGAGAGACAGGAAGCTACATCAGTCTCGAAGCAAGCTGAACCTGCGGGGCAGACATCCAGCTCCACAGAAACAACTATCCTGGCTAATCCTCTCTTAGCTGATAAGGGCAAAGCACCAAGCCAACCTGTTCCACAGCAAACAGTAGCTCAGCCCTCTGTGTCTCAGACGCAGCCTACCGCGCCCATCTTGCGCGCCACTGTGATGACAACTCCTCACAGCCAGCAACAAGCCCACTTCTTTCCAGAAGATATAGATCCAGCTATAGCCCACAAGCAAATGATTGAAAGAATTGTGGAAATGAAGCTGTCAGAGAAGACTGGAGATGATACTAGTGCCTATGATGTGTACAAGGTGCCGTATCCCCCCCAGTATGCTGCCAAAAGACTACCTCCAGGCGTCAGCAAGCCGCCAAAGTTTGAGAAGTTCAATGGCCAGGGCTCCCCCAGGGAGCATATAGCCTACTATACTACAATCATGGGCGACCTAGCAGTCGATGAAGCCTATCTGCTCAAGTTCTTTGGCTCGTCCCTCACTGGGTTAGCCTTTGAATGGTATTCAAGCTTGTCAGCAGGATCAGTGGTTGATTGGCCCGATATGCAGAGAAAATTCCGCGACAGGTTTCATGTCACGGAAAGGGAAATCACAATAGCAGAACTGTATGCTACCAGGCAGAAACAGGATGAAACTGCGCTGGAGTACATCAAAAGATGGAGAAATCTAGCCATGAGATGCAGAAGACCTCCTCATCAGGAGGATGCAGTGCAGATATGCAAGCAGAACCTCAGGAGGGAGGTACTGGAAAAAATGATCGGTGCAGATGTCAAAACATTTGACCGACTGAACAATATAGTGGCGGAGGTCGAGACGTTCTTGTCCAAACGTCCGACCGTCAATGCTCCCGCCATGCCAAAAGGAAAATCCAATGATCGGCGGCCGGCACACTCTGAGGCCAACACCGTCGATTTCAGAACCTTTGAGCAACAAAAAGGGAAGAAAGGGGCAGATGAAGCTCCCCCGATGGCAGATACAGCAGAAAGAAGAGACAAGGTCTCTCTAAGGGACAGGATGAGAAGGGCTTACTCTTTTCCCAAGGATAAGACTGCAGCATTATTTAACTGGGCATATAAGTTCAATAAGGTAACATTGCCTGAACCGAAGAAGCCCGAAGATGCAGAAAAGAAAGATGATCCGATGTTCTGTCCATTTCACCGGGTGTTGGGGCACCCAATTGAGGACTGTTATGTCTTCAAAGATATCATGGAAGGAATGGTCAAGAAGGGTGAACTGCAGCTGGGAGATTACCAGGTGAAGCCGCCTCGGCCACATGAGCTTCCGCCCTGGAGGGTGGCCGCCAATATGATCTCAATCTATCAACAGCTGCCTAAGGAAGCCGCTGAAGAATGCACCAGGCACACCTATGAAGCCTGCCTCCTCACCCCATTGAGAGATCAGGAAGGATGGCAGACGGTACCCACAAAAAATAGAAAGAAGACTCCCGTAGTCAAAACCAACGGAGCAGTTATCCGGGGTATCACCCCAAGGCCTGAGTCGCCTCCAATAAAGCCAATATGGCCTACAGTTGAGACCGGACCAGTCATCCGGATCCATACTCGCAACCGGAGGAGACAAACTCCCCTCCCTGCACATAAAGAAGAAAGTCTTGCAACCAGGCGTCTGCAGCAATATATCAATGAGCTTGATGAGTATGAGCAGAAAGAGCCGAAACACCTGTTGGTGAAAGACTGTATACTCTGGGAGCAGCTCGAAGAATTGAAAATTGAAGAGCAGCCGGAGGCAGAACAAAGAAAAGATGAGACTGAGCCCTTCTGGGGACAGGAACTAACAAAGCCCAATTCCCAAAAAAGAAGAGACGGCCTAAGGCCAAAAAGGGAAAGAAGGTCACGACAGTACAATGCAATACTCTGTCGGTACTCTTCTCCCTGTCCGGGGAGGATGATGAACAAGAAGCATCAGATGTCCCGCTGGAAGCCAATCATGCTGAGGCCTCTACCTCAGCCCATGCAACACGTTCTGGGAGAAAATGGGGGCGTCCGCCACCAGCTAACCATAATATTATGTTCAGAGGGGAGCAACCCTATCAGATCCCGAAACCAGAGGTGCGCGGTGTCCAGGTTCCTCCCCCTGCCAGCTTGTACCAAGGAAAAGATAAAGCAGAAGGAGCCCCTTCATTCCTGGAGTTCCTGTCCAGCTTAGAAAACGAGCAGCCGTCTCATACTGCTCCAGCTAAAAGCGATAAATGCCAGCAGACAGCAACTGGAAAGCAGAAGCAGCATAAAGAAAATGAAGAAAATAGCCCTCTAGCAAAGCCAGGGGCAGTCATTACAGAAGAAGCCCTCCGGGAGACCGATGAAGAAAATGAAACTGGGACTGGGCAGCAAAGGCCGCAGGCACCACATGAACCTCCAAGACCCCGGTGGGCAGAGGAGATGAGGCTGTCTAATGTTCGGGTTGGCAGTCGAATCATGAAAATGTTGAAGAAGCTCCCCACCAGATTCTCCATCTGGGAAATACTCTCTCTGAGTGAAGAGGCCCGCCAAGCAATTGTGGATGCCCTGCAGTCGCCGGCACAATGTGAAGCACTCTTGGCAGAAGTAAATGCTGGGCCATCAGTCACATTCACAGAAGATGATATGCTGATCCCAAATGCCAGTCACAACAGGCCGTTGTATATGAGGGGCTCCCTGAACTGTCAGTCGCTGAGCAGGATACTGATAGATCCCGGGGCTGCTGTAAATATTCTCCCGTATCGCATCTATCAGAAATACTACTTTGATCTGCAGCTTACCAAGGTCAGAGACATGAAGATTGCTGGGTTCAACCAGAAATGTGAAACACCTCTCGGGGTGGCTGATTTCAACCTCACATTGGGCGACCTCACTACCGTGGTACGATTCTATGTGATCGACTCCAACACCACGTATAAGGCCCTGCTGGGGAGACCGTGGCTGCATGAATATCAGATAGTGCCATCCACGCTACACCAATGCATAAAATATTGCCATGAAGGAAAGGAAGAAAGGGTGTTTGCAGACCTACATCCCTTTGAAGTGTTCGAATGCCATATGCTCGATGCCTCCTACTACACCGGGGTGTCACAAAAGGATAAAAAGAAAGAGGCTGTGATCAGCCAGAAGGAGCCGGCGACGAAGACAAAAGCTTGGTCTCCACCGCCACCCAGGGGCTATGTTGAAAAGCATGAAGTAGCTCACATCTCTTATGCTGATGATTTTGCTCGGATCACCCCTCCTGGCATCCATCCAGATAGCACCGATCAAGAAATGAAAGAAAGGTGCATACAGGTGAAGGTCCCACGAGGTTTAATCAAACCCGTCGCCAGCCTAGAATACCAAACAGTGCTGCCACTGAAGACTATGGAAATCCCTCGCTCCTGCGAGCCACCTACCATATTCTACACCGGGGAGGCAGTCGAAGAAGATGATCAAGACTGCATGGTCCCTGAAGAAGCCGCAAACCAGATGGTGCCGATTACAGGCCTGGAGTATACTACCCAGCAGGTTTCGCAGATGTTCTCCAAGATGCAAATGCCATCACTACAATCTGCAGCCCAGAAGAAAGCATTCAGGGAGCTATGGGATCCGCCTCGAGATAATAAGGAATTGAGGAAGATCACACAGCATCCGGGATTGGGTTATACCCTTCAAGAATATTATGAAGCCGAGGTGGATGTCATCTCTACCTTCTACCAGCATGGAGACTCCCCTGGGATAGGATATGATCAATATCCCTTTGAGGATGAAGAGATTATGTATCAAACCATAACAGACAATGAAGCCCAAGATGACCAGCCAGAAGCAGGGATGTCTGATAAAACTGAGAGGGGTCGGTACTGGAAGGACCCGTCCGCAAGGAGGATCTATTCCAGGCCGAAGCACAATTTGATACGGGAACCCCGGATGAAGACCAGATGGCCAAAGAACTGAGAGAATGCCTGGAATTTGAGCGCATTCTGGAAGAAGTCAGGGCTCTACAAAAAGATGACCTTTCAAGGGAACCTGCAACAGAAAGATCCTTAAGAGCGGAAGATTCCACTTTTGAATTCTCTTCTGAACCAGTCTCGTCCTCGGGGCAGACTGAACAGAATCCGATGGTATCGGCCTTATATGATAAGCCGACATCCGCTGATGAGCAGGATGACGATACAGAAGAACATGAAACTGAAGAGAATTATATCCCGGGAGGCTTTATTGATTTGCAAGAAGCCCCACCCGAAGTTGAGGACGGAGGCCAGGCCACCGTCGATGAGCTGATAGAAGTGAATCTGGGGTCAGCAGATGAGCCAAGGCCGACATTCCTCAGTGCACTACTAGAACCAGCTGCCAGAGAACAGTACATACAGTTTCTGAAAGAGTTCCGAGACTGCTTTGCATGGACATATGATGAGATGCCGGGACTGAGCTCTGATGTGGCACAGCACCGATTGGCGATAAACCCGGGGGCAAGCCCTGTAAAGCAGCCTTCAAGGAGAATGCGTCCTGAACTGATAAATCAGATTAACAAAGAAGTCGACAAGCTGATTGATGTGGGCTTTGTTGAAGAAAACCAGTATACTACATGGCTGGCCAATATAGTGCCCGTGAAAAAGAAAAATGGGCAGATCAGAATATGTGTGGATTTCAGGGACCTGAATAAGGCTTGCCCGAAGGATGATTTCCCAGTGCCAATCACTGAAGTAATGATCGATGCAACCACTGGCCATGAAGCCCTGTCATTCATGGATGGGTCATCTGGATATAACCAGATCTGGATTGCTGAAGAGGACAGAGTGCACACCGCATTCCGCACCCCGAAGGGGATATTTCATTATAAAAGAATGCCGTTCGGCCTCAAGAATGCCGGCGCTACCTATCAAAGAGCTATGACAAAGATCTTTGATGATTTGCTCTTCAAAAAGGTAGAGTGCTATATTGATGACCTGGTGGTGAAAACCAGCAGAAAAGAAGACCATTTGCAGGATCTGAGAGTAGTATTCCAGAGGCTGCGCAAATATGAGCTCAAAATGAACCCTATGAAATGTGCCTTCGGCGTATCCAGTGGAAAATTCCTTGGGTTCATCGTCCGTCACAGGGGCATTGAGATTGACCCATCCAAGATTAAAGCCATCCAGGAGCTCCCTCCACCAAGGAATCTCCACGAGCTGAGATCTTTACAAGGGCGTTTGGCCTACATCCGACGGTTCATATCAAATCTGTCGGGAAAATGCCACCCTTTTCACAGGCTCATGATGAAAGATGTGCCGTTCCTCTGGGACGATGGCTGTCAGGAAGCCTTTGAGAAGCTGAAAGAATATCTCAAGACCTGGGGGCACCTATTAAGGGCAAACCCCTGATACTATACATTGCAGCCACACACTGTTCCCTGGGGGCAATGCTGGCACAGATAAATGAAGAGGGCAAAGAGCAGGCTCTATACTACCTGAGTAGGAGGCTGATCAGAACTGAAGAAAGCTACAGCTATATAGAGAAGACATGCTTGGCACTAGTCTTTGCCGTTAAAAAGCTCCGGCACTATATGCTGTCACATGAAATCAGATTGATATCTGCGGCAGATCCACTCAAATACATACTGACTCAACCAGTACTGAAAGGCCGGTTGGGCAAATGGGCAGTAATTCTGATGGAATTTGATATCACATATATACCCCAGAGGGCAATAAAAGGACAGGCTGTGGCCGATTTCTTCGCAGAACATCCTGTGCCAGAGAATGATATGTTGGGGACTGAGTTACCCGACGATGAGACACTAGAAGCCTGCCAAGCTCAGTCAGCTATGTGGCAGCTATTCTTTGATGGAGCGTCTAGAACAGAGACGGACTCCGATAGAAAGACCAGAATACGGGCCGGAGCCGGTATTGTGCTGAAATCGCCAGATGGGGAGGTTGTGCATACTTCCTGTTCTATAAACAAGCCCTGCACTAATAATGAAGCCGAGTATGAAGCTCTGATAATCGGACTGCATATAAGCCTCAACATGGGTATCCAGATGCTTCAGGTATTCGGGGATTCAATGTTGATAATAAAACAAATCCAAGGGGAGTTCGAAGTGCGGAAGCCGGAGTTGAACCCCTACCACCAAAAAGCTGTGCGCCTCATGGCGAAATTCTATCATATTGAGCTCAAGCATGTGGGCCGTGCACATAATGCCCAGGCTGATGCATTGGCAAAACTAGCCAGCTCAATAGCAGTCCCACCAGATGAAACACTGAACATTGTTGTTATAAATCGGCGGCAGGTCCCCAGCATGCTAGAAAGCTGCCCCGAAGAAAATGAAGTCGCCACGATCAGTACGTAACAGGCGTCTGATTGGAGACAACACCTGCTACAGTGGTTTTTACATCAACAGCTGCCGCAGAAGAGAGAAGAAAAGATGAAACTTCTAAGGATCAAAGATTCTTATGAATTCAGAAATGGAACTCTGTTCCGAATAATGGCAGATGCACGCAAGAAGATTCTGCTCCGCTGCCTATCCACTGAGGAAGCTTGGCAAGCGATGAAAGAAGTACATGCTGGGACAGCAGGTGCCCACCAGGCTAGCCCCAAGATGAAGATAGAAATCAAGAAGCTGGGCTACTATTGGCCCACTATGTTTGAAGACTGCTGCACATTTGCAAAATCATGCCAGAAGTGTCAGGAGCATGCTGTTGTGCCTAGAAGGCCACCTACGATTCTGCACCCTACAGTCCCTAGCTGGCCGTTTGCACAATGGGGAACTGATGTAGTCGGCCCACTACCGACTTCCTCGGCCGGGCATAAGTATATACTGGCCATAACAGATTACTTCTCCCGATAGGCAGAGGCTATAGCACTAAGAGAAGTCACTGGTGAGCTAGTCGCCAGATTCATCAAGCGAAACATCATCTTCCGGTTTGGGATCCCCAGCCGAATAATATCTGACAATGGGAGTCATTTTAGAAATCAGAAAGTCTATCGGCTTGCCGAGAAATATAAGATCGAATGGAGGACTTCCACTCCTTACAATCCACAGGCAAATGGATTGGCAGAAGCTTTCAATAAGACTTTGTGCACCCTGCTGGCCAAAGTCGTCAGTGCCAGTAAGAAGGACTGGGAAGAAAAGATGTATGAAGCTCTGTGGGCGTACCGCACCGTCTTCAAAACACCTACAGGGTGCTCACCATACTCCTTGGTATACGGCTCAGAGGCAGTAGTCCCACTAGAGCTGGAAGTCCCGTCACTCAGAGTGGCAGTCCAATACGACCTGGCCCATGGCGAACAAACCAATGCAGAAAGAAGATTGGAAGAATTGGCTGAATTGGAAGGGAAGCGCCTCCAAGCTCAGAAGAATATCCAGATGTATCAGGCCTGCATGGCCACCGCATTCAACAAACTCGTAAAAGGGCGAGAATTCAAGAAAGGTGACCTTGTCATGGTCAAGAAAAAAGAAGTCATGGCGTCCAACCCGAAGGGAAAGCTAAATCCCAATTGGGAAGGTCCATATGTGATACAAAGGGTCTACGAAGGAGGGGCCTACATAGTTGTTAATCATCGAGGGGAGATCCAATTCTCACCACTCAACGGTAAACACCTGAAGCTGTACCATGCTGCACAGCTGATATTCCCCGAGTAATCGGGCAAGAGATACCCTCTTCTTGGCCTAGCGGCGCTCCGCCCTAGCCAAACTACCCTTCCTTGGTCTAGCGGCACTCCGCCCTAGCCGAGATACCCTTCCTTGGTCTAGCGGCACTCCGCCCTACCCGAGATATCCTCTCCTTGGTCTAGCGACACCCCGCCCTAGCTGAGATACCCTTTTCCTTGGCCTAGCGGCACGCCGCCCTAGTCAAGATACCTTTCCCTTGGCCTAGCGGCACTCCGCCCTAGTCAAGATACCTTTCCCTTGGCCTAGCGGCACTCCGCCCTAGTCAAGATACCTTTTCCTTGGCCTAGCGGCACTCCACCCTAGCCGAACTACCCTTCCTTAGTCTAATGGCACTCCGCCCTAGCCGAGATATCCTTTCCTTGGTATAGTGACACTCCGTCCTAACCAGGCCATCCATTCGGGTAAGGAATCATCCCCTTTTCCTTGCGCTAACATTGGCCCGTGTCAGTGACTTGACCACCTCTCCGTCCCTTCAGGTGATGAATATCCATTTCTGTCACGCCCCGAGCGCGGAAGATACCCGGAGACGCGTGACGAGTTTATATCAATCATGTCAATCAGAGTGGTCGTGTATTCGACACAAAGACAGAGATGCGCAAAATAGCAAGATAACCCAATCCTTTATTGCATAATGGATAGACTATTACAAATCCAATAATCTGTTAAATAAAAAGGAAAAGAATACATATTCGACTCAAGAAACTATAGAAAAGACTAGATGACACTTGAGCAGCTCTATCACTTTCACTCTTGACCATTCCCATCCGATTGACTTCCTTCGTCGTCGGACTTACCTGAAAAGTAAAAAGGGACAAACGGAATGAGCGAACGCTCAGTAGGAAATTATATCTCAAGTACTAGCAAGGGGTTTAAGTAATTACATTTTCCATGAATGCAATAAAGCTATGCATGCTCGCATAAAACGACAAGATAGAGAAAATGTAATATCAAAGAATAAGATGAACTAATCATGAACTTTCAACAAGATACTCAAGATATTCAAGCAAGTACATTTAAGTTATGTCAAGAATTTTGGCTATCATATATCAAGCAAGTAAATTACCCTTTTTCGGGCCACGCATTTCATGTCAAGTCAAGTACGATTCAAGTACAAGATGTGTGTGGAATGTCCAATCAAGCTAGTCATGCACTCGGTATAATGCCAGATACCTTATCATTTTAACTCCCATGGGCACAAGTACTTTCGGGTGCTCCTCCCAGGACCAGATCGGGCCCTATAAGCGCAGGCATTTATCATGTGTTTTGGCATCCACTCTTGTTTATAGCCAACATAGAATTTCAATAATCAAGCTTGTAGACACGTACGACAACTTTGATAGAATAGAGTCCAAAATATGACAAAGGACATAGATTGGCGATAATAACGGTATAATCGTGATTAACGATAAAACTAGGTAGAATTAGGTTCCCTCAACTTGGGTACCATGACAAATCAATATGGACATTCTTTATATAGAATTGAGGTCCACATGAACAGTATATCAAAGGTAAGATACCCTCATTCTTATCATAGAATTGAGGTTTACAAGAATGACATGATATGGCATGATATCATCATCCCATTAAGAATTTCTTATGATATACTCTTTGTATAATCATAAGGGCCGGTATACCATGTTTCTTTAGATTGACATGGCATTAGTTGTGTAATAGGTTTTTAGGGTACAACCAGCTCAGTCGACCTTGAGGGAATCCAAGGTACGAGGAGTCTTACGGAGGTCTCTATGACTAACTCGCTAGTCCAAAGGAACGGAATGTCCAATGGAGAGCTTGTATGTCAATGAGAGTTGAGTGTGATCGATGAAACAACGTGAAAAGTGGGACTATACTCACGGAGTGGAGAATAGTGCCGATATATATATTATATAACATATGAAACCATCGGTTAACAGAAACAGTGGAAAATCAGTTTTACAGTAAAATAACGACTTAATTAGAGTCGTTTATCAAGTAATTAACGCCTAACAGAAGGGCGTTTACACATGTTTCCATTTTTTAGAATTTCAATATTTCGTTAATTTATCTAAAACGCGCCCTGGACAGGGGCGTTTCTTTGCAATGAGACGACTACAGTAGCAGGCGTCCTTTTATTTACAATATTTTACAGAACATATTTATTTTCAGAAATTATCAAAAACGCGCCCTTGGCAGGGGCGTTAATCATTAAATTCTTATTTTTCAGAATATGTATTCCAGGATTTTAACAGATACGCGCCCTAGTAAGGGGCGTTTATTTTCAATTCACGCCCTGTGATGGGGCGTTAACACATGGAAAATGACCTAGTCTAGGTCGTGAATTCAAGAAATACCAGGAATTTACATGATCAGCAAGATTTGCACGATAATCAAGGATAACAATCATATAGTCATGACAGGAAAATTGGCAGGAATTCAGATGCAGTATATTAGATTTGATGTTTCATGTTTGTTGACTTTTAACCGTTAACAATTATTGATTTCATGTAATTGCATGGATAATCAGTTCTTAAGATAGGTGATTAACATTTACATGAAATTAACGCCTGTGTACAGGGCGTCAAATATGAAATTGACGACCTGGGCAGGGTCGTGTCTTGTAAATTAGCGCCCTGGACAGGGGCGTCTCTTTAAAAATATTGCATAAACATTATAAAACCATATTAAACCGTATGCATGTCATGTCAATACGTATATAAGTCTTGTCTTAATTTATTTGGGCTACAGTAACTTGAGAAAATCCTACCTTGATAGTTTGATCGAGGAGAAGCCTAAAACTCTGAAGCTTCAACTGCAACTCAAGAACAGTAGCAGCAACAGCAAGAAGAAGAACAATCGTTCTTCAGAAATCTTCACTCTACCGCCAACCTGTAGAGGGAAAGAAAGGAAGGAAGATGAAGATACTAATAATCTTCACAGATATAACCGAAGTTAGGAAAACGATGAAGAACATCACCTTGTTCTTTACGTACGCACTGGATCCCTTAACCTGTATTAGGAAAGAAGAGGAAGAACCTATTAGTTCTTCATGAACTACGTTCATAAGAAAAAGAAACAGAAGAAGAAGAACTTGGTGTTCTTCACATACCTGTGCAGTTCGAACGTCCAAATAGGTTTAGGGTTCGGCCGGACAGGTTTATTTATAGGATTTTTGGAGTCCTAACAAAAGTAGTGTTTGATTGAGGGTAATATATCCCTAATAGAGTCCTTGCCCTAGTAAACACTTACTAGATTAACATAATCCTTCCCTGGATAAGCTCTGGGTCGAACGGTTCACGAATGGAATTAACGACTTTGGTCAGGTCGTCGATTCTTTAATTGACGACCTGGTGCAGGTCGTTTCTTAAGAAGCGCCTTTCATTAGGGCGTTCCTTTGTTTAAAACATGCCCAAGATAGGGGCGTTTCTTGGCCTTACCATTTTTGACGGTGGAATTTGACGTCGTGTTGTGAGGGCGCCACTTCTTGAATCACGCCTTTGCTAGAGGCGTTTCTAATTTAAATAGCGCCTTTATCCGAGGCGTTATTTTATATTATTTTATTTATCTATTTATTTGATTTATTTTAAAATCTTTATTGTTATTAATATTTTATCAGGGTTGCTACAAAAAGAATAGAGAGTGAGTTCTAACATTTTATCTTTCTTGCAGGAGAAGAAAGGGAGAAGGAGAGGAGCTGAGCAAAGACTCCAGGTTTTTTATCTACTTCCGATCATTTCTGGAGTTCATGATTGAAGAAGAAGAGGAGCGGAACGAGAAGAGGAACGCGAGGACGTTCTCATCGTCGACATCCGGCTACCCTCCGACTCGAGGCTTATAGAAGACATTATATAGCTCTTTTTGTTGTACATCTTGTTTATGTTTATTGGAGTCATTAGCTTTAGGTTTGCATGCTTGTATTGAACACATCTTGTCTTTCCGAATTTCAGCTCTGTAAGTCTGTTGACCGTCTGCGAACGGTTGTGATACTCTTGTATCGTTGGTGTTGCGGCAAGTGTGTGTGACGGTTGATCCGTGGTAGGATCGTGTAGGAGACGTCGTCTCCGTGTTTCTTGGAGCGAAAGCTTCGAGCACTTCACTGAAGCAAGTGGATCCTCGTCGGTTTGGTGACGGGTGGACGTAGGGAGCCCGTCGCGGTGCTGAACCACCTACAAAATCTATATCGCATCTATGTGATTGTGGTTTGCCTATATATATATTGTTCTTGTTGATCGTGTGAGAATGATAAGCTTGAGAGAATTAATTTCTTCATAGCTTATATTTCGTGCAATCATTTTCTGTGTTGGTAGTTATTTCAACTCGCTACGTTAAATTTTAAAAACTACCACTGCATTTGGCGGGGACTATTCAACCCCCCTTCTTGTCCATACGAGAACCTAGGGACAACAAGAAGCAGTCCGGATTCTATTATCCTTTGCTTGCTCTCTCGACTTTAAATTATTTCGAATGGATGTTAAATCTGCCTTTCTAAATGGATATATCAAAGAGGATGTTTATGTGGAACAACCTCCAAGTTTTGAAGACTTAAAACATCCAAAGCATGTGTACAAGTTGCAGAAGGCCTTGTACGGATTGAAGCAAGCTCCAAGGGCGTGGTATGGAAGGCTCACTTCATTCCTGACTGAAAATGGGTTCAAAAGAGGTAATGTTGACCAAACACTCTTCATGAGAAAATCAGGTAAAGACATATTAGTAGTTCAAGTGTATGTTGGTGATATAATTTTTGGAGCTACTAATAATACCTTATGTGATGAATTTAAAGAAATAATGCAAGGAGAATTTGAGATGAGCTTAATGGGTGAACTTACATTTTTTCCTAGATTGCAGGTGAAGCAAATGTCTGAATACATTTTTATAAATCAAGGTAAGTACACATTGGAGCTGTTAAAGAAATATGAGATGACTGAAGCAAAACCCCTGTCAACTCCAATGGCCACAACCATGAAGTTAGACAAAGATGAAAATGGTAAAACAGTAGATCCCACACTATTTCAAGATGTGATCGGATCACTATTGTATCTCACAGCATGCCACCCTGACATTCAATTCAGCATATGTCTATGTGCTCATTTTCAGTCATGTCCTAAAGAATCTCATTTAATGGCGGTTAAACACATTTTTCGATACCTAATTGGCACAATAGAATTTGGCTTGTGGTTTCCCATCGGTAGATCATTTGATTTGATTACATACACCAATGTGGAATATATCGATATTATAGATCGCAAAAGTACTTGTGGGTACTTTCAGTTTCTTGGTGGGGTCCTAGTTTCATGGGCCTCTGTGGACGCACTTTTCGACAAGCTCATTTGTTTGTTCTTTAAGTCGATTTATTTGGTGGGTTTATTCATTTATTAAGTGCGTGGGCGTGCCAGTCACAAAGTGACGATTTATTGTGCGCTCGATCTAACTAATCAGACGATTGTGTGGTTCATGTCGGGACCAAAACTCGTCGTGCCATAAAGGTCACAGCATCATTTACATCCCCTCGGAGAGGAGAACACCCTTGATTGATTGCCAGGAAAAGGGGCCTCATGGCCAAAAAATTAATTGCATAAAAGCCTATTAAGAAATACTGAAGTCCTCGTACGAGGGTGTGAAGAAAGTATCTGAGCTCATGTCGGTCATGTGTTGACCATTTAATGTTCGGACGAATGTCCGGCTTGAGAATAGCATAATCGTCGCGGGAAGACCGAAACATGTGTACGTCGGGATACGACAAATTTATTATTCAAAGGAAGGGGAAACGTTTAGTTAAATTTCGATTAAAGCGGTCAGAAACCGATAAGTTTGTTGGCCCGGCGCAAGATCAAGCTACGACCATACTACGGTGGGCCCCCCACGGTCGAAGTCAGGCTTGCGTGGGCATCGTCAATGTTTCCGGTGCCGAGGGGGCAACGGGAGGATGTCTCGGGACCAGATCTGAGAACCAGTATGCGTTCAAAGGGAGCGGGCTATAGACCGAGGATATGGGTCAGGCAAAGATAATGATCGGGTCGGACCCGAGATCTAAGCATGGCCCACGGAGGCCTTATTGATATTCCCGTGCAAAGGGTCTGGAGATGATGAGAGCCTTCTCGTTCCATTCAGATTTTATCGGTCACTCATGGACCACTTTATGTCCGGACAAAGGTCCGTGTTTGTAGCGTAACAACGGCAAGTTTAATGCAAGTGCGAGATTAGATCCATATATATATGTCGATCACTAACGGACCATTCACCGTTCGAACGAGAGTCCGCATTTGAAGCATCGAAGACAACGACAAAGCCGTACGGATGTCTGCCGTGGATACGGCAAGTTTAATGTGGATGCGGGATTGGATTCCGATAGAGGTGGGTCAAGCTGATGATCTATTGGCCCGAGGTGGTTGCGGACTATGGCCATATCGGGATCCCCGAGGTCCACGTCCGATACCATCGGGCATCATTGCTTTTCTCTTCATGCACAGTCCGGGGATGCAGATTGTTAAGTGTGAAGCCCGTACTCGCCAACGTGCGCCCTCGCACGCGGATCGACCTGCGCGGTCAGGTCGCGGGGGGTCAAGAGGGCAGCGCCCCTTGCGGGGGTCTCCGGGGGCAGAGCCCCCCGGAAGAAAATTTTGATTATAACAGGGGCGATATTGTCTTTTGTACCAGTTCTGGTTGTTAGATTTTATTGTTTATTCACCCACGGGTGTTCCACATTCTTTTATTTCACTTGTTAGTTTCAAGCCTTTTATTTTGATTGGTTGATTGTTCTCATAAGGGTGGTTCATGCACTTTCATTTCTTTTCTTATTGATTTAGGTCTCTTCTTTGTTTTATTCATTAGTTTCAACCCTTTTCTTCTATTTAACTAATTTATGTTTTATTTTATGAGGCACGCCGGGTAGAGGAAGCAAATGGGCGCGCCAGATAAGGGGATGCCAAGAGGAGAGGGCATGCCGGTTAAGGATGTCAAGGGGGGGCGCGCCGGTTACATGGCAAGAAGGAAGAGGGGCGCGCTAGATAGATGCCAAGAAAATGAAGGGGGTCAAGGGCGCACCGGGTAGAGGCACCCATGGGGGCGCGCCGGTTTAAGGGAGTTAAGGGGGGCGCACCAGTTAAGGCCAATGAACAGTAAGGCGCACCGGATTAAGCACTATTCATTCCAAGAATTTGAAAGTTGTTTTGAGTGTAATGCTATTCCGGTGCGGGGGGGGGGGTAGCGCACCGGATTAGCCCGCGCCGGATTAAGGAGGGCGCCGGGATAGCTATTATGAGTTTTCTTTCATTCTCTTTGCTTCCGTTCTCATTTCTTCAACCTGCAGATTGATCAAATGGATGGATTGTTTGTTCAATTGATACTTTAGATCAATAGAATACTTCTTATCATTCGTTGAGGTAAACGAGTATGTAGATGTTAATGTTTTACTTGAAGGATTTATTATGCAGGAACTCAAAGGTTCAGGTTGATTCAGGGGTTTCAGACATATGCTGTGCTTATTCCCAGGGAGCTTAGTTTGTTCGTATGTTCTTATGTGTTCTTCGTCTGGCAAAATTTGGGCAGCATCTCCTCCGGACTGAAGCTTGCCAGAGAAAAATGGGGAACACCAAACGGATTGCTCCGGGGTGAACCTCAAAACTCGGAGTAAGGCCTTCGTTAACCCATAAGTGCATGTGGAGACTCGAGGACAAGACTTCAAGAGTTCTAGCATCTTACTGGTAGTGATTCCTCAAAGTGGGACAAATGTGTGTCTCAAGAGGGCCATGAATGTTCATCCCTCATGTGGGTTCCTTCGAAGGCCATGCCACGGAGAGGCAGGCTTCAAAGACCCTGGATGCATGGAAGATGGGGAGAAAACGGGGGACGGGAGCTAAAGCCAAGAACCGTGCTTGCCAACAGACTTCCTTTTATTCATCCACAAGAAGGGGAAGGTCGAAATATGGAAGGGGGATCTACCCTAGGGCAGAGAGAAATACATTTAGGGGGCAAGAGGAGGAGATACATCAATGGGAGAGGGGGTACAGAGCACAAGCTCCCCCCCCCCCTCGGACTCACCTCTCACTCTCACTCTCCTCTCTTTTTTCACCTCTCCAACACGGGGATGAAGCTTTTCTTCTACTACGGTGACCTGCTCTTCTCTTTTCAATCGCCCTTCGGGGGTTCCAGCCTCTCTCTTCTGCTTCTCCAGTGGAGCATGCCTTTTATAGAATGGACAGTGGGGGAGAGGATTCCCGCCACCTCTGCCACGTCTGCAACAGCATCGGGAGATAACCCATTGCGCTGGCTTCTACTGGTTCGTGGAGTACAGTGGCATTCGTCCGAAGATGGGACATTCGCGGATTTGTCGGGAGATCTTTTGTTGCTTCCACCGTCGATGCATGCCTTGCCGCTGCGCTGTCCAATGGAGGTGGAGACATGGCTTGGGGCATTGAATGCCCTACTCTCTCGACTCTGCGCCCGAAGCTGACAGGAGAACAGAGTATCGAAGGATGGATGGGATGGCATTTGAGTTAAACCGGGGCGGTGTTGTGCGCGCCGGATTAACAACCTACAAAGGGGTGCGCCGGTTTGCAGCCAAGAAGGGGGGGCGCGCCGATTTAAGGCTGTATAGGTACAGCCACGCCGGTTTAAGACCCATTAGATTCCTTCCCGTCTTAGCAGTGATTCGTATGGACGCCTGCCCTCCCGTGTTGCTTTAGTTGTGAGCCTCCGAGCCCCAGTTCAGGACTTCGAGTGATTTCCGACGCATGCCGAACATGTGTTCAAATTTCTGAGTTTCTTTTGATTCGGCCTTCGGCACAGCCGACTAGAGAGCCGAGGTTATCTCTTCAGCCCGAGGGGCTTCTTTGTTGGGTGGCGGAGCACCGGGTAGGTATTCGTCCTGCTTGGAGGAGACATGGGATTTATTCGGCCTTTCCGTCTTCGACTCGCTCTCGAGTGCTAAGACGTGCATGTTGTATGATCATCATCATTTTTTTGACGTCCACAAATGCCCCCCGCTCGTAGGTGGCACAAACGAGGGATGAGTGCGCGGGGCCCGCGAGTGTAGAGTTCTTTGACAAGATATATGTTCTTCCGGGCTGGCGGAATGTTGGTCCGGTGCAAATTCGCAGGAAAGCGCTCACTCCTTCAGTGAAGGGATGAGGGAACTGCTTCGCCGCGTATGCACATAGATCGAGATGCCTGAGTGGGGGTTTAGTCATCGGTGTGGGGTGAATGCCGAAGCAAAGAAACAGAGTTGATGCGCCAACCTCGGCAAGAGGCCTAAGCCGACCGGACGAGGCCAATCCCGAGTGGGAGTTGGTAACTCGTGCTACGTTTAAGGGAAGTTGTTTATTCATCGACTCAGACAGATGGTCCGAGCCAAAGGGATGGAGGTTTTTTTTTTTTGTTCATCGACCTGGACGGAAGGTCTGAGCCAAGCAAGGAGGCTTCTTTTTGTTCATGGACTCGAACGGAAGGTCCGGGCCACGTGTTTATTCGTCGGTGGGACAGGGAATTGTAATACTGAGGTGGTTTATTCATTGACACGGGGTTAATGCCAAAGCAAGGGTCTTTTTGTTCATTGAACAAGATAAAAGGTCTGGGCCATTTGTCTTATGCGTCGGTGGGACTTAAAATATTTTGATCTCTGGCGGGACTTGATGAGTCGACATCCCTCGGAGGCTTCGATGATGATTTTTTTTTCTTCTCTTCTCTTTTTCTTCTTCTTCCCTTTTTTTTCTTTTTTTTCTTTTTTTCTTCTCTTCTTCTCTTTTTTTTTCTTTTTCTCTTCTTCTTTTCTTTCCCTTCTTTTTCTTCTTCTCTTCTTCTTCTTTCTTTTTTTCATTTTTTTTGAACAACTTTGGGTAGCTGCCGGCGTGGATGCCGATAGTGAAGAGCTACTGGCTCGGATGCCAATAGTCGGAAGCTGTCAGCCTAGATGCCGATAATTAGGAAGCTGTCGGCACAGACGTCGATAAATCTGAAAGCTGTCAGCTTGGATGCCGATAGTGAGAGAGCTATCAGCTAGACGCCGATAATGACATAGCTGTCGACTAAACGCCGATAGTTAGATAGCTATCGGCTAAACGCTGATAATTAGATAGGAGTCAGCTCAGGGGCCGATGATTGAAAGCTGATGCGGGACGAGACACAGACACGATAAGCTCGCGATCGTCCCTTAACGAGGGAAGCGTCGGACGTGCGCGGTTGAGAAACCGGCAAGAGCTAGGGTGGTCGGCTCGCACTTTCGTGCCTGGATCGGGTCACGGGACGGCTTCACTCTCTCTCGCAGCAGCGGTGATATGAAAATATATCGAGCTAGATATCCCTGCACATGCTCTCTAGCAGCGGCATAAACAAGCATATATGAAATAAGCGAAATGTCAAGTGTAGGAGCGAAGACGATACCTCCACGCGCTCGGCGTGGGGAAGACGGACCCGGCCGAAGTCGTACTCCCGGAACAATTATACACGGATATTACAGAAATGCAACTCGCTGCCCACTCCACGCAGGGAGGTAAAGGGCTACACAATGGGGTCCGAGAGGACCGAATTTGGGTTGACGGGCGGCTTCTCGCGTTGAGTCGGCAAAACACCCGAACACGTGACGGTGGGGCCCATGTGCTGTCCGGAGGGGCCGTGTGGGACCCGGTGGCACCGCTGTAGTGGTGGATGCCCGGAGGGTCACTCCTTGGGATGGTGGCACTCTGGTTCGCCGGCCGGAGGCCCGGCGGCTCCGTTCGGCACCGGTCGAAAAACCCGATCGGAAATCTGTCGGTTCTGTATTTCGGCGCGCGCTCCGGCGAGAATGGGCGCTGCGATCAGCCCCGATGTCGGATCGACACAAGACTGGCGCCGTTGGAAAGCTAGCTTGAAGTTCTTCAACCTAGGCTCAAATATCTGGCCTGGATCTGCTCGGATCTTGACTTATGGAATTTTCAATCTCCTGTTATATAGTAACTGAAGACTCAGACCTGTAGAGAACTTGACTGTGGATTGCCTTTGACCATGAGGTAGACGTTCGAATCTGGGGTTATGTTCTTCAGTAACGTTGTTGGAAATGGAGTTGGGAAGACATCAAAATTAGTTTGGACACGTTTGAATGTGTTTATGATTTTCTGTGATTTGTTTACTGGACAAAGGTCGGATCTGGGATCTGACTGAAAGTACTGTAGCTCCGGTAGAACATGAATTTTTAAAAATAGGTATAAGGATGATAAAACATTAAGAAAAATTGTGGTGGTAGGGGACGATGGACAGAACACCCAGTTAAATTGGGAGGTCTAAAATAAATCAAAAGGATGGTCGAAGGTGGAGAACTTCGGGCTACTGTCACTGTAGATAGTGACAGAATAGATCTGAGATTGAGAGTTGAACGAAATGGTAAAAATATGAAACGGTGGATTTTGAAACTCACTTTTTTTTTGAGGAAGGGTCTAGAAGATAGGAACCAACCCTAAAAATTTCAAATCGATCAGAACTCGTGGCTGGCTTCAGGAATTCTCGAACCACACCTCTGTCCAGCAGGACAGAAACTTGATGACGATTCCACGGCGGCTCGAAGGCGGCACGAACGGCGGCGGCGGCGGCACAAACGATCACCGGAGGTTGAGAGGGGATGATAGAAGGGGGATACACTCTAGATCTGGGGTTGGGGAAGAGGAAACCAGGGGGAGAGAGGAAGGGGGCGCACCAAGCTCCAAGAACACTCACAAATTTTCTGATTTTTCATTCATTAATTCTACTAAAATGAGAAATTACAACTCTTTATAGGTTACATGCCAAAGCCAATATCCACCCTTAGATCTAGGTATGGTGGAAAGGATGCCTGGGATTGGATGTGACCAACCACAAAAATAACATATTTAAAGGAAGCCAATTCCTAATTTTTACAACATGTGGTCAAAGAAAGGAAGGAAAGAAAAAAAAACTAAACAACCTAGCCTAATGGAGCCAAAAGAGGGGGCGCCCCCCTTCATGGGCCAAGGGCTATTCATGGGCCTTGAACCATCCACAAGCCCATGCTAGACTTGGACCCTTCCAACTTAGTTGGCCCATGAGGGAGTGTAACCCAATTTGGGCCTTAAGTGCATTAATGACCCATTAGAATCCTAATGACCCAATATGGCATAAGCTCCTTAATGGACTCTATTAATGGCAACCTAGCCATGGACTCTACATTACAAATGGCCCATTGGCTTGATATAAGCCTTACAAGGAGCCCAAATGAAAGAAATTACAAAATTACAATCTCATACAAGCAATAATACACGAATACACTTCACCCGTGTATGGAAATCACCTTTGATGCCCCATCAATTCTCCCCGGGTGGGAGGAACTCGACCCCGTCGAGTAGGGGTATGGCTGCTCCGGTACTCCGACAGATCCGTCACCGTGCCAAGTAGCGCGGGTATGCTCCACTCCAAGTGATCGTCACCTGCTCATTCCATATATACTCGATATGCGAACTACTATGGGCTAAAGGTGGTCACTCCGAAGGGGCACTCTCAAAAAAGAAGGAAGCAGCTCGAAGACTCACTAGGAATCACCGCTGAGTCCCTATAGGTGACTGATCTGGGTATAGAAGTAGAACCGATCCCATACTCATCAAGTGAGTCCAATCACCTCTTACTCATAAGAGAACGACAACACCATGCACTAACACACGTATGCAAACCACACAAACAATCGACTCAAAACACACCACACAAAACAAACCACACAAGGAAAACACACTGACTCATATATGACTCTAGACTAAGGTGGTAGCATCAAGCCCACTAGATGGCTGCATCCTGAGCGGCGGGAGAGCTCTCCCACTCTTCCCCTCCCAAGGCATAGTACTCCTCGGCTAGTGCCTCATCGGCCTCGTAATCAACACACTCAGGCTCCGGAGGTACGGATCCTCCAACACCTAAGGCTAGGGTGGCGCGAGCGGGACACTCGCTGGCAATGTGGCCAAATCCATGACAGTGGAAACACTGCACTCGCGATCGACTACTCTCCCCAAAAAGAGGGGCCTTACCCTTATCATCCCGTCGGGTAGGGGGTGTAGGCAGCAATGGGGGAGGTGTAGGTGCCTTGGACAATAGTGGAGGGGGTGCCGGTACCAGAGGACGGGCTATAGGAGCTGGGGGACGGGCAACGGGTGCCGGTGGATGGGGTGGAGGTAGATCCCGTGGTGGGGGAGGCCGCGGTCTAGGAGCAAAGTGCTCCTGACGGGCGGGCTCCTGTGGACGAGTCATGGGTCCCCTCGGGTATGAACCTAAGGAGCCACGGGAATCACTACGGGGAGGAGCGGGGCTCCACCGGGGAATAGACTCGAACTCACCCTCGAATTGCTCCATCTCGAGAGCAACTTGATAAGCATCCTCCAGCTTGTCCACCTTGCGGCGGAGAAGCTCATACCGTAGGTGTGGGCATAGGCCATGCCGGAACCGTGAGACGGTAAGGGAATCCTCCTCCGTTACATCGCATCGCAAGTAGTACTCATCAAATTCGGCGATGTAATCCGAGACGGACCGGTCTCCTTGGGTGAGACTTTGCCACCTCTCTATAAGACGCTGGCGGTAGGAGGTAGGGAGGTACTTCTTCCTAAGCTTCTCCCTCATATCGGTCCATGTATCGATCGGGGGTTCTTGACGATGAAACAATAGGTTCTCCATGTTTCTCCAATAGGTTTGGGCTTGGCCTAAAAGTTTCATCCTGGCATACTTGACTTTTCGTTGGTCCGACATCTCGAACCACTCAAAATATCGGTCCATACCAGCCTCCCAATCAAGGTAGACCTTCAGGTCTAAGGACCTGTCAAAGGTGGGAGGGTCGGCCCGAACGGTCCGAATGGCCCGTTCATCCATATCTTGGTCATGGGTACGCCGTGTATGGCGATAATCACGACCATGTCCCCGATGCTCATTATCGGACTCGTAGTCATGCACCTCGGGGACTTCGTGCCTCCTAGTAGCTACCCCTTGAACCCTTGGAGTCGCGGTTTGATGAACCGGCTCCGGTTGACCTTGTGTAGGTGGGGCGGGTGCCTGGACTGGGGCAATCAGGTGTGTCTCGGCTGGTCCTTTCTCTAGTGCCGTGACTCTCCTGACCAATCCTTGAACGGACTGGTTCGACCCAGCGGCCCTATCCTCTACAACTTTCATCCTCTCTTCTAGGCGGGTGCCTAGGCCATTCACTCGGGTACTCGCTTCTTCCATCCTATCCACTCGAGTGCTTAACTCATCCATGCGCTCACTCAACCCATCCATTTTTCCCATAAGAGTTCGGAACATAGTGGCCACCTCATCGGAACTATAGACTCGGGATTCCGCCATTGGTGGTGGTGGGGGTGAGTATTGAGTACGTCGACGAGTGGGCATGCAAACACACCGACTAGGCGACGCCGACTAAAGCAAACACACACTAATATGATGCACCTAGACGTAACCAAAACTCGGCACGTGGCGGAGTTAATCGATCTGAAGATCACTCGCGCAAGTGTGTGGTCTTCCCGATAGGCGTAGCCTAACGTTCGGACAACACCTTTTGATATATCGAGTAAAGGGATGCAAATGCAAAAAGACACTTTTTTTTGTTTTAAAATAATGATGATCCTAGACTCGACTTAAACCGACTAATGACTCGATGTAAATGACACTCTTTTTTTTGACACCCTAGACTCAAATCTGGCTCTGATACCAAATTGATGCGGGATGAGACACGGACACGACAAGCTCGCGATCGTCCCTTAACGAGGGAAGCGTCGGACGTGCGCGGTTGAGAAACCGGCAAGAGCTAGGGTGGTCGGCTCGTACTTTCGTGCCCGGATCGGGTCACGGGACGGCTTCACTCTCTCTCGCAGCAGCGGTGATATGAAAATATATCGAGCTAGATATCCCTACACATGCTCTCTAGCAGCGGCATAAACAAGCATATATGAAATAAGCGAAATGCCAAGTGTAGAAGCGAAGACGATACCTCCACGCGCTCGGCGTGGGGAAGACGGACCTGGCTGAAGTCATACTCCCGGAACAATTATACACGGATATTACAGAAATGCAACTCGCTGTCCACTCCACGCAGGGAGGTAAAGGGCTACACAATGGGGTCAGAGAGGACCGAATTCGGGTTGACGGGCGGCTTCTCGCGTTGATTCGGCAACACCCGAACACGTGACGGTGGGGCCCACGTGCTGTCCGGAGGGGCCGTGTGGGACCCGGTGGCACCGCTGTAGTGGTGGATGCCCGGAGGGTCGCTCCTTGGGATGGCGGCACGCTGGTTACCGGCCGGAGGCCCGGCGGCTCCGTTCGGCACCGGTCGGAAAACCCGATCGAAAATCTGCTGGTTCTGTATTTCGACGCGCGCTCCGGCGAGAATGGGCGCTGCGATCAGCCCCGATGTCGGATCGACACGAGACTGGTGCCGTTGGAAAGCTAGCTTGAAGTGCTTCAACCTAGGCCCAAAGATCTGGCCTGGATCGGCTCGGATCTTGACTTATGGAATTTTCAATCTCCTACTGTACAGTAATCGAAGACTCAGACCTGTAGAGAACTTGACTGTGGATTACCTTTGACCGTGAGGTAGACGTTCGAATCTGGGGTTTTGTTCTTCAGCAATGTTGTTGGAAATGGAGTTGGGAAGACATCAAAATTGGTTTAGACACGTTTGGATGTGTCTATGATTTTCTGTGATTTATTTACTAGACGAAGATCGGATCTGGGATCTGACTGAAAGTACTATAGCTACGGTAGAACATGAATTTGTAAAAATAGGTAAAAGGATGATAAAAAATTAAGAAAAATTGTGGTGCTAGGGGACGATGGACAGAACACCCAGTTAAATTTGGAGGTCTAAAATAAATCAAAAGGATGGTCGAAGGTGGAGAACACCGGGCTACTGTCACTGTAGATAGTGACAGAACAGATCTAAGATTGAGAGTTGAACGAAATGTTAAAAATATGAACCGGTGGATTTTGAACCTCACTTTTTTTGTGGAGAAGGGGATAGAAGATAGGAACCAACCCTCAAAATTTGAAATCGCTCAGAACTTGTGGCTAGCTTCAGGAATTCTTGAACCACACCTCTATCCAGCTGGACAGAAACTTGATGACGATTCCACGGCGGCTCGAAGGCGGCACGAACGGCGGCGGCGGCGGCACAAACGATCACCGGAGGTTGAGAGGGGATGATAGAAGGGGGATACACTCTAGATCTGGGGTTGGGGAAGAGGAAACCAGGGGGAGAGAGGAAGGGGGCGCACCAAGCTCCAAGAACACTCACAAATTTTCTGATTTTTCATTCATTAATTCTACTAAAATGAGAAATTACAACTCTTTATAGGTTACATGCCAAAGCCAATATCCACCCTTAGATCTAGGTATGGTGGAAAGGATGGCTAGGATTGGATGTGACCAACCACAAAAATTACATATTTAAAGGAAGCCAATTCCTAATTTTTACAACATGTGGTCAAAGAAAGGAAGGAAAGAAAAAAAAACTAAACAACCTAGCCTAATGGAGCCAAAAGAGGGGGCACCCCCCTTCATGGGCCAAGGGCCATTCATGGGCCTTGAACTATCCACAAGCCCATGCTAGACTTGGACCCTTCCAACTTAGTTGGCCCATGAGGGAGTGTAACCCAATTTGGGCCTTAAGTGCATTAATGACCCATTAGAATCCTAATGACCCAATATGACATAAGCTCCTTAATGGACTCTATTAATGGCAACCTAGCCATGGACTCTACATTACAAATGGGCCATTGGCTTGATATAAGCCTTACAAGGAGCCCAAATGAAAGAAATTACACAATTACAATCTCATACAAGCCATAACACACAAATACACTTCACCCGTGTATGGAAATCACCTTTGATGCCCCATCAAAAGCTGTCGGCTCGGAGGCCGATAATCGAAAGCTGTCGGCTCAGGGGCCGATAATTGAAAGCTGTCGACCCAGGGGCCGATAATTGAAAGCTATCGGCTCAAGGGCCAATAATTGATAGATGTCGGCTCAGGGGGCCGATAATTGAAAGCTGTCGGCTCAGGGGCCGATAATTGAAAGCTATTGGCTAAGGGCCGATAGTTGAAAGCTGTCGGCTCGGGGGCCGATAATTGAAAGCTGTCGACTCGGGGGCCGATAATTGAAAGCTGTCGACTCGGGGGCCGATAATTGAAAGCTGTCAGCTCAAGGGCCGATAATTGAAAGCTGTCGGCTCGGGGCCGATAATTGAAAGTTGTCGGCTCAAGGGCCCATAATTGAAACCTGTCGGCTAAGGGCCGATAATTGAAAGCTATCGGCTCGGAGGCCCATAATTGAAAGTTGTCGGCTCGGGAGCCAACAATTGGGAAGTGAGCCACGAGGGTAGAGAGGAGGGTTTATTCCTTCACCGGTCTGGACGGTGGTTCCAAATTGAAAGGGGTATTCGTCACCCGAAGGGACGGAGAGAAGAGTTTGTTGATTCCGAAAATGTAGCAACCCTGATAAAATATTAATAATAATAAAGATTTTAAAAATAAATCAAATAATTAGATAAATAAAATAATATAAAATAACGCCTCGGATAAAGGCGCTATTTAAATTATAAACGCCTCTAGATAAGGCGTTATTCAAGAAGTGACGCCCTGACCACACGGCGTCAAATTCTGAACGAAAAAAATGGTAAGGCCAAGAAACGCCCCTATCTTGGGCGTGTTTTAAAACAAAGAACGCCTTCATATCAGGCACTTCTTAAGAAACGACCTGAACCAGGTCGTCAATTAAGGAATCGACGCCCTGACCTAGGTCGTTAATTCCATTCGAGTTCCGTTCGACACGGGAGCTTATCCAGGGTAATGGATAAGTATTAGAAAGAGTTAAAAGGTGGTAATGACTCTATCATGGAAGTATTACTTCCACTAGAACTCTCACCCCATTAGGATTTCCCTAGATCCTATAAATACCCTTGACAGTCAAACCCTAAATCTATTTGATCGATCGTCTGCTACGGTGAGTAAAGAACTGAACGTTCTTTTCTTCCTATTTACTGTCAAATGAAGAGTTACTAACTCTTCATCTCTTTCTCTTCATTACAGGTTAGGAAAAGCACCTACGTACGTGAAGAACAAAGGTGATGTTCTTCTTTCTTTTACCTTCGGTCATGAAGTATGAAGAAATACTAATATTTCTTCTTCTGTTCTCGTAGGAATTACAGGACCGAAGAACAAGAGCTCCTCTTCTCACGGTTCAAATCATCAAATTATCAAAAGGTAGGTTTTCTCAAGTTACTGTAGCCCAAATAAAGTAATTCAAGATAAATATATGTATATCAGCATGACATGCATACGGTTTATATAGTTTTATTGTGTTTTCTGCAATATTTTGAAAGAAACACCCCTGTCAAGGGCGCTATTTTACAAGATACGACCCTCACAAGGTCGTTAATTCAAAAATCTACGCCTTGTATACAGGCGTTAATTTCATGAAAATCACATGTAATTAAATTGTTCACGTTTAAAAATCCATAAATATGAAATATCGAATGCATGACTCTCCCTGTGAAATTCTTCCTGTCATGACTATATAATTACCATCCTGTACATTGATTATTGTGAAAATTCTGGCTGTTCGTGTCAATTACTGCAATTTCTTGAATTCACGACCGTGTCTAGGTCGTCTTTCACTGTACTAACGCCCGATACTATGGCGTGAATTGAAAAGTAACGCCCCTTCATAGGGCGCGTTTCTGTTAAATTCCCGAACAATATATTCTGTAAAAATAAGAATTTAATGATTAACGCCCCTGCCAAGGGCGCGTTTTTGATAATTTCTGAAAATAAATAAGTTCTGTAAAATATTGTAAATAAAAAGACGCCTGCTACGGTAGTCGTCTCATTGCAAAGAAACGCCTCTGACCAGGGCGCGTTTTAGATAAATTACTGAATTATTAAAAATTCTGCAAAATGGAAACATATGTAAACACCCTTCTGTTAGGCGTTAATTACTTGATAAACGACCTTACTTAAGTCGTTATTTTACTGTAAATTGATTTTTACTGTTTCTGTTAACCGATGGTTTCATATGTTTATATAATATATATCGGCACTATTCTCCACTCCGTGAGTATAGTCCCACGTTTCATGTTGCTTCATCGATCACACTCAACTCTCATTGACATACAAGCTCTCCATTGGACATTCCGTTCCTTTGGACTAGCGAGTTAGTCATAGAGACCTCCGTAAGACTCCTCATACCTTGGATTCCAACAAGGTCGACTGAGCTGGTTGTACCCTAAAAACCTATTACCCAATTAATGCCATGTCAATCTAAAGAAACATGGTATACCGGCCCTTATGATTATACAAAGAGTATATCATAAAAAAATTCTTAATGGGATGATGATATCATGCCATATCATGTCATTCTTGTAAACCTCAATTCTATGATAAGAATGAGGGTATCTTGCTTTGATATAATGTTCATATGGACTAAATTCTATATATAGAATGTCCATATCGATTTGTTACCTAAGTTAAGGGAACATAATTCCACCTAGTTTCATCGATAGTCGTGATTACACCGTTATTATCGCCAATCTATGTCCTTTGTCATATTTTGGACTCTCTTCTGTCAAAGTTGTCATACGTGTCTACAAGCTTGATGATTGAAATTCTATATTGGCTATATAAACAAGAGTGGATGTCAAAATACATGATAAATGCCTGCGCATATAGGGCCCGATCTGGTCCTGGGAGGAGCACCCGAAAGTACTTGTGCCCATGGGAGTTAAAATGATAAGGTATCTAGTATTATACCGAGTGCATGACTAGCTTGATTGGACATTCCACACACATCTTGTACTTGAATCGTACTTGACTTGACATGAAATGCGTGACCCGAAATGTCACGCCCCGAGCGCGGAAGATACCCGGAGAAGCGCGACGTGTCTATATCAATCATGTCAATCAGAGTGGTCATGTATTCGACACAAAGACAGAGATGCGCAAAATAGCAAGATAACCCAATCCTTTATTTCATAATGGATAGACTATTACAAATCCAATACTCTGTTAAATAAAAAGGAAAAGAATACATAGTTGACTCAAGAAACTATGGAAAAGACTAGACGACACTTGTAGAAGCTCTATCACTTTCACTCTTGACCATTCCCATCCGATTGACTTCCATCGTCGTCGGACTTACCTGAAAAGTAGAAAGGGACAAACGGAATGAGCGAACGCTCAGTAGAAAATTATATCTCAAGTACTAGCAAGTGGTTTAAGTAATTACATTTTCATGGATGCAATAAAGCTATGCATGCTCGCATGAAACGACAAGATAGAAAGAATGTAATATCAAGAAAATAAGATGAACTTAGTCATGAACTTCCAACAAGATAACAAGTTTATTCGAGATATTCAAGCAAGTACATTTAACAAGTCATGTCAAGAACTTTGGCTATCATGTATCAAGCAAGTAAATTACCCTTTTTCGGGCCACGCATTTCATTTCATGTCAAGTACGAGTCAAGTACAAGATGTGTGTGGAATGTCCAATCAAGCAAGTCAAGTACTCGGTATAATGCCAGATACCTTATCATTTTAACTCCCATGGGCACAAGTACTTTCGGGTGCTCCTCCCAGGACCAGATCGGGCCCTATATGCGCAGGCATTTATCATGTGTTTTGACATCCACTCTTGTTTATATAGCCAATATAGAATTTCAATAATCAAGCTTGTAGATACGTATGACAACTTTGATAGAATAGAGTCCAAAATATGACAAAGGACATAGAATGGCGATAATAACGGTATAATCACGAGTTCGATAAAACTAGGTAGAATATGGTTCCCTTAACTTAGGTACCATGACAAATCAATATGGACATTCTTTATATAGAACTGAGGTCCACATGAACATTAGATCAAGCAAGATACCCTCATTCTTATCATAGAATTGGGGTTTACAAGAATGACACGATATGGCATGATATCATCATCCCATCAAGAATTTCTTATGATATACTCTTTGTATAATCATAAGGGCCGGTATACCATGTTTCTTTAGATTGACATGGCAAGGATCGTGTAATGGGTTTTTAGGGTACAACCAGCTCAGTCGGCCTTGAGGGAATCCAAGGCTACGAGGAGTCTTACGGAGGTCTCTATGACTAACTCGCTAGTCCAAAGGAACGGAATGTCCAATGGAGAGCTTGTATGTCAATGAGAGTTGAGTGTGATCGATAAATCAACATGAAACGTGGGACTATACTCACGGAGTGGAGAATAGTGCCGATATATATATATATATGTATAATATGAAACCATCGGTAATAGAATCAGGATAAAATCAGTTTACAGTAAAATAACGACTTAAGTAAAGTCGTGTATTGAATAATTAACGCCTAACAGAAGGGCGTTTACATGTATTGCCAATTTGCAGAATTTCCATTATTTCATTAATTTATCAAAAACACGCCTTTCCTGGGGGCGTTTCTTCAAAGTTGACGACTGCAGAGGCAGGCGTCTCATCATTTACATATTCGACAGGATATAATTATTCTCAGAAATTTATCAAAAACGCGCCCTTGGAAGGGGCGTTACTTTCTAATTCCATTTTACAGAATATGTGAATTTCAGGATTTTAGCAGATACACGCCCTAGGAAGGGGCGTTACTTTTCAAATTCACGCCTTGTACTGGGGCGTTAGAATATGGAAAACGACTTTGTCCGAGTCGTGAATTTCAAGGGATTTACGATAAATAATATTTCGAGAGACAGGAGACATGTCATGGCAGTAAAATTTAACAGGAATTCACAGAGTCATGCAAGATATAAAAAAATCAATATTTCATATGTATTGTAATTTTTAAACAGGATCAATTATTAATCACATGTGATTCTTATGAAATTAACGCCTGCGTAGAGGGCGTCAAATATTAAATTGACGACCACTAGCATGGTCGTTTCTTTTAAATTAGCGCCCTAATCAAGGGCGTTTCTTTCAAAATATTTCAGAAAACGCATGAAAACTATAATAATCATATGCATGACATGCTTATATATATATATATCTTGTATTAATTTCATTTGGGCTACAGTAACTTGAGAAAACCTACCTTAAAAATAGATTTGGAGATGACCGGTGAATAACTTGAGAAGAACACCTTGGACAGGAAGAAGGAAGATTTTAGTTGATGAATATGACGGAGATGATAGCCTTCAATCAACCTGTAGGAAAATAGAGGAAGGAATATGAAGATATGAAATCAATCTTCACAGGTATATGGTGAAGAACATACCTTGTTCTTTCACGTACGCCACCTTACAGACCTATAACAGAATCAGATGAAGAACATTAGTTCTTCATGTAATAGAAGCAGAAAAATAAAAGAATAGAGGAACCATTTTTTTCTTCACGTACCTAGCAGCAGACGTTCGATCAAATGGGTTTTAGGGTTCGATCGAACATGTTATTTATAGGATTTTGGAAGTCCTAACAAGAGTAGTGTTTGATTGAGGGTAATATATCCCTAATAGAGTCCTTACTCTAATAGACACTTACTAGATTAGGTTGATCTTCCCGGGATAAGCTATGGGTTCGAACGGCTCACGAACAGAATTAACGCCTTTGGTCAGGGCGTGTATTATTTAATTGACGCCTTATATCAGGGCGTTTCTTAAAAAGCGCCTTGAGAAAGGGCGTTTCGTGTTTAAAACACGCCTAAGACATGGGCGTTTACTTTACTTGCCTATTTGGTCGCGTGAGAGTTGACGACCACATGCGTGGGCGTCCTTTCTTTAGTCACGCCATATGTAGAGGCGTTTCTTTTTAAATTAACGCCTTACTCAGAGGCGTTATTTTTAATTTGTTTTATTTTGTCTAACTAACCCTATTCCTTTTATATATATTACTTCTGTAATATATATGTTTTAATTCATTTCAATTATTCATTTATTAGGGTTGCTACACCCTCCCCCACTTAAAAAGAATTTGGTCCCCAAATTCAATATATATATATTTATACACGTGGAGAGTGTAGGACATATACCTCTTAGAATAACTCGGGAAATCGTTTCTTCATAGATTCCTCGGTCTCCCATGTCGCTTCGCGTTCAGGATTCTTATTCCATTGCACCTTGATCATGGGAATAACCTTATTCCTTAGAGCTCGTATTTCTCGATCTAATATCTTCAAGGGCCTCTGTTCATATGTGAGATCTTTCTGGATCACCAGATCTCCATGCTCAATAATATGTGACGGATCGTGCACATACTTCTTCAACATAGATATGTGAAATACATTGTGTACCTCGGACAACTGAGGAGGCAACGCGATGCGATAAGCAACCTCGCCAACTCTTTCGAGTACCTCAAATGGTCCGATGAATCTTGGCGTAAGCTTGCCCTTAACACCAAATCTTCGTATGCCACGTCCAGGGGATATTTTAAGAAATACATGATCTCCGATTTGGAATTCAAGATCTCTTCTTCTTGTATCTGCATAAGTCTTTTGTCTGGTCTGAGCAACTTGTAATCTTTCTCTGATTACCTGTATCTTCTCAGTTGTATCCCTTACCATGTCTGGACCTAATAGTTGTTTCTCTCCAACTTCGTTCCAACATATGGGAGATCGGCAACTCCTTCCGTATAAGGCTTCGAAAGGTGCCATTTGGATACTAGCTTGGTAGCTATTATTATATGCAAATTCAACTAAAGGTAAGTGGTCATGCCAGCTTCCTCCAAAGTCAATAATGCATGCTCTCAGCATATCTTCAACAACTTGATTAGCTCGCTCGGTCTGACCATCCGTTTGTGGGTGAAAAGCAGTACTAAAGTTGAGCCTTGTCCCCAACGAATGTTGTAATCCCTTCCAAAAATGAGAAGTAAAACGGGGATCCCTATCAGACACGATTGAGACAGGAATTCCATGTATCCTGACTATTTCTTTAATGTATAGTGCAGCTAGCACATCAATCGACCATCGGCTTTTGATTGGCAAGAAATGTGCCGATTTAGTCAATCGGTCAATGATAACCCAGATTCCATCATGTCCTCCTTTAGATTTAGACAAACCCATGATGAAGTCCATACCAATATCCTCCCATTTCCACTTAGGAATATCTAGAGGATGTAGTTTTCCCGCAGGCTTTTGGTGTTCCGCCTTGACCTGTTGGCATGTGAGACAGCGTGATACATAGTCCGCTATTTCTCTTTTCATATTGGGCCACCAAAAGTTCCTCTTTACATCTTGGTACATTTTAGTTGATCCAGGATGAATAGTGTATCTTGACCTGTGAG
The DNA here is from genome assembly GCA_022559845.1 of Amorphophallus konjac. NCBI lineage: Eukaryota > Viridiplantae > Streptophyta > Magnoliopsida > Alismatales > Araceae > Amorphophallus > Amorphophallus konjac. The sequence goes on along the minus strand of CM040122.1, from coordinate 317,008,704 downwards.
CTTCATCTAAGATCTTCTTCTTTAATTCCGGACAATCGGGTATACAAGTTCTATCTTTGAACGATAATCTTCCATCAGAAGTTAGTTGAAAATCAGATTGTCCTTCTAATCTGCCTTTGATTTCTATTAACATAGGATCATCATCCTGAAGTGTTCGTATCTCAGATAACAAATCTGACTGTATGCTTACATGGGATAGTGTGACCAATTTGGATTCCGTGTCCAAGCTTATATTGAGCTCGGAGAATTGTTCAAGTAACCTCCATTCTTGTATCATACAATTTGCTATCTTTGCTCTCGGCTTTCGACTAAGGGCATCAGCCACATAATTACCCTTTCCGGGATGGTATTGTATACTGAAGTCGAAGTCCTTGAGATATTCTAGCCAACGTCTTTGTCTCATGTTCAGCTCCTTTTGTGAAAATAGATATTTGAGACTTTTGTGATCGGAGTATACAGTAAACTGTACCCCATAGAGATAGTGTCTCCATATCTTTAGGGCAAATACTACCGCGGCCAATTCCAAGTCATGGACGGGGTAATTCTCCTCATGCTTCTTCAGTTGACGAGAAGAGTATGCTATGACCTTCCCATGTTGCATTAGAACACATCCGAGGCCAATGCCAGAAGCATCAGTGTAGACCTCGAATTTCTCTCCTTCAATTGGTAGGGCTAAGACCGGAGCTGTGGTGAGATGATCCTTGAGAGTTTGGAAACTGCTTTCACATTCCTCACTCCATTCATATCGGATCTCCTTACGAGTTAATCTTGTAAGTGGTACGGCGATCTTAGAGAAATCTTTGATAAATCGCCGATAATAGCCTGCAAGACCTAAGAAACTTCTGATCTCGCTTGCATTAGTGGGTCTCTCCCAGTTTCTCACAGCTTCAACTTTTGACGGATCCACAGATAAACCGTCCTTGGATATGACATGTCCGAGAAAAGCCACTTCTTCAAGCCAGAACTCGCATTTGCTGAGTTTAGCATATAATTGATTTGTCCTCAAGACTTGCAATGCAATCCTCAAATGCTCTTCATGTTCTTCCTTAGTCTTAGAATATATCAATATATCATCGATGAAGACTACTATGAATTGATCCAAGTAAGGCCTGAATATGCTATTCATTAACTGCATAAAGGCAGCAGGGGCATTTGTTAGTCCAAAAGGCATAACAACAAATTCGTAATGGCCATACCTGCTTCTGAATGCGGTCTTGTGAATGTCATCATCCTTGATCCTTAATTGATGATATCCCGACCGGAGATCAATCTTGGAGAAATATTTGGATCCTGAAATCTGATCAAACAATTCATCGATTCTCGGCAGTGGATACTTGTTCTTGATAGTAAGATGATTCAACTGTCGATAGTCAATACACAATCTCATGGATCCATCCTTCTTCTTTACAAATGAGACTAGTGCTCCCCACGGGGAAGTACTTGGTCTAATAAACCCTTTTCGGATTAGTTCCATCAACTGCTCCTTCAACTCCTTGAGTTCAGCAGGGGACATTCTATATGGTGCCTTTGAAACCGGACCAGCACCAGGGACTAAGTCGATGGTAAAGGCCACATCTCTTTGCGGGGGTAATCCCGGCAATTCTTCCGGAAATACGTCTGGGAATTCTCGTACTACTTGAACGTCTTCTATCTTGGTTTCCTTAGCTTCTTTAATAGTGACAAAAGCAAGGAAGGATACACATCCTTTCTTGACGAGCTTGCTTGCTCGAAGAGCCGAAATAAGAGGGGATTTGCTTCGACTCTTAGGACTAGTATAAGTCAGTTCCGGAAATTCCTTGAAAACAATCTTGCTATCACGGCAATCAACCGTTGCCTGGTATTTGGATAACCAATCTGCTCCTAGTATAACATCATACTCTTTTAGATCTAAGCAGATAAGATCAATAGGAAAATTCTTTCCTCGAACCAACACCTCACAGTTTTGGTAATGATGCGTGATATCCGTCTCGTTTCCGAGAGGAGTAGACAACACTATTTTCATCCATTCTGGTTCTAGAGGTAATGGGTCAGCAAACTTCTTGGAAATAATGGAATGCGATGCACCCGTATCAAATAAGACATGTGCATATTTGGAACAAATTTTTAATGTACCTTCCACCAATCCGCCTTCTTCTTCTGGTTCGGTCTCTTGGATTGCATGAAGATGCGCGTTCCTTGTCACTGGGCGTTTACCCTCACCGTCTTGGTCATTCATTAATGGACAATCGGGAATCCGATGTTCACGACTCCCACAACGGAGACATGCTCCTAATTTCCTCCAGCATTCTTCTGTTTTGTGACCAGCCTTGTCACAATGCTTGCATACTACGTTTGAAGGGGTAGTGGTGATAGAGAAAGGCTTGGATTTCTTGTACTTCTGATCTTGAGAGGAAGAACCTCCATTATTGGGCCTCTTCTTAAAGTTGGGTTTAAAAGAACCCGAACTTGTGACTTGCTCCTTTTTGTCTTTCCCACGGATCCTATCAGATAGTTCCGTGGCATCTTCAAGCAACTGAGCTCGGCGCACTATTTCAGTATAAACTTGAATATCCATAGGCGCCAGTTGAGTAATGTAGTGGGGCCTAAGCCCATTAAGAAATCTACGGGCTTTCATCTTTTCCGTGCCAATTAAATGCTTAGCATATCTAGACAGTCTAGAGAACTGTGCTTCATAATCAGCCACCGATAAAGATCTTTGCTTTAATGCGGCAAATTCGGCGGCCTTCCTTTCCTGGACCCTATCAGAGAAATATTTGGCGTTGAAATATTCAACGAATTCACCCCATGTAACTTGAGTTGGGTCAATAGTAGCTTCAATCGACTCCCACCAGCATCTAGCATCCTTTTCTAACTGGAAAGTAGCTAATAAGACTTTGTCCTGATCCGTGCATTGCATGACACGGAATATACGTTCAATCTCCCGAACCCAATGCTCGGCATCGTCTGGATCGGTCGATCCCATGAACTTCGGGGGATTCATATTCTTGAATGCTTGGTGTAAGCTTCCAGCTCGTGGAGCACCACCTTGTGCTACCTGTTGTAGCACTTGGGTCATCCCTTGAAGGGTACGCTGCATGTTGCGCCATTGAGCACGTTCGGCAGCCATTATCCTACAATTACAATAGCTATGTTAGTATTATATCACTATGATCTTATAAAGGACTCATTGATCATTTAACCCTTGGTTCTACCCACTCTCACTTGGTTAAAGGTTTTGAAACCTATCCTTGGACTTGGGTTTCCTAGGAATTGAATACCTTAGGCTCTGATACCACAAAGACTGTCACGCCCCGAGCGCGGAAGATACCCGGAGAAGCGCGACGTGTCTATATCAATCATGTCAATCAGAGTGGTCGTGTATTCGACACAAAGACAGAGATGCGCAAAATAGCAAGATAACCCAATCCTTTATTTCATAATGGATAGACTATTACAAATCCAATACTCTGTTAAATAAAAAGGAAAAGAATACATAGTTGACTCAAGAAACTATGGAAAAGACTAGACGACACTTGTAGAAGCTCTATCACTTTCACTCTTGACCATTCCCATCCGATTGACTTCCATCGTCGTCGGACTTACCTGAAAAGTAGAAAGGGACAAACGGAATGAGCGAACGCTCAGTAGGAAATTATATCTCAAGTACTAGCAAGTGGTTTAAGTAATTACATTTTCATGGATGCAATAAAGCTATGCATGCTCGCATGAAACGACAAGATAGAAAGAATGTAATATCAAGAAAATAAGATGAACTTAGTCATGAACTTCCAACAAGATAACAAGTTTATTCGAGATATTCAAGCAAGTACATTTAACAAGTCATGTCAAGAACTTTGGCTATCATGTATCAAGCAAGTAAATTACCCTTTTTCGGGCCACGCATTTCATTTCATGTCAAGTACGAGTCAAGTACAAGATGTGTGTGGAATGTCCAATCAAGCAAGTCAAGTACTCGGTATAATGCCAGATACCTTATCATTTTAACTCCCATGGGCACAAGTACTTTCGGGTGCTCCTCCCAGGACCAGATCGGGCCCTATATGCGCAGGCATTTATCATGTGTTTTGACATCCACTCTTGTTTATATAGCCAATATAGAATTTCAATAATCAAGCTTGTAGATACGTATGACAACTTTGATAGAATAGAGTCCAAAATATGACAAAGGACATAGAATGGCGATAATAACGGTATAATCACGAGTTCGATAAAACTAGGTAGAATATGGTTCCCTTAACTTAGGTACCATGACAAATCAATATGGACATTCTTTATATAGAATTGAGGTCCACATGAACATTAGATCAAGCAAGATACCCTCATTCTTATCATAGAATTGGGGTTTACAAGAATGACACGATATGGCATGATATCATCATCCCATCAAGAATTTCTTATGATATACTCTTTGTATAATCATAAGGGCCGGTATACCATGTTTCTTTAGATTGACATGGCAAGGATCGTGTAATGGGTTTTTAGGGTACAACCAGCTCAGTCGGCCTTGAGGGAATCCAAGGCTACGAGGAGTCTTACGGAGGTCTCTATGACTAACTCGCTAGTCCAAAGGAACGGAATGTCCAATGGAGAGCTTGTATGTCAATGAGAGTTGAGTGTGATCGATAAATCAACATGAAACGTGGGACTATACTCACGGAGTGGAGAATAGTGCCGATATATATATATATATATATGTATAATATGAAACCATCGGTAATAGAATCAGGATAAAATCAGTTTACAGTAAAATAACGACTTAAGTAAAGTCGTGTATTGAATAATTAACGCCTAACAGAAGGGCGTTTACATGTATTGCCAATTTGCAGAATTTCCATTATTTCATTAATTTATCAAAAACACGCCTTTCCTGGGGGCGTTTCTTCAAAGTTGACGACTGCAGAGGCAGGCGTCTCATCATTTACATATTCGACAGGATATAATTATTCTCAGAAATTTATCAAAAATGCGCCCTTGGAAGGGGCGTTACTTTCTAATTCCATTTTACAGAATATGTGAATTTCAGGATTTTAGCAGATACACGCCCTAGGAAGGGGCGTTACTTTTCAAATTCATGCCTTGTACTGGGGCGTTAGAATATGGAAAACGACTTTGTCCGAGTCGTGAATTTCAAGGGATTTACGATAAATAATATTTCGAGAGACAGGAGACATGTCATGGCAGTAAAATTTAACAGGAATTCACAGAGTCATGCAAGATATAAAAAAATCAATATTTCATATGTATTGTAATTTTTAAACAGGATCAATTATTAATCACATGCGATTCTTATGAAATTAACGCCTGCGTAGAGGGCGTCAAATATTAAATTGACGACCACTAGCATGGTCGTTTCTTTTAAATTAGCGCCCTAATCAAGGGCGTTTCTTTCAAAATATTTCAGAAAACGCATGAAAACTATAATAATCATATGCATGACATGCTTATATATATATATATCTTGTATTAATTTCATTTGGGCTACAGTAACTTGAGAAAACCTACCTTAAAAATAGATTTGGAGATGACCGGTGAATAACTTGAGAAGAACACCTTGGACAGGAAGAAGGAAGATTTTAGTTGATGAATATGACGGAGATGATAGCCTTCAATCAACCTGTAGGAAAAGAGAGGAAGGAATATGAAGATATGAAATCAATCTTCACAGGTATATGGTGAAGAACATACCTTGTTCTTTCACGTACGCCACCTTACAGACCTATAACAGAATCAGATGAAGAACATTAGTTCTTCATGTAATAGAAGCAGAAAAATAAAAGAATAGAGGAACCGTTTTTTTCTTCACGTACCTAGCAGCAGACGTTCGATCAAATGGGTTTTAGGGTTCGATCGAACATGTTATTTATAGGATTTTGGAAGTCCTAACAAGAGTAGTGTTTGATTGAGGGTAATATATCCCTAATAGAGTCCTTACTCTAATAGACACTTACTAGATTAGGTTGATCTTCCCGGGATAAGCTATGGGTTCGAACGGCTCACGAACAGAATTAACGCCTTTGGTCAGGGCGTGTATTATTTAATTGACGCCTTATATCAGGGCGTTTCTTAAAAAGTGCCTTGAGAAAGGGCGTTTCGTGTTTAAAACACGCCTAAGACATGGGCGTTTACTTTACTTGCCTATTTGGTCGCGTGAGAGTTGACGACCACATGCGTGGGCGTCCTTTCTTTAGTCACGCCGTATGTAGAGGCGTTTCTTTTTAAATTAACGCCTTACTCAGAGGCGTTATTTTTAATTTGTTTTATTTTGTCTAACTAACCCTATTCCTTTTATATATATTACTTCTGTAATATATATGTTTTAATTCATTTCAATTATTCATTTATTAGGGTTGCTACACGAAAAAGGGTAATTTACTTGCTTGATACATGATAGCCAAAATTCTTGACATGACTTGTTAAATGTACTTGCTTGAATATCTTGAGTATCTTGTTGAAAGTTCATGATTAGTTCATCTTATTCTTTGATATTACATTCTCTCCATCTTGTCGTTTTATGCGAGCATGCATAGCTTTATTGCATTCATGAAATATGTAAGTACTTAAACCCCTTGCTAGTACTTGAGATATAATTTCCTACTGAGCGTTCGCTCATTCCGTTTGTCCCTTTTTACTTTTCAGGTAAGTCCGACGACGATGGAAGTCAATCGGATGGGAATGGTCAAGAGTGAAAGTGATAGAGCTGCTCTAGTGTCATCTAGTCTTTTCTATAGTTTCTTGAGTCGAATATGTATTCTTTTCCTTTTTATTAAACAGAGTATTGAATTTGTAATAGTCTATCCATTATGAAATAAAGGATTGGGTTATCTTGCTATTTTGCGCATCTCTGTCTTTGTGTCGAATACACGACCACTCTGATTGACATGATTGATATAAACTCGTCACGTGTCTCCGGGTATCTTCCGCGCTCGGGGCGTGACAGTTTTTGTGGTATAAGAGCCTAAGGTATTAAATTCCTAGGAAAAACCCAAGTCCAAGGATAAGTTGAACGTTTTACCAAGTGAGATTGGGTAGAACCAAGGGTTAAGAGTCAATGAGTCTTTTAATAAGATCACAGTGATATAATACTAACGTTGCTATTGTAATTGTAGGATAATGGCTGCCGAACGTGCTCAATGGCGCAACATGCAGCGTACCCTCCAAGGGATGACTCAAGTGCTACAACAGGTAGCACAAGGTGGTGCTCCACGAGCTGGAAGCTTACACCAAGCATTTAAGAGTATGAATCCCCCGAAGTTCATAGGATCGACCGATCCGGACGATGCCGAGCATTGGGTTCGGGAAACCGAATGCATATTTCGTGTCATGCAATGCACGGATCAGGACAAAGTTCTATTAGCTACATTCCAGTTAGAGAAAGATGCTAGATGCTGGTGGGAGTCTATTGAAGCAACCATCGATCCTACTCAAGTAACATGGGAAGAATTTGTGGAATACTTCAATGCTAAATATTTCTCGGACCGAGTCCAAGAAAAGAAGGCTGAAGAATTCACTGCATTAAAGCAACGATCTTTATCATTAGCAGATTATGAAGCTCAGTTCTCCAGGTTGTCTAGATATGCTAATCATCTTATTAGCACGGAGAAGATGAAAGCTCGTAGATTTTTTAATGGGCTTAGGCCCCACTATATTACTCAATTGGCGCCTATGGACATCCAAGTTTATTCTGAAATAGTGCGCCGAGCTCAATTACTTGAAGATGCCACGGAACTATCTGATAGGATCCGTGGAAAAGATAAGAAGGAGCAAGTCACAGGTTCGGGTTCTTTTAAACCCAACTTTAAGAAGAGGCCCAATAATGGAGGTTCATCCTCTCAAGATTCCAAGTTCAAGAAATCCAAGCCCTTCTCTATCACCACTACCCCTTCAAATGTAGTGTGTAAGCATTGTGACAAGGCTGGTCACAAGACAGAAGAATGCTGGAGGAAGTTAGGAGCATGTCTCCGTTGTGGAAGACGTGAGCATCGGATTCCCGACTGTCCGTTACTTAATGACCAAGCCGGAGACGGTAAGCGCCCGGTGACAAAGAACGCTCGACTTCATGCAATAAAGGAGACCGAGCAAGAAGAAGGTGGACTGGTAGAAGGTACATTGACAGTTTGTTCCAAAAGTGCTTATGTCTTATTTGATACGGGTGCATCGCATTCCATTATTTCTAAGAAGTTTGCCGACCCGTTACCGTTAGAACCAGAATGGATAAAAATAGTTCTAACTACTCCTCTTGGAAGTGAAAATGATATTACTCATCACTACCAAAACTGTGAGGTAATGGTTCAAGGTAGGAATTTACCTATAGATCTCATATGCCTTGATCTAAAGGAGTATGATGTTATATTGGGAGCGGACTGGTTATCCAAATACCAGGCAACAGTTGATTGCCGCAATAGCCAAATTGCTTTCAAAGATTTTCCAGAATTAGTCTTTACTCGCCCCAAGAGTCGGAGCAAATTCCCTCTTATTTCGGCTCTTCGAGCAAGCAAGCTCGTCAGGAAAGGATGTGTATCCTTCCTTGCTTTTGTCACTGTTAAAGAAGCTAAGGAAACCAAGATAGAAGACATTCAGGTAGTGCAAGAATTTCCAGACGTATTTCCGGAAGATTTCCCGGGATTACCCCCTCAAAGAGAAGTGGCCTTCACCATTGACTTAGTCCCTGGTGCTGGTCCTGTTTCAAGGGCACCCTATAGGATGTCACCTGCTGAGCTCAAAGAGTTGAAGGAGCAGCTAATGGAACTAATTCGAAAAGGGTTTATTAGACCAAGTACTTCCCCGTGGGGAGCACCAGTCTTATTTGTGAAGAAGAAGGACGGATCCATGAGATTGTGCATCGACTATCGACAGTTGAATCATCTCACTATCAAGAACAAGTATCCACTGCCGAGAATCGATGAGTTATTTGATCAGATTTCAGGATCCAAATATTTTTTCAAGATTGATCTCAGGTCAGGATATCATCAGTTAAGAATCAAGGATGATGACATTCATAAGACTGCATTCAGAAGCAGGTATGGCCATTACGAATTTGTTGTTATGCCTTTTGGACTAACAAATGCCCCTGCTGCCTTTATGCAGTTAATGAATAGCATATTCAGGCCTTACTTGGATCAATTCATAGTAGTCTTCATTGATGATATATTGATATATTCCAAGACTAAGGAAGAACATGAAAAGTATTTGAGGATTGCATTGCAAGTCTTGAGGATAAATCAATTATATGCAAAACTCAGCAAGTGTGAATTCTGGCTTGAAGAAGTGGCTTTTCTAGGACATGTGGTTTCAAAAGATGGATTATCAGTAGATCCGTCAAAGGTCGAAGCTGTGAGAAATTGGGAAAGACCCACTAATGCAAGCGAGATCAGAAGTTTCTTAGGTCTTGCATGCTATTATCGGTGATTCATCAAAGATTTCTCTAAGATCGCCGTGCCCCTTACAAGGTTAACTCGCAAGGAGATCCGATATGAATGGAGTGAGGAATGTGAACGAAGTTTCCAAACTCTCAAGGATCATCTCACTACAGCTCCGGTCTTAGTTCTACCAATAGAAGGAGAAAAATTCGAGGTTTACACTGATGCTTCTGGCATTGGCCTCGGATGTGTCCTAATGCAACAAGGAAAGGTCATAGCATACTCTTCACGTCAACTGAAGAAGCATGAGGAGAATTACCCCGTCCTTGACTTAGAACTGGCCGCGGTGGTATTTGCACTGAAGATATGGAGACACTATCTCTATGGAGTACAGTTCACTGTATACTCCGATCACAAGAGTCTCAAATATCTATTTTCACAGAAAGAGCTAAACATGAGACAAAGACGCTGGCTAGAATACCTCAAGGACTTCGACTTCAATATACAATATCATCCTGGAAAGGGTAATTATGTTGCTGATGCCCTTAGTCGAAAGCCGAGAGCAATGATAGTCAATTGTATGATACAAGAATGGAGGTTACTTGAACAATTCTCCGAGCTCAATATAAGCTTGGACACGGAATCCAAATTTGTCACATTATCTCATGTAAGCATACAGTCAGACTTATTATCTGAGATACAAACACTTCAGGATGATGATCCTATATTAGTGGAAATCAAAGGCAGATTAGAAGGACAATCTGATTTTCAACTAACTTCTGATGGAAGATTATTGTTCAAAGACAGAACTTGTATACCAGATTGTCCAGAATTAAAGAAGAAGATCTTAGATGAAGCTCACAGATCAAGGTACACTATTCATCCAGGATCAACCAAAATGTACCAAGATGTAAAGAGGAACTTTTGGTGGCCCAACATGAAAAGAGAAATAGCGGACTATGTATCACGCTGTCTCACATGCCAACAGGTCAAGGCAGAACACCAAAAGCCTGCTGGAAAACTACATCCTCTAGATATTCCTAAGTGGAAGTGGGAGGATATTGGTATGGACTTCATCATAGGATTATCTAAATCAACAGGAGGACACGATGGAATCTGGGTTATCATTGACCGATTAACTAAATCGGCGCATTTCTTGCCAATAAAAAGCCGATGGTCAATTGATGTGCTAGCTGCACTATACATCAAGGAAATAGTCAGGATACATGGAATTCCTGTCTCAATCGTGTCTGACAGAGATCCCCGTTTTACTTCTCATTTTTGGAAGGGATTACAACATTCGTTGGGAACAAGGCTCAACTTTAGTACTGCTTTTCACCCACAAACGGATGGTCAGACCGAGAGAACTAATCAGGTTATTGAAGATATGCTTAGAGCATGCATTATTGACTTTGGAGGAAACTGGCATGGCCACTTGCCTCTAGTTGAATTTGCATATAACAACAGCTACCAAGCTAGTATCCAAATGGCACCTTTCGAAGCTTTATATGGAAGGAGTTGCCGATCACCCTTATGCTGGAATGAAGTTGGAGAGAAACAACTGTTAGGTCCAGACATGGTAAGGGATACAACTGAGAAGATACAAGTAATCAGAGAAAGATTACAAATTGCTCAGACCAGACAAAAGGCTTATGCAGATACAAGAAGAAGAAATCTTGAATTCCAGGTTGGAGATCATGTATTTCTCAAGATATCACCTGGACGTGGCATACGAAGATTTGGTGTTAAGGGCAAGCTTACGCCAAGATTCATCGGACCATTTGAGATACTCGAAAGAGTTGGCGAGGTTGCTTATCGCATCGCATTGCCTCCTCAATTGTTCGAGGCACATAATGTATTTCACATATCTATGTTGAAGAAGTATGTGCACGATCCATCGCATATTATTGAACATGGAGATCTGGTGATCCAGAAAGATCTCACATATGCACATAAGCCTATGAAGATCTTAGATCGTGAAATACGAGCTCTAAGGAATAAGGTTATTCCCATGCTTAAGGTACAATGGAATAAGAATACTGAACACGAAGTGACATGGGAGACCGAGGAATCTATGAAGAAACGATTTCCCGAGTTGTTCTAAGAGGTATATACTCTACACTCTCCGCGTGTATACATAAAATGCAATTGAATTTGGGGACCAAATTCTTTTTAAGTGGGGGAGGGTGTAGCAACCCTGATAAAATATTAATAATAATAAAGATTTTAAAAATAAATCAAATAATTAGATAAATAAAACAAAATAAAATAACGCCTCGGATAAACGCGCTATTTAAATTATAAACGCCTCTAGATAAGGCGTTATTCAAGAAGTGACGCCCTGACCACACGGCGTCAAATTCTGAACGAAAAAAATGGTAAGGCCAAGAAACGCCCCTATCTTGGGCGTGTTTTAAAACAAAGAACGCCTTCATATCAGGCGCTTCATAAGAAACGACCTGAACCAGGTCGTCAATTCAGGAATCGACGCCCTGACCTAGGTCGTTAATTCCATTCGAGTTCCGTTCGACACGGGAGCTTATCCAGGGTAATGGATAAGTATTAGAAAGAGTTAAAAGGTGGTAATGACTCTATCATGGAAGTATTACTTCCACTAGAACTCTCACCCCATTAGGATTTCCCTAGATCCTATAAATACCCTTGACAGTCAAACCCTAAACCTATTTGATCGATCGTCTGCTACGGTGAGTAAAGAACTGAACGTTCTTTTCTTCCTATTTAATGTCAAATGAAGAGTTACTAACTCTTCATCTCTTTCTCTTCTTTACAGGTTAGGAAAAGCACCTACGTACGTGAAGAACAAAGGTGATGTTCTTCTTTCTTTTACCTTCGGTCAGGAAGTATGAAGAAATACTAATATTTCTTCTTCTATTCTCGTAGGAATTACAGGACCGAAGAACAAGAGCTCCTCTTCTCACGGATCAAATCATCAAATTATCAAAAGGTAGGTTTTCTCAAGTTACTGTAGCCCAAATAAAGTAATTCAAGATAAATATATGTATATCAGCATGACATGCATACAGTTTATATAGTTTTATTGTGTTTTCTGCAATATTTTGAAAGAAACGCCCCTGTCAAGGGCACTATTTTACAAGATACGACCCTCACAAGGTCGTTAATTCAAAAATCTACGCCTTGTATACAGGCGTTAATTTCATGAAAATCACATGTAATTAAATTGTTCATGTTTAAAAATCCATAAATATGAAATATCGAATGCATGACTCTCCCTGTGAAATTCTTCCTGTCATGACTATATAATTACCATCCTGTACATTGATTATTGTGAAAATTCTGGCTGTTCGTGTCAATTACTGCAATTTCTTGAATTCACGACCGTGTCTAGGTCGTCTTTCACTGTACTAACGCCCGATACTAGGGCATGAATTGAAAAGTAACACCCCTTCATAGGGCGCGTTTCTGTTAAATTCCCGAATAATATATTCTGTAAAAATAAGAATTTAATGATTAACGCCCCTGCCAAGGGCACGTTTTTGATAATTTCTGAAAATAAATATGTTCTGTAAAATATTGTAAATAAAAAGACGCATGCTACGGTAGTCGTCTCATTGCAAAGAAACGCCTCTGACCATGGCGCGTTTTAGATAAATTACTGAATTATTAAAAATTCTGCAAAATGGAAACATATGTAAACGCCCTTCTGTTAGGCGTTAATTACTTGATAAATGACCTTACTTAAGTCGTTATTTTACTGTAAACTGATTTTTACTGTTTCTGTTAACCGATGGTTTCATATGTTTATATAATATATATCGGCACTATTCTCCACTCCGTGAGTATAGTCCCACGTTTCATGTTGCTTCATCGATCACACTCAACTCTCATTGACATACAAGCTCTCCATTGGACATTCCGTTCCTTTGGACTAGCGAGTTAGTCATAGAGACCTCCGTAAGACTCCTCATACCTTGGATTCCCACAAGGTCGACTGAGCTGGTTGTACCCTAAAAACCTATTACCCAATTAATGCCATGTCAATCTAAAGAAACATGGTATACCGGCCCTTATGATTATACAAAGAGTATATCATAAGAAAATTCTTAATGGGATGATGATATCATGCCATATCATGTCATTCTTGTAAACCTCAATTCTATGATAAGAATGAGGGTATCTTGCTTTGATATAATGTTCATATGGACTAAATTCTATATATAGAATGTCCATATCGATTTGTTACCTAAGTTAAGGGAACCTAATTCCACCTAGTTTCATCGATAGTCGTGATTACACCGTTATTATCGCCAATCTATGTCCTTTGTCATATTTTGGACTCTCTTCTGTCAAAGTTGTCATACGTGTCTACAAGCTTGATGATTGAAATTCTATATTGGCTATATAAACAAGAGTGGATGTCAAAATACATGATAAATGCCTGCGCATATAGGGCCCGATCTGGTCCTGGGAGGAGCACCCGAAAGTACTTGTGCCCATGGGAGTTAAAATGATAAGGTATGTGGCATTATACCGAGTGCATGACTAGCTTGATTGGACATTCCACACACATCTTGTACTTGAATCATACTTGACTTGATATGAAATGCGTGGCCCGAAAAAGGGTAATTTGCTTGCTTGATACATGATAGCCAAAATTCTTGACATGACTTGTTAAATGTACTTGCTTGAATATCTTGAGTATCTTGTTGAAAGTTCATGATTAATTCATCTTATTCTTTGATATTACATTCTCTCTATCTTGTCGTTTTATGCGAGCATGCATAGCTTTATTGCATTCATGAAATATGTAATTACTTAAACCCCTTGCTAGTACTTGAGATATAATTTCCTACTGAGCGTTCGCTCATTCCGTTTGTCCCTTTTTACTTTTCAGGTAAGTCCGACGACGATGGAAGTCAATCGGATGGGAATGGTCAAGAGTGAAAGTGATAGAGCTGCTCTAGTGTCATCTAGTCTTTTCTATAGTTTCTTGAGTCGAATATGTATTCTTTTCCTTTTTATTAAACAGAGTATTGGATTTGTAATAGTCTATCCATTATGAATTAAAGGATTGGGTTATCTTGCTATTTTGCGCATCTCTGTCTTTGTGTCGAATACATGACCACTCTGATTGACATGATTGATATAAACTCGTCACGCGTCTCCGGGTATCTTCCGTGCTCGGGGCGTGACAGAAAAGGATATTCATCACCTGAAGGGACGGAGAGGTGGTCAAGTCACTGACACGGGCCAATGTTAGCGCAAGGAAAAGGGGATGATTCCTTACCCGAATGGATGGCTCGGGCCAGGGTGAAAGGTTGTTTCATTCTTTAATGCGCCGGGGGTACCAGCTGTATGAAGGGTCTTTTAATTCCTTGGCTGGACGGAAGGTCCAAACCAGAGTGGAGAGAATTCCTTTTTTTAGTTCTCTACCCAGATGGAAGATCCGATCTGGAGTGGAGAGAATCTTTTATTCTCTAGCCGGACAGAAGGTCTGATCTAGAACGGAAGGAATCTTTTGTTCCCTAGTCGGGTAGAAGGTCCGATCTACAGTGGAGAGAATATTTTTTGCTCTCCGGCTGGACGGCAGGCCCGAGCCAAAGTGAAAGGGTCTTTTTGTTCTCTGGTCGGATGAAAGGTCTGATCTAGAGTGGAGAGAATCTTTTTATTCTACGGCAGGATGGCATGTCTGAGCCAAAGTGAAAGGATGTTTTTGTTCTCTAGCCGGACGGAAGGTCCGATCTAGAGTGGGGAGAATCTTTTTGTTCTCTGGCTGGGCGATAGGCCCGAACCAAAGTGAAAGGAATCTTTTTATTCTCTAGCGAGACAGAAGGTCCGATCTAGAGTGAAAGGATCTTTTTGTTCTGTAGTCAGACGGAAGGTCCGATCTAGAGTGGAGATAATCTTTTTGTTCTCTGGCTGGGCGGCAGGTTTAAACCAAAGTGAGAGGATCTTTTTATTCTCTAGTCAGACGGAAGGTCCGATCTAAAGTAGAGAGAATCTTTTTGTTCTCTGGCTGGGTGATAGGCTCGAACCAAAGTGAAAGGAATCCTTTTATTCTCTAGCCGGATGGAAGGCCCGATCCAGAGTGCAAGGTCTTTTTGTTCTCCAGTCGGATGAAAGGTCCGATCTAGAGTGCAAGGATCTTTTATGTTCTTCAATGCACCAGGAGTACCGACTATGAAATCCGAACCTGGGAAAATGGACTGCAAGGGCCAGAATCGGTGTCGTAGAAGTAGGCCGTGAAGGCTGAAATCGGGGAAGCAGACTACAAGAGCCGCAGTCAAGAAGCTGGCTACACAAGCCGAAATTGGGGAGCAGGCTATGAGAGCCTAGATCGGGGAAGCAGGCTGCGAAAGCCGAAGCTAGGAGATTAGCAAGCTGCAGGGGCAAGAAGTAGGCCATGAGGGCCAATATTGGGCTTTACGAGCCAGGACTGAGAAAGCAGGCTGCAGTAGCCGAAATTGAGTTTATTTATTATTATTATTATTATTTTATTCAAGCAAGCTGGCTTTCGACAGTGGGCATAACATAAGTATAAATAAGACAGCTCCCTCTACAGGGGATGGGATAGGGACATCGCCCGTAATTCACAAACGCGGTGCGGGCCACGAGGCACGACTGAGGGGTGGTGCACCCGTCAAGAGGATATCGCATGGCTTGCATGCACAGCTTCAATTCACGCATTTCACCAGAGGCAACTCTTCGCGGAGTGGAGGAGCAAACATGTGAACAAAAGGCCCTAAACATAGGGATATGTAGGTTTTCTAAGCAACACTCGAGGATTACTGTAGTGCCTACACATAGGTTTCAGGCTTTCGATTTCGGTAGCTTCGCACAGCCCCCATCTGTTTATTTTGGTAGCGAATTTCACCGTTCAGCGCGAGTCTCCTCATGTGTCTCAATGGGGATTCCCGGCTACTAGGCTTCGTCCTTATTATAATTATATTACGGATTCCACCGTTTGACGCGAGTCTCCTCTTGTGTCTCAATGGGGATTCCCGGCTATTAGGCTTCATCCTTATTGAAATTCGCTTCACCTTTTCACGCGAGTCTTCTCATGTGTCTCAATAGGGATTCTCGGCTACTCAGATTCACGCTCCTCTCTTTTTGTCTCATTTTCTCTCTCTCTCTTTTTTTAGTGGGGGTAGGCAACTTTTTCCTCACGATTACCATTCACGCGAGTGTAGAAATTCAAACATCTGTAGAGTGCTAAGAAGAAAGTCGGCCAATCCCTATGGTCGAAGACCATTGAACACATCAAGCGTGAAGTGTGGGAGTGTTACCTCAGGTTTATTTTGTGAGTTGGGCTTAGCATTTTAGCCATGACTCTTCCCCTTGACGTGTGCACTCGCCATAATTGGGTTCCCTTTGAGCATACGCCGTGACGCACGTGCATCCAGAATCGAGGCGATATTATTTAGCAAGGAAACACGGTCCTAGAAAATTCCAAGGAGGTGTGTTATTCTATATTATAGGCAAGCATGCAAGCAGGGCAGCCAAGCATTTTTTGTCTATTTTTTTCCTTTTTTGCGTAAGAACATACTATCGTTACGTATAAGTGTAGTGGTAGTAAAAGTGTTAGGGGAGCAGACCATGAAGGGCCGAAAGGATACTAGGGAAGCGGGCTATAGAAGCCGGGAGATGCTAGGAAGTAGGCTACAAGGGTCAAAGGATGCCGAGAAGCAGGCTACAAAAGACAAAGGTTGGAGGAGCAGGCATCGAGATCCAAAATTGGGAAGCATGCCACGAAGGTCAAAGAGAAGCAGGCTACAAGAGCCAGAATTGGGAAGCAGGCCACGAAGGCAAAAGGGAAGTAGGCTACGAGAGCCAGAATTGGGAAGCGGGCCGCAAGAGCCGAAATTGAGAGAGCAGGCCATAGAAGCCAAAGTATGGGAAGCGGGCGGCGAGAGGGATCCCTTTTTGTTCTCTGGTCGGGGAAAGATCCGAACCAGAGTGTAAGGATTTCTTTAATTCTCTGGCCGGGGAAGGACCCGAACCAAAGTGAAAGGGTTATTTTTGATTCTATGGCCAGGAAGGACCCGAACCAAAGTGAAAGGTTGATCCTTCGATTCTCTGGCCGGGGAAGGATCTGAACCAAAGTGAAAGGTTGATTATTTGATTCTCTGGCCAGGGAAGGATCCGAACCAAAGTGAAAGGTTGATTCTTTGATTCTCTGGCCAGGGAAGGACCCGAACCAAACTGAAAAGGATGATTCTTTAATTCTCTGGCCGGGGAAAGATCCGAACCAAAGTGGAAGGTTGATTCTTTGATTCTCTGGCTGGGGAAGAACCCGAACCAAAGTGAAAAGGTTGATTCTTTGATTCTCTGGCCGGGGAAGGAGCCGAACCAAAGTGAAAGGGTTATTTTTTGATTCTCTGGCCGGGAAAGGACCCGAACCAAAGTAGAAGGTTGATTCTTTGATTCTCTGACCGGGAAAGGATCCGAGCCAGAGTGAAAGGTTGATTCTTTGATTCTATGGCCGGGAAATGATCCGAACCAAAGTGAAAGGTTGATTATTTAATTCTCTGGTCGGGAAAGGATCCGAACCAAAGTGGAAGGTTTATTCTTTGATTCTCTGGCCAGGGAAGGACCCAAACCAAAGTGAAAGGTTGATTCTCTGGATGGGGAAGGACCCGAACCAAAGTGAAAATGTTATTTTTCGATTGGGAAGCTGTCGGCTAGGAGCCGATGATTAGGGTAGCTATCGGCTCGGAGGCCGATGATTAGAAAGCTATCGACCCAGAAGTCGATAATTGGATAGTTGTCGGCTCGGAGGCCGATGATGGAGAAGCTGCCGGCTAGAGGCCGATAATTGAATAGCTGTCGACTCGGGGGTCGATGATTGAATAGCTGTCGGCTCAGGGGCCGATGATTGAATAACTGTCGACCCGGAGGTCGATAATTGAATAGCTGTCAGCTCAGAGGCCGATGGTGTTATATCTGTCGGCTTGAAGCCCCGATGGCTGAGTATCTGTCGGATTGAAGCCCCGATGGCTGAATATCTGTCGGCTTGAAGCCCCGATGGCTGAGTATCTTTTGCATTGAAGCCCCGATGGCTGAATATCTTGTCGGTTTAGCGCCCCATCGGCGGAAGGTTTTGTCGGTTTAACACCCCGTCGGTGAAAGGTTTTTTCGGTTTAACGCTCCGTTGGTGGAAAGTTTTGTCGGTTTAACGCCCCGTTGGCAGAAGGTTTTCTCCGTTTAACGTCCCGTCGGCGAAAGGTTTTGTCGGTTTAACGCCCCGTCAGCGAAAGGTTTTGTCGATTTAACGCCCCATCGGCGGAAGGTTTTGTCAGTTTAACGCCCCGTCGGCGAAAGGTTTTCTCGGTTTAACGCCCCGTCGATGGAAGGTTTAATCGGTTTAATGCCCCATCGGCGGACCCCATCGGTGAAAGGTTTAGTCGGTTTAATGCCCCATCGGTGAAAGGTTTAGTCGGTTTAATGCCCCGTCGGTGGAAGGTTTAGTCGGTTTAACGCCCCGTCGGCGGAAGGTTTAGTTGGTTTAACGCCCCATCGGCGAAAGGTTTAGTCGGTTTAACGCCCCGTCGGCGAAAGGTTTAGTCAGTTTAACGCCCCGTCGGTGGAAGGTTTTGTCGGTTTAACACCCCGTCGGCAGAAGGTTTTGTCGGTTTAACGCCCCGCCGGCAGAAAGTTTTATCGGTTTAACGCCCCGTCGGATGAAAGTTTTGTCAGTTTAACGCCCCGTCGGTGGAAAGTTTTGTCGGTTTAACGCCCCGTCGGTAGAAGGTTTTGTCGGTTTAACGTCCCGTCGGTGAAAGGTTTTGTCGCTTTAACACCCCGTCGGTGAAAGGTTTTTGGCTTAGACGAAAGGTCATGGCACCGACCCCATGAGGAGTCTATTTGTTGGATGGCTGGAGGTAGAGGGTGAAGGACCATGTCTGTCTCAATGCTCACTTTCTTTTCTTCTCTTCTTCTTTTACGTAGGGAGGCGAGTGGAGAGACCACGTCTGCCTGATGACTGTTCTTTTCTTCTTTGCTCTTCTTTTTTTTTTTTATTGCGAAGAGGTGGGTTCAAAGACCACATCCACCTTGTGACTGTTCTTTTTGTTCTACTCTTCCTTTCTCATTGATGCCCCCGGACTGGGGTGTATTTCTCTTAACGTGCACCCAGGTTGGAGTGTAGGTTTTCTTCATCTGCCCCCTAGGTCGGGAGGTAGGCCTCTTTTCTTTTGTGCCCCCAGGCAAGGGTGTATTCTTTTGGCTTCTATGCCCCCATGGCGGGGTATAGTTCTCTTCACGTGCCCCCAGGCCGGGGTGTATTCTTTTTGGCTTCTTATGCCCCTAGGCGGGGTATGTTTCTTCTTCAAGTGCCCCTAGGCCAGGGTGTATTCTTTTATGGCTTCTATGCCCCCAGGCGGGGTGTATGTTTCCTCTTCAAATGCCCCTAGAGTGGGGGTGCGTACTTCTTTTCTTGTGCGCCCAAGGTAGGATGGGTTTCTTCTTTACGTACCCCCGAGTCGGGGTGTAACTTCATGCTTCTTATGCCCCCAGGACGGGGAGGATTCTACTTTTTTGCTTCTATGCCCCTATGGCAGGGTGTATTTGCTTCTTGTGCACCCTGGGCTGAGTGTGTTGTTTTTTTTTATGCCCCTAGGCCTGGGTGTGTTTCTCTTTTTGTGCACCCAAGGCAGGGCGTGTGTTTCTTTCTTCATGTGCCCCCTAGGCCGGGGTCAGTTCTTGTTTCGTATTCCTCATGGCAGGGTATGGTCTTTGCTTCTTATGCCCCCATGGCAGGGTGTAGTTCTTCTTCGAATGCCCCTAACCCAAGGCAGATTCTTCTGCTTCTTCTGCCCGAGGGTGGGGTATATTTCTCTTTGTATTCCCTTGAGTCGGGTGTATTTTTGTTTCATATGCCCCCATATCGGGTTATATTTCTCCCTCAAATACCCCTAAATCGGGGTGTATTCTTTGTCTCATATGTCCCCCGAGTCGGGGTGTGCTTTCCTTCTTGTGCACCCCGAGTGGAGTGTATTATGTTTCTTCTACCCCTCAAGGCGGGGTGTGTGTCTTTTCGTATATCCCTAGAGCCGGTGTAGTTTCTTCTTCAAATGCCCCAAGGTCGGGGTGTAACTTTTGCTTTATATGCCCCCGAGTCGGGGTGTATTCTCTTCATGTGCCCCTGGGCCGGGGTGCAACTCTATTTCTTCTTATGCCCCCAAGTCGGGGTAGATTATTCTCACATGCCACCGAGTCGGTATGTATTCTATTCATGTGCCCCCTAAGCGGGGTGTATCTTTTTCTTCTTATGCCCCAGACCGGGGTGGATTCTTCTTTTTCTACCCCGACACACTGGGGGATATTTGCTTCTTGTGCACCCAAAGTTGGGTGTATTACTACTTTTGATGCCCCCAAGGTGGGGTGTATTGCTGCTTCTGATGCCCCCAAGGTGGGGTGTACGTTTATTCTTCAGATCCTCGTAAGCTGGGGTGCATTCTTTACGGCTTCTATGCCCCCGTGGTGGGGTATGTTGCTTCTTCAAATGCCCTTGAGTCGGGGTGTATTCTTTTGTTTCTTACACCCTTATGGCGGGGTGGATGAATGCTCTCTTCTAGATTCGTGGCCGTGCTTGGCCACATTGCTATAAAGCATTCCCTACAGCGGGGAGGAGTTTGTCAAGATAAAGTTGCGGCTTGTTGGATCTTCGAGCAGTCACTCGAGGGGCCGTCTTATGCTAGATAGGGGCAGCATGAAGGTGGAACGGGCCAGGGCATTGCACCATGGACTTGGACCCTCCTAGAGTCAGGCGGGATGCTGGCCTCTTCTTGTCCTTTTGGTCGGTGATGTTTGCCAATTTTTTCTTTTTGTCCTTTCTTTTCTTCTCTTCTTTTTTTGTGTAATAGACCAAAGGTGGGTGCGTAGGAGAGCGCTCACCCCCTCAGGGAGGGGATGAGTGGTTCGCTCCACCGCATCAATCCCACAGTGGTAATCTTTATTCAGCATGGGTCTCGACGGATATGGCCATACAACCCTCTCTCGTCGATTCTTTCTCTTCCCTTTTTGTTTCTTTCTTCTTTTCTTCTCTTCTTCTTTTCTTCTTTTCTTCTTACGGGAAGGGGGTTTGGTTTCTCCTCCCTTCTTCTCTCTTTCTCTTCTCTCCTTTTTTGGCGGCCTTCATGATTCATGGAAGCTGTAGGTGCCTCGGAGTAGCATCTTTGAGGCCACAAAACATTTTTGCCTGGTCCGACTTTTCTCCCAATAGGGCTAGCGAAGGCAACACCTGCAATTCATCAAAGGAGGCAAACATCGTTTATTAGGAGGCCAAGAGGCCCCGAATCCTGGCGAAGAGATGAAGGGTGGTTTAGTCCCATCGGGCGTGCCAGACTTGTGGACGCACTTTTCGACACGCTCATTTATTTGTTCTTTAAGTTGATTTATTTGGTGGGTTTATTCGTTTATTAAGTGCATGGGCGTGCCAGTCATAAAGTGAGGATTTATTATGCACTCGATCTGACTAATCAGACGATTGTGTGGTTCGTGTCGGGACCAAAACCCGCCGCGCCATAAAGGTCACAACGTCATTTACATCCCCTCGAAGAGGGGAAAATCCTTGATTGATTGCTAGGAAAAGGGGCCTCATGGCCAGAAAATTAATTGCATAAAAACCTATTAAGAAATGCTGAAGTCCTCGTACGAGGGTGTGAAGAAAGTATCTGAGCTCATGTCGGTCATGTGTTGACCATTTAATGTTAGGACGAATGTCTGGCTTGAGAATAGCATAATCGTCGCGGGAAGACCGGAACATGTGTACGTCGGGATACGACAAATTTATTGTTCAAAGGAAGAGGAAACGTTTAGTTAAATCTCGGTTAGAGTGGTCAGAAACTGATAAGTTTGTCGGCCCGGTGCAAGATCAAGCTACGACCATACTGCGGTGGGCCCCCCACGGTCGAAGTCGGGCTCGCGTGGGAATCGTTAATATTTCCGGTGCCGAGGGGGCAATGGGAGTGTCATGCCCCGATGCGAAATATCGAGACTGGCAGTAGAATGAGTAATTATAATAATAATATGTTTATTCTACACATGATATGTTAAAGTTAAAAGATCACATATCACCATAAATAGAAACTGCTCCATTCATTAAATAGCACATAACCAAACCATGTTCCAAACTACAAAGATTTCACTTGACATAATCTTTGACAACATCCACTCAACACTATTACATTGGCTAACTTCAGATTACAACTCTTCCAAAATACTCTTAAATACAAATAGACTCCACAACTAGAACTAGTTTCACAGGCTTCTATCAGGTTCACTCCACGGTCGTCACTCTTGCCCGTTCCAATCAGATTGCGAGTCCTCACCTGAGCTACCTGAAAAAGGGGGGGAAAAACTAGGTGAGCGAACGCTCAGTAGGTAATAACAGGCAAGTTTAAGTAATTAACCAATTGAATTGCATGTTTGAGCGCGCAAATAAAGAACGAAAGAAAATAACTATGCAACAAAATAATGAAAAGAAGGCAAGAATATGATATAACCAAGAATTTGGCCAACAAGCAAGATCTAACCAAGTCAAGAGAATTCAAGTAAGAGATTATTGTCTTAGACATCACACTAAGCATGCACTCAGTGCAATGCTTCACCATGTCATTCAAACTCCCCGGGGCACAAGTACTTTTCGAGTGCTCCTCCCAGGACCAGACCGGGCCCTTATGATGCGTTGGCATTGATTTGTTGGATCCAAGATCCCAAGTTATGTCTAGACATTAATCAAGTTAAATGGCCAATACTCCAAGATATGGAACTTACCAAAGTTTCAAGGGTAAGTTGAAGAAGACATCATGTCTGGAAAGTTCAAGTTATCAAGAACCAATCAGGTCCTTGGATTCAACACGAAAAATCACGGAAATCACTTCTGGATGATAAGCGGTCAGAACAGGGCCGCTTAAGCAATGCACGGTCTAAACTGGACCGTTCAGGATAGAGATGGCTTAGGACTAGCCATACCGAAGTCAAGGATACACGGTCCATGTAGGGCCGCTCGAGTAATTGAACGGTTGAAAATGGGCCGCTCAAGACTAGTAGAGCTGGAAGCCCAAGAACAAGATAAACGGTCCATATAGGGCCGTCCAACAGACAGACGGTCCAATAAGACCCGCGCTATAACATGGGCGGTTCCAGTAGGTCTGTTCCACTTAAACAACTAGGAGTCTACCCAAACGGGCTCCGGGCTGCCATAAGTGGGGCAGAACTGAACCAGGGTCCAGCCCACTCTCCACTGGTCAACCTAGGGCATATTGGGTCGATCCAAACACAAATTGGTCGAAGATAGATCAAGGTTAAACGACCAATGTAAGTGGCACTTGGCCAGGGATGTACGGTTCGTTATGGGCCGCCCAATAAGATGAATGGTCCCTTAAGGGTCGCGCAACTCTCAGAGGGTCCAAGTCGAGCTGTGACTTACAATACGATAGTTCAATCGATTCGATCACGTACACAGGTTCAGGTCTTGATGGTACAACCTGCCCGGCGTCCTAGTGGAAATCCCAGGCTCACGGGGGCTTACGGAGGTCCCGTAATGAAGGTCCTAGTCCGACGGAAGGAATATCCGGCGAAGAGTCCCAAACATTACATGGAAATAGGGTTAACAAAACATCGAAAACCAGTGAGACGGTCAGTCAATCCTACCGGAGTAGAACGACTGTCATACAACCCTAATAAATTTTTCAATTTAATGATGAGTCACGATTAATATTAACATTGAAAAAGATGATCCAAGGTCAAGATGAATAAATCAGCAAGATTTATAATCATTACTGTTATAATTTTCCAGAATTTTTATGCATGTTGCTAACTTACATTTAACCACTAATCTACCATAATAAATCATGCGAAAAAGATAACTTGATAAATTCTGTAAAGATGGACGGTCCAGTTTGGACTTTTCATCCTCCTCAGCGGTCGCACGACAGGCCGTTTATGCCCCTCAGGTCATAAGACCTTCTGGAGATGCGCGGTCTATAATGAGCCGCTGGAGAAGACGAACGGTCAATAACTGGCCGCCTGACAGAAGGGCGGTCTAGGTGAAGCCGCTCTTCCCAGAAACATAACACGAACCAGAGAATATAAACGGTCAGTAACATGCCGTCTAACTAGGTTGGGCGGTCTATCACGAGACCGTACAAGTCAAAAAATGCTCAAGTCCCCTTTTCGCCCTGCTCGCCTTCGGCGAGTTGGCTAGGGTTACAAAGAATTGCTAAATACGCATAGCACAGAGCATAATAATTAGGGCTTTTGGATTCAAAAGAAAGAGCATGAAAAGTTTTACAATAAAGCATGCTCAATTTAATGTTTAGTGCCTACAATCCATACTTAAACGAGATGGAACAAGTATAACCCTAGATATGACATGCTTCTACTAAACCCTAAAATTCTCGCATGATACTAAGTAACTTTTAGGGCTTTTGCATTCAATAGAAAGGGCACTCGATGCTAGTTCTAATCATATATAATACTTAAGGTTTGGCTTGCTATAACCTACCTTAAACGGAGGAAGAAGGAAGAAGAGGGACGACGACACGCTAAGAACACCTCACCGGTGATCGCCAGAATCTGCCCTCGTCCACGATCCTCGTCGGCCGCCACAGCACCCAAAAGAAAATAGGGTTCCTGAGGGTCATTTTTATAGGTCACACAAGGTCTAGAGTCTTCTATTCGAGGAGATAGAGTCCAATCAAGTTGGACGTGCGCGAACCGCGCGGATAGGGTTAGCCGCCGCCTTCTCACCCAAAATTCGATTTCTAGGGTTAGGGTTTCGAGGAGAACTAAGAGGGGAAACGATCTTCTCATCCTAGCCTTCCATTTGGATCCGATCTCAGCCTAAATGATCGGGTATTGGGCTCAAATTTCGCGTTCTAAGGTCCAATTAGATTAAGTGTGGATTTGGGCCTTAACTAGTTGATTTTGCCTAATTATGGATTTTATTTGGGTCGGTCACCAAAGATACTATTATTAAACATTTTATCCTCTACTAGATTCTAAATTTTCCAAATTTTTACGAAATAGTCAAAATTTAACTTATTCTATTTATTAACGATTTTCTAATTAATTTCTTATAAATTTTCTAGAAATTTTTATTTTTTAAAAAATCGGGGTATTACACCCTCCCCCACTTCAAAGAATTTGGTCCTCCAAATTCACTGCACTTCAACACAATGGGGAGTGGAACAACTCACCTAGAACAAGTCGGGATACGGCTTTCGCATGGTATCTTCTGACTCCCCAATAGCTTCTTCAGTTCCACGCCAACTCCATTGCACCTTGACCATAGGTATAGACTGGTTCCTGAGCTGTTGCTGCTTACAATCCAGAATCTTAATAGGTCTCTCTTCATAAGTCAAATCCTCCTTTAACTCAAGATCCGCATGCTGAATGACATGAGTAGGGTCATATACGTACTTTCTCAACATCGACACATGGAAGACATTGTGTACTCCAGATAACTGAGGTGGTAGTGCCAGATGGTACGCAACCTCTCCCACTCTTTCCAAAATCTCGAATGGACCGACATATCTGGGACTTAGCTTGCCTTTAATGCCAAATCTTTGGATTCCTCTTGTAGGATAAACTTTAAAAAACACATGTTCACCAACTTGAAATTCCAAGTCCCTCCTTCTGTGGTCTGCATAACTCTTCTGTCTTGATTGTGCTACTTGCAATCGGTCTCTAATATTACGAATATTCTTTGATGATTCAGAAATAAGATCTGGCCCCAGCCATTGCTTCTCACCAACCTCGTTCCAACATAATGGAGATCGACAGCTTCTTCCATACAGAGCTTCAAACTGAGCCATCTGAATGCTGGACTGATAACTATTGTTATAAGCAAATTTAATCAAGGCCAAGTGATCACTCCAACTGCCTCCGAAATCAATCATGCGGGCTCTCAACATATCTTCTACTATCTGGTTGTTTCTTTCCGTCTGTCAGTCTGTTTGTGGATGAAAAGTAGTACTAAAATTCAGACGGGTTCCCAAAGATTCTTGTAATCTCTTCCAAAAATGTGAAGTGAATCTGGGGTCTCTATCAGACACAATACTGACCGGAATACCATGGAGTCGCACCACTTCCTTCATATATAAAGCTGCTAGAACATCAACAGTCCACTTAGATTTAATGGATAGGAAATGAGCGGACTTTGTCAATCTGTCGATGATCACCCAAATTGCATCAAATCCGCTACGAGTCCTAGGGAGACCCATAATGAAATCCATGCCAATACTCTCCCACTTCCATTGAGGTATGTTTAGTGATTTCAACTTCCCTGCAGGTCTGAAATGCTCGGCCTTAACTTGCTGACACACCAAGCATCTACTCACAAAATCTACAATTTTCCTTTTCATATTTGGCCACCAGAAAGATCTCTTCAAGTCCTTAAATATCTTCGTACCTCCAGGATGAATGGTATATCAGGATCTATGAGCTTCCTCGAGGATCTTGTTCTTAGCTTCGGCCACATCAGGTACACAAGTCCTTCCTTGAAATAACAGTCTGCCATCGCCAATTATCATGAATTTCGGTCTGCTACTTAAGCTCTCCTTGATTTCTACCAACTCTGGGTCATTGTCTTGCAAGGACTTGATTTCTGTCAATAATTCTGGTTTAAGCTAAATCTGAGCAATCATGACTCGATCCTTGTCAACATTAATATCCAACCCGGCTAATTGCTCCAACAGCTTCCATTCTTGCATCATGAGACTTGACAATTTAGCCATTGGCTTGCGGCTTAGGGCATCTGCCACCACATTACCCTTCCCGGGATGATATTCTATGGAGAAGTCGAAATCCTTTAGATACTCCAACCATCTCCTCTACCTCATATTGAGATCTTTCTGAGAAAATAAATACTTCAAACTCTTGTGATCTGAAAATACTGTGAATGTCTCTCCATATAAGTAATGCCTCCATATCTTCAAGACAACAACTACGGCTGCTAGCTCCAAGTCATGGACATGATAATTCTCCTCATGCTTTCTCAACTGCCTGGAAGAATAGGCTATCACTTTCCTGTGCTGCATCAGTACGCAACCTAACCCAATTCTCGAAGCATCGGTGTACACCACGAAGCCTCCTTCTCCTGATGGTAAAGCTAAAATAGGGGCAGTAGTTAAACATTCCTTCAAAGTCTGGAAGCTTTTCTCACAATCTTCCGTCCAATCAAACTTATTCTCCTTGCGGGTTAATCTTGTTAAGGGTACCGCAATCTTGGAGAAATCTATAATAAACCTCCGATAATATCCTGCCAAGCCTAGGAAGCTTCTGACTTTTGTTACAGTAGTAGGCCTGTCCCAATCTTTAACTGTCTCTACCTTCGACGGATCAATAGAAATACCTTCCTTCGTAATGATATGCCCTAGAAAGGACACAACCTATAGCCCAAATTCACACTTGCTAAACTTGGCGTATAACTGATGGTCTCTCAATAATTGTAACGCCATCCTCAAATGTTCAGCATGTTCTTCCTTACTCTTGGAATAACTCAGAATGTCATCAATAAACACTATGACCCATTGATCCAGATAGGGTCGGAATACATCGTTCATCAACTGCATGAAAGCTACAGGTGCATTCCTTAGTCCAAAAGGCATTACAATAAATTCAAAGTGCCCATACCTGCTACGAAAGTTGTCTTATAAATATCCTCCTCCTTAATCCGCTACTGATGATAGCCTGATCGAAGATCAATCTTAGAGAAATACTGAGCTCCTGCTATCTGATCAAATAACTCATCAATCCTCGGCAATAGATATTTATTCTTTATAGTCAACTGGTTCAGTTGCCGATAATCAATACACAACCTCATCGAGCCATCCTTCTTTCCTTACAAATAACACTGGAGCCCCCCACGGGGATGTACTTGGACGAATAAACCCCTTCCCAAGTAATTCCATTAACTTCTACTTTAATTCCCTCAGCTCCGCAGGAGACGTACGATAAGGAGCCTTAGAAACAGGGGTCGCGCCAGGAATTAGATCAATAGAAAACATCACTTCCCTCTCTGGTGGAAGACCTAGCAATTCCTCAGGAAAAATATCCAGAAAATCTTGGACAATAGGAATGTTCTTAATCTTGATCTTCTTCTTAGGGGTCACATAAACAAAGGCTAAAAATGCCTGACATCCTTTCCTCATCAACTTATCGGCTTGGATGGTCAAGATAAGTGGCACAGATCTAAGGTGCCTAACCCATATAAAGGAAAGTCCATGGTGTCTAGAAAAAGACACAGAGCTGCAACTACAATGAACATTGGCCTCATGCTTAGCCAACCAATCTGCTCCTAGAATTACATCATAATCTTTCATATCTATGCATACTAAATCAGTCGACAAATTCTGTTCATTAACCGTAATCTTGCTAGAAGGATAAAAATATGTAATCGCTGATCTAGAACCAATAGGAGTTGAAATCTCTAAGGGGGAATTCATCAAAATCGGCTTCACAGCTAATGTCTTAGCAAAACTCTGAGAAACAAATGAATGAGTAGCACCGATATCGAAAAGAACAAAATCTGGTTTTCCATGAACAATGAGAGTACCTTCCATAAGTCCATCCTCCTCTTGTAGGGCCTGGAGCTTGCCCTGCTGCTTCTTGCCGCCTTGAGGTTTAGTCGGGGTAGCTTGCTCGGATAAGAGAGCACATTCTGGAATGCGGTGATCCCTACTCCCGCAACACAAACAAGCGCCCAACTTGCGCCAACACTCTTCCATCTTGTGACCGGGGCGGTCACAATACTTGCATACGCCCTTAAATGGAACAGTCGGGCCAGGCTTCTTGTCTTCATTCTTTGGCATTTTCCCCTTCCATGAACCAGACCCGCCATTGGGCCTCTTCTTGTTATTCCCAGGTTTAGCACTCCCGGAACCAGTAGGTTGCTCCTTTTTAACATTCTTCCCACGGATTTTCTCCGTCATTTCTAAGGTATCTTCTAAAACTTGGGCTTTTCTTACCATCTCTGCATAGGTTTGAATCTCCATTGGCGCCAATTGGTTAATATAATGCAACTTCAGCCCATTTAGAAAACGTTTCGCCTTCAACTTCTCCGTAGAAATCAAATGTATAGCATAACGAGAGAGTCTAGAAAATTGAGCTTCATATTCCACCATAGATAAACTCCGCTGCTTCAGAGTAGCAAACTCAGTGGCTTTCTTCTCTTGGATTCTTTCGAAAAAGTACTTGCTATTGAAGAATTCTTCAAATTCCTTCCATGAAATTTGTCTGTCACCGAGGGTCGCATTTACTGATTCCCACCAAGTCCTAGCATCCCGTTCCAACTGGAAGGTGGTTAAAAGCACACGCTCCTGGTCGCTGCATTGCATAACTTCAAAATTTTCTCCATCCCTTTAAGCCAGTGTTCGGCTTCATCGGGATCAGCTGAACCTCCAAAACGTGGGGGATTCATCCCACAAAAATTTCGGTGTAGATCACCAGCACCATGATTTGCCGCTCCACCTTGGGCCACTTGTTGTAAAGCCCGCGTAAGTCCTTGGACCGTCCGCTGCATGTCCCGCCACAGCGCACGCTCAGTTGCCATCGGAACGTCCTGCACGAAAATAATTTATCTTAAGTTCATTTATGAGAAAGAGTTTAGAGCTGATTATTAACTCAACCCAAGTCTCTACCCAAAATCTCACTAGGTTTGGTCCTTTGACTCATAACA
This sequence comes from Amorphophallus konjac, assembly GCA_022559845.1. NCBI lineage: Eukaryota > Viridiplantae > Streptophyta > Magnoliopsida > Alismatales > Araceae > Amorphophallus > Amorphophallus konjac. Next base: position 316,978,686 of record CM040122.1, on the reverse strand, counting down.
AGGGTATAGGTTCTACGACAACACTTAGAATCCTAGAACCTAAATAACCTAGGAATATTAGAAACCTGGCTTTGATACCACCTAACTGTCACGCCCCGATGCGGAATATCGGGACTGGCAGTAGAAACGAGTAATTATAATAATAATATGTTTATTCTAGACATGATATGTTTAAGCTAAAAGATCACACATCACCATAAATAGAAACTGCTCCATTCATTAAATAGCACATAACCAAACAATGTTCCAAACTACAAAGATCTCACTTGACATAATCTTTGACAACATCCACTCAACACTATTACATTGGCTAACTTCAGATTACAACTCTTCCAAAATACTATTAAATACAAATAGACTCCACAACTAGAACTAGTTTCACAGGCTTCTATCAGGTTCACTCCACGGTCGTCACTCCTGCCCGTTCCAATCAGATTGCGAGTCCTCACCTGAGCTACCTGAATAAGGGGGGGGGAAACTAGGTGAGCGAACGCTCAGTAGGTAATAACAAGCAAGTTTAAGTAATTAACCAATTGAATTACATGTTTGAGCGCGCAAATAAAGAACGAAAGGAAATAACTATGCAACAAAAAAATGAAAAGAAGGCAAGAACATGATATAACCGAGAATTTGGCCAACAAGCAAGATCTAACCAAGTCAAGAGAATTCAAGTAAGAGATTATTGTCTTAGACATCACACTAGTCATGCACTCGTTGCAATGCTTCACCATGTCATTCAAACTCCCCGGGGCACAAGTACTTTTCGGGCGCTCCTCCTAGGACCAGACTGGGCCCTTATGATGCGTCGGCATTGATTTGTTGGATCCAAGATCCCAAGTTATGTCTAGACATTAATCAAGTTAAATGGCCAATACTCCAAGATATGGAACTTACCAAAGTTTCAAGGGTAAGTTGAAGAAGACATCATGCCTGGAAAGTTCAAGTTATCAAGAACCAATCAGGTCCTAGGATTCAACACGAAAAATCACGGAAATCACTTCTGGATGATAAGCGGTCAGAACAAGGCCGCTTAAGCAATGCACGGTCTAAACTGGACCGTTCAGGATAGAGATGGCTTAGGACTAGCCATACCGAAGTCAAGGATACACGGTCCATGTAGGGCCGCTCGAGTAATTGAACGGTTGAAAATGGGCCGCTCAAGACTAGTAGAGCTGGAAGCCCAAGAATAAGATAAACGGTCCATATAGGGCCGTCCAATAGACAGATGGTCCAATAAGACCCGCGCTATAACATGGGCGGTTCCAGTAGGTCCGTTTTACTTAAACAACTAGGAGTCTACCCAAACGGGCTCCGGGCTACCATAAGTGGGGCAGAACTGAACCAGGGTCCAGCCCACTCTCCACTGGTCAACCTAGGGCATATTGGGTCGATCCAAACACAAATTGGTCGAAGATAGATCAAGGTTAAACGACCAATGTAAGTGGCACTTGGCCAGGGATGTACGGTTCGTTATGGGCCGCCCAATAAGATGAATGGTCCCTTTCGGGCCGCGCAACTCTCAGAGGGTCCAAGTCGAGTCGTGACTTACAATACGACATTTTATCCTCTACAAGATTCTAAATTTTCCAGATTTTTACGAAATAGTCAAAATTTAACTTATTTTATTTATTAAGGATTTCTTAATTAATTTCGTATAAATTTTCTAGAAATTTTTATTTGTTAATAAATCGCGGTATTACAGGGAGGATGTCCCGGGACCAGATCTGAGAACCAGTATGCGTTCAAAGGGAGCGGGCTATAGACCGAGGATATGGGTCAGGCAAAGACCATGATCGGGTCGGACCCGAGATCTAAGCATGGCCCACGGAGGCCTTATTAATATTCCCGTGCAAAGGGTCTGGATATGATGAGAGCCTTCTCGTTCCATTCACATTTTGTCGGTTACTCATGGACCACTTTATGTCCGGACAAAGGTCCGTGTTTGTAGCGTAACAGATGGTGACAAACCATATAAATATCTGTCGTGAGTACGGAAAGTTTAATGCAAGTGTGGGGTTCGATCCCGATATATATGTCGGTCATTAACGGACCATTCACCGTTCGGACGAGAGTCCGCATTTGAAGCATCGAAGACAACGATAAAGCCGTACGGATGTCTGCCGTGGATACGACAAGTTTAATGTGGATGCGGGATTGGATCCTGATAGAGGTGGGTCAAGCTAATGATCTATTGGCCCGAGGTGGTTGCGGACTATGGCCATATCGGGATCCCCGAGGTCCACGTCCGGTACCATGGGGCATCGTTGTTTTTCTCTTCACGCACAGTCCGGGGAAGCGGATTGTTAAGTGTGAAGCCCGAACTCGCCAATGTGCGCCCTCGCACAAGGATCGACCTGCGCGGTCAGGTCGCGGGGGGTCAAGGGGGCAGCGCCCCTTGCCGGGGTCTCCGGGGGCGTAGCCCCCCGGAAGAAAATTTTGATTATAACAGGGGCGATATTATTTTTTGTACCAGTTCTGGTTGTTAGATTTTATTGTTTATTCACCCACGGGTGTTCCACATTCTTTTATTTCACTTGTTAGTTTCAAGCCTTTTATTTTGATTGGTTGATTGTTCTCATAAGGGTGGTTCATGCACTTTCATTTCTTTTCTTATTGACTTAGGTCTCTTCTTTGTTTTATTCATTAGTTTCAACCCTTTTCTTCTATTTAACTAATTTATGTTTTCTTTTATGAGGCACGCCTGGTAGAGGATGCAAATGGGCGCGCCGGATAAGGGGATGCCAAGAGGAGAGGGCGAACCGGTTAAGGATGTCAAAGGGGGGGGGGGCAGTTACATGGCAAGAAGGAAGAGGGGCGCGCCGGATAGATGCCATGAAAATGAAGGGGGTCAAGGGTGCGCCGGGCAGAGGAAGCCCAAGAGGGTGCGTCGGAATAGGAGGTGCAAGGGCGCACCGGTTATGGAGGGAGTCAAGGTCGCGTCGGGTAGAGGCACCCATGGGGGAGCGCCGATTTAAGGGAGTTAAGGGGGGCACGCCAGTTAAGGCCAATGAACAGTAAGGCACGCCGGATTAAGAAGCGCTCCAGGATAGCTATTATGAGTTTTCTTTCATTCTCTTTGCTTCCATTTTTGTTTCTTCAACCTGCAGATTGATCAAATGGATGGATTGTTTGTTCAATTGATACTTTAGATCAATAGAATACTTCTTATCATTCGTTGAGGTGAACGAGTATGTAGATGTGAATGTTTTACTTGAATGATTTATTATGCAGGAACTCAGAGGTTCAGGTTGATTCAGGGGTTTCAGACATACGCTGTGCTTATTCCCAGAGAGCTTAGCTTGTTCGTCTGTTCTTATGTGTTCTTCGTCTGGCAAAATTTGGGTAGCATCTCCCTCGGACTGAAGCTTGCCAGAGAAAAATGGGGAACACCAAACGGATTACTCCGGGGTGAACCTCAAAACTCGGAGTAAGGCCTCCGTTAACCCATAAGTGCATGTGGAGACTCGAGGACAAGCCTTCAAGAGTTCCAGTAGCTTACTGGTGGTGATTCCTCAAAGTGGGACAAATGTGTGCCTCAAGAGGGCCATGAATGTCCATCCCTCATGTGGGTTCCTTCGAAGGCCATGCCACGGAGAGGCAGGCTTCAACGACCCTGGATGCATGGAAGATGGGGAGAAAACGGGGGACGGGAGCTAAAGCCAAGAACCGTGCTTGCCAACAGACTTCCTTTTATTCATCCACAAGAAGGGGAAGGTCAAAATACAGAAGGGGGATCTACCCTAGGGCAGAGAGAAATACATTTAGGGGGTAAGAGAAGGAGATACATCAATGGGAGAGGGGGAACAGAGCACAAGCTCCCCCCCCCCTCGGACTCACCTCTCACTCTCACTCTCCTCTCTTTTTCACCTCTCCGGCACAGGGATGAAGCTTTTCTTCTCCTACGGTGGCCTGCTCTTCTCTTTTCAATCACCCTTCGGGGGTTCCAGCCTCTCTCTTCTGCTTCTCTAGTGGAGCATGCCTTTTATACAACGGATAGTGGGGGAGAGGATTCCCGCCACCTCTGCCACATCTGCAACGACATCGGGAGATAACCCATTGCGCTAGCTTCTGCTGGTTCGTGGAGTACACTGGCATTCGTCCGAAGACGGGACATTCACAGATTTGCCAGGAGATCTTCTGTTGCTTCCATCGTCGATGCATGCCTTGCCGCTGCGCTGTCGAACGGAGGTGGAGACAGTGCTTGGGGCATTGAATGCCCTACTCACTCGACTCTGTGCCCGAAGCTGACAGGAGAACATAGTATCGGAGGATGGATGGGATGGCATTTGAGTTAAACTGGTGCGGTGTTGTGCACGCCGGATTAATAACCTACTAAGGGGCGCGCCGGTTTGTAGCCAAGAAGGGGGGGGGCGCCAGTTTAAGGCTGTTGGAAGGGGTGCGCCGGTTTAAGGCTGTATAGGTACAGCCACGCCGGTTTAAGACCCATTAGATTCCTTCCCGGCTTAGCGGTGATTCGGATGGACACCTTCCCTCCCGTGTTGCTTTAGTTGTGAGCCTCCGAGCCTCAGTTCAGGACTTTGAGTTATTCCGGCGCATGCCGAACATGTGTTCGAATTCCCGAGTTTCTTTTGATTCGGCCTTTGGCACCGCCGACTAGAGAGCCAGGGTTATCTCTTCAGCCCGAGGGGCTTCTTTGTTGGGTGGCGGAGCACCGGGTAGGTATTCATCCTGCTTGGAGGAGGCATGGGGTTTATTCGGCCTTTCCGTCTTCGACTCGCTCTCGAGTGCTAAGACGTGCATGTCGTATGATCATCATCATTTTTTTGATGTCCACAGCCTCCAAGAAACAACATTTAGTAGCTCTCTCAACGGCCGAGGCTAAGTATGTAGCCATTGGAAGTTGTGGAGCCCAAGTACTTTGGATCAAAAATCAATTGCTTGATTTGGATGTTGAAATGAAATGTGTTCCAATCTTGTGTGACAATACCAGTGGAATCATCTTGTCAAAAAATCCTGTTCAACATTCTAGGACAAAGCATATTGATATTCGACATCATTTTTTGAGAGATCATGTAGGAAACGGGGTCTTTGAATTGAATTTCATTGACACACACAATCAGTTAGCTGATATTTTCACAATATTCCTTAACCAAGAACAATTTAACAAAATAAGAAGAGAACATGGCATGTGCAAGGGTGAGAGCATATATACCTAGGTTTGCACTTAGGTTAACAGTTGCATTTGTAGAATGAACTCATTTGCATAAAGGGTAAATTATCATTCATATTGTATCCATTTATTTTTTAATACCTTGTGTGTATTAACATCCCTGCCGGCTTGATTGTATTTATATATACAACCCTCCTTGAAATTTTTCTAAGGATGAATATTCCCTGATTAAATAAAGTGAACCTAATGATTTCAGATCTAAGGCATTTTCTGAGGGGGAGTTAGAGATTTTTATCAATCCCAATCCTCTCTCATTCCAAGTCCTTCCCTCTCCTCTTTTTCATGATGGTGGTTCAATCTAGAAGGACGGTTGATGGTGCCCAAAAAAAAAAATCGACCACAGCGGTCGACCGCCACCCCGCACCGGTCGACCGGTGGCGGCGAACCGGTCCGACTGAACCATCAACCAACCCTTCTTTTAAGGGGTCCTTAAACCCCATTCTCTCATTCCATCACCCACATTCTCTCTCCAACATATTTCCCTAACCCTAGAACACCCAAACTCCACCTCTCAAGCCCTAAAACATCATCCTTCTTCCACCCGCACAAGATCCGATCTGTTCATCACGGTTTTGGGAAGAAATCTTTGCGGCTATTCGTGAGTTCATGGAGCTACTCCCTAGGTTCTAGATTGTGGAGACAGTCATTTCAAGCCCTTGGAGTGTCTTTTGGTCCATATTCATCCGCAAGGACAAGAGTAATCCCTTCAAGGGTTTCCACACCGGGTTTTCTAGTTCAGGATGCCGCCTCGATGGAGTTCTCGGCACTTTGCCCAAGGGGAACCTAGTGGTCGAAGACAAGAGTCCCCGGCTCATCCACCAAAGAGGGCTCCAGCACCTCCTCGTGCACCTCGGTTGCCTCCACGGCCCATTATCGACCCTCGCATGGTCGACTTCAATGAGGTGAATGAGATACTGCCCGATCTATGTGCTATCTTTGAGATTCAACTCGGTTGTACCGATTTTGTCACTAGATATACCAGATATTACCCAAATCTAGTGCAGCAATTTTATGGAAATTTGGTTGACAGAAATGGAGAGTTATATACAGTTGTTCGAGGTGTTGAGATTCATATTAGTCCGGACCTTTTTGCACATGCTTTAGGGGTGTCAGCCATGGGAGCTAACATGGTTTTTGATCATGGCGAAGCTGAGAACACATTTATTGCTATGATGAACTGTGACTATGTGCATGGTGTTAGTAATTTGATTACCTTAAATGTAAATTATTTCCCACCATTGTAGCGCATATTGCACCACATGTTTACCTCACTCATTTATCCAAAGAGTGGCAGTAGAAATGAAGTGACATAGGTTCACATGTTTCTATTTTACAATGTTATGAATGGGATTCAAGTCAACTTGGGTCGCCTCATGACAGATCTGATTGGGACGTGCCGTACCTATCTACAGCGGTCTTTGCCATATGCTTCACAGTTGACCGGCATATTCATCTATGCCGGGATCAATTTGGCAGATGAACTGTTCATTCGAGTTTGACAGGATGATATCTACAATGAATATAAGATTTTTAAAGATTTTGGATATTATTGGAGTCCCGATGGTGAGCTATGCCGGGATGTGCCTATTTATGGGGAAGATGTAGATAGTGGGGAAGAGTAGGAACAAGAGTAGCAGCAAGCTCAAGGGGAAGTCCCCCCTCTAGTCCAGGCGGAGGATCAGCCTCCTCCACCTTCACCTCATCATATGGATCCAGAGATTCCTCCCCCACCACAGTTCTTTCGTGAAGAGTCTTCTACTCAGGGGGTGATGGGAATCAACACTGAGCACTAACATTTTATTTTTGTATTTGTATCCTTTTGTTTGCATTTATATCCTTGAGTAATTGGGTTTGCAATTGTAAGGCATTATAAGCTGATTTGTTAGTCTTTAGGAATCTTTGGGTTTCTATGTAAAATGCCAGTAGATCCAGCAAGGGCCCCCACCTTATTTCCCATTGATCCACCTAGGATCTAGGGCCCATGTGGGGCTAGTTCAAAGTCCAAGATTGGACTTGGACCAAGGGGGGACAAAAAGAAGAAAATTCAATTTTTTCTACCTTATTTTCAAAGGGGCGCCCCCCCTTTATACTAATTTATTCATGTTGTATTTTATTTAATTTGGTCATTTGACCACATGGGGGATTAATTATCATATCACTAGTTTACCCCCCTAACCCTAGATCTAGGGATAGTTTTGGTCTTTTGTACATTTCTATATAATCCATGTATTTTCTATTTTGTGAGAATTAATGAAGAAAAATTACATTTGCACAAGATTTGCCCAAGGGCGCCCCTCTCTCCCTCTCTCCCCTTGAAGCAAGATTGCTGTATTCTTAGGGTGGATTCCCTAAAAAACTTGGTGGATTCCATGTGGTATCTCCTCTCGGGGTGTGAAGCACTGCCGCCGCCTCCGTTCGTGCCGCCATCACACCGCCGCCACCGCCTCGTCCGAGTTCTGTCCAACTATAGACAGCAAGCTGAGGCCAAAAATATATCTCCGAATGAGGAGATCCGTTCGACCCCAAATTTTGAGGGTTTGTTCTTCCTATCATCCCCCATCCCCAGTTAAAATTTCGTGTCATTCTGCCTTCATTTGCTATTTTTGTCGTAATTAAGTTTTCCCCCAAGCAATCTGCTAATTTGCAGATTTACGGGATAGTGTCGTATTGTTGTATTTTTCATGCCCTTTTAGTCATCTCCAAAAACTCCCAAAAAATTCATACGTGTTCCTTACATCTCCCTCTTTCACCCATAATTTTCCAGAGTCTAGATCCATCATTTATATGTCAGTCAAAATTCAATCTCAGGCAGATCTTGTTCTATCCTGATTGTCTGTAATCCGATCTAGCAAAAAAACCTTGGGAACAGTCGATTTCATTTCTAATCCATCTACTGTATGGACCTGAAATATTTATATGTTGTATCCCTTCGAGTCTAGTTTCCAATGGTACCAATTTTACCTCGATCCGACACCGGATCTGGGCACAACAATTATTTTTGTGGAGGCGCGCATTTCTGATCCGAGAACAGGCCAGCAAAGCAGTCACCGGGTAATTCCAGCAAAAATACGTCGGGATAGCTTTGGCGACTGCCGCTCCCGGAGATCGATCGGCACCCCCCTGCAGCATTTCAGTCAGCCACCGCAGTAAGGAGGCACCCGGGCACTGCCGTCCCAATAGCCGGACCCGCCTGCTATCCGCGGGCCCCGCAGAACCGAGCCGGACCAGCAGCCCGTCTCCGGCCCGAGAGCCTTCCAAATTACTGCCCGTCAACCCGAGTTCGCTACCCCCGTGGTCCTATTGTAGCCCATTACCTCCCTCCATGGAGTGGGCAGTGAAGTCATTTCTGTAATTATTGTGGATTATTTGTACCGGGAGTACGAGTTTCGACCGGGATCATCTTCCCCACGCCCGGAGCGTGGAGGTACATTCGCCACCCTCCTTAGTTGGCATTTTTCTCATTTTGTATATCTTCATATGCCGCTACTAGAGTGATAGGATAGCTAGCTCGTCAAATTTTTATCACCGTTGCGAGAGTGAGTGAGTGTAACCCGTCCCGTGACTCGATCCGAGCACGAGGAAAAGTCGATACCCGAGACTCATTGTCGGTTCCTCAACCGCGCACATCCGCACGCTTCCCTCACTTAGGGACGTCCGTGAGCTAGAGTCCCAGGTTCGCGTCCTGTCCCGCAACAAATTGGTATCAGAGCTAAGTCGAGTCTAGGGTAGTCAGTTAGTCGGTCTATAGTTTGCATTGCATTCCTATACACTGTATATCAAAAGGTGTTCTCGGAATGATAGGTTACGCCTATCGGGAAGGTAGCACACTTACGTGAGTGTGATCTTCAGTTCAAACCTCCGCCACATATCAGATATGGATTGAGTCTAGGTTTATATTCGAGTCCGCATTTTACCCCTTTTTTATCATTTAGAGTGGTGTCTAGGTGCTTGCATTAGTCTTGCATAAAAGTTTTGCATAAAAAAATAAAAAAGTGTTCCAATGCATGCCCACTCCTAGGGGAACGAATTTCCATCACTTTGCCACTATGGCCAACCCCTACGCCCAAGTCCCAATGAAAGAGAAAACCCCGATTAGACCCGTCCAAGGCCATAAATCCGTGTCTGATTACATTAGGCACTTCGATGAATACCGATTGGGATATGGAGTTGGAGAGAAGAGCACTACGACCGCATTTCGGTTCCGAAGAGGTTTGCGGCTTCACTTCCAGTTTGAATTGCTTTGCCGCGACGTGACCACTCTAGCGCATTCTTATCTGGTCACTGTAGAGGTTGAGCCTTTCGAGTCAAGGTTTGATGTTGCCCTTCGGCGAGCATCTACCTATCAGCAGAGTCTCGAGCCAGTCGGACAGCCTGCCCCACGGCCTTCCCCACCCCATCTGGGGAACCCTTCCCCTAGAGCTCCTTTTCCACCTACTTCCGATCCTTATTCGGAGCCACCTCCTTTGGAGCCACCCGTGTTTCTAACGGGAAAGCTATTCATCGCCGAGCCACTACTTAGTTGGCTCAAGATAGGCTTGGTTCCTAGACTGCCTTGCTACCCATCCACGGACCCTACACTACCATTAGTGCCAGTCAACTCATTCCACACCACATTCCGGTCTTGTCACCATGTTGATACATTGGATGACCTTATTAAGGGATTAGACCGCCAGTTGAAGTTGACGCATATGTTGTCCCGAGGCTTCGATCAACCCAGAAGTCGTAACTTCACCCACCCCACCTTAGAGTCCATTACCTCCGTGTGCACCGTGGGTCGTGTCACCACGGAGATTCTCTTATTCCTCCCCATGCTAGCAGAGCCAAACTTCATTCCTTTTATCTCGAGGGAGGAACCATACCTTCTATATGAGACGACCGTCCCCTATACCCTAGTGGATGAAGGTGAGCACCGACACCTTCAAGAATTCCAAACATGGGACCGTGACATGTGGGAACCTAGTTTGAGGGGTCATACTTTCTTTGATCCCTTCGACCCCTTCCCTAGTTAACCTTATGACCCACCTTATCCATTTCACCTTGCCATGGAAGTCCACTATCACACCCCTCCCACTCGGGCCAATCCACCTACACTCCGCAAAGAGCCCGTTCATTGGGGTACGGAAGATGGTGCATTCAACTCCCCTGGCCCACCCAAACATCCCCAGTCTAATAGGAAGTCCTTGAATGCTTCGTGCATTTTGGGATGTCTAGGAGTCCATGATTCTACCGACATTTGGTTGCATCTTGTGTATTCATGGCACACATTCGGATGTCCTAGTCCACCATTGCATATGTATGGGTTGGTCTAACAGTAGGTTTGTTTAGGGTCATGTGCGAGTCCGTGTTTTTCTTTATTTGTCCAGTTTGTACATGTGTCGAGCATATTAGGAGTCGCATAGTCAGTCTAATGTCAGCTCACGATGTGAGTGTGAGGCAAGTCAGGTCTAATGCGTATGTTGTAGACTTGCCAGAAACTGGGATCGGCTCTACCATTCTATTTCTTGGATCCAGTCACATACAGGGACCCTGCGGTGATTCCTAGTGAGTCATTGAGTCGTGTCCTTCCTTTGAGAGTGACCCCACCCCGGAGTGTCCACCACTAGCCTCATTCCCACAGCAGCATGTGCATATCGAATATATATGGGATGAGTAGGTGACGGTTACTTGGAGTGGAGCTGGTGCGGACACTAGCGCAAGCAAATAGCACGAGTCGGCGAACCGACGACACCATACGCGGAGCCCCAATTGGACTTCATCGGCTTCCCTTTTAAATGGGAACAATTTGGCTTCAGTTTGGATACTTTTTACATGAAAATTGGGCTTGTAATGGTCTTTAAACTTGTGATTTCATATTGGGCTGCTTGTAAGGCCCTTAAATGGCCAATTTGGTTAAGCCCCTTTAGAATTCTTGAAGAAGGAGTGGCCTTGGACCATTATGATGGATCCATAAGCCATGGAAGGCCCAATTGGGCTTCCTTCACTCTTGGGCTATCTAGATTAGAATGGCCTTAAGCCATATTGGTTCCATGGGTGATTGGGCTTGGGGAGGCCATGGCCAAACTTGGCCCATTCAAGGCCCAAGAAGGGGCGTGCCCCCTATTTTGTTGTATTAGGCTAGAATTTTTGTTTTCTTCTCTTCTATTCTCCATTTACCACATGGGACATTAGAATGGCTGCTGGTCCAAGGGTGGAATGGCTGCCACCAACCCCCTTTACTTGAATTTCAAAGTTAGGTAAGTCTAATGTCCCCTTCTCTCCCCTCCCTTCCTATTCTAGTCAAAAGGGGCCACCCCTCTCCCCCTCCCCTTGGTTCCATCGAACCATTCAGCCCCCTCCCCCTTGCTAAACTCTATATAAAGGCTTGTATGATGATGGGTTAATGGTTAATGAAGTTTTGTTGAGTGAAATTTGCATTAAGAGTGTGACTCTCTTTCCCCTCTCTTGGGTGTGATTCCCAACTCAGTCCTGTGACGGGACAGACCTAGGGCGTGTGACTCGCCCCCGTATCGCCCCCATACCCTTACCATATGCTTCCACCAAACTTATTCTTGATAACTTTACGAGTTAGGAAGAATTGAGAGGTGATTTCGCATCGATCGGAGTTCAGGATCGCTGGTGGTGATTTTTCTCGTGATGGCGCACGGATCTTCCCCAACCTACTGCCCAGATCTGAAGTTTCCTGCTTATTAATTTCCCTAGATCGCCTCTCAAGTCTTATGGAGCTGATTCTTCGAGTGATCGTAGGATTTTGAGTCCTCTTCGCGTTGCCACTAGTCTTGCCTCGATCCGAGACCAGTACTGATCGTGGCAATAATTCTCGTGAGATCGCGTGAGCCGATCTGAGCAGGCCCGGCTGAGATCTAGAGTTGACTTTCAGAGTCTACCACGCCTCATCTAATCAAGATCCGTGCGATATCTTAGGAATACTTCTTCCTATGGACGTCGCCAATGATCTCCCACAAACGGTGCCCCGATCCGACATCGGCAACTAATTTTCCCTTATTTAATTGTGTTGCTGTGCAGTTCTGTGAGCACAGAACCAGAAGCTGAATCAAGTCGTTGCTGCACCCAGATCTGAAAGGATCTGATCATGCCCTTCGGTGTGAATAAACTACATCATGTCGCCAACGTTCTCCAATAAATGGATCTCCGATCGGGCATCGGATCTGGCCGTACCGGCCTCCGCAAGTTCGCTGCACAGGGTGACCAGCGTGGACAGAACCAGGTCGGTTTCCCCTCGGCGTACCCGATCGGCTCCGGCTCGCGTCCCTCGCCTCCTACGAGTGTGGCCCGTCAACTCGGGTTCCAGGAACCCCAAATTTAGCCATTGTAACCCTATACCTCCCTGCGTGGAGTGGGTATTAAGTTCTGGAATTGTAATTGTAACAATCATGTGTATTGGGGTTGTTCGGATTTGGCCGAGAATTCTTCCCCACGCCTAGTCGTGGAGGTACGCGCTTCGTTCCACCCTCACATTGCTGGTTTAGTATATTTTCTATCATGCTGTGTTTGTGAGAATTGGGCCGTTAGCTAGCTACAAATCACCGTGAATGTGAGTTGAGAGTGCCCGTTCCTTAGCTCCAGTCGAGCATCGAGCCCAAACTGGATACCCCTAGGCGACGGTGGATCCTTAACCACTGCAATCCCCATGTTTCCCTCGCGAAGGACGATCGTCGGGCTACCTAGTGTTGCTGTTGAGAGACGTCTCCACCCGGAGAACACCACGGTGGTCAGCCGCCCGGCTTGCCTTTAGCGTGTTAGTGCTGGCCACACATCAAGTCCGTCGTACGTCTTAGCCCGGTCGTCATTCATCCCGCATCAAGAGCGTACTCCACGCTACCTGGTCGGTGATAGATCCGCAGGAGTCACACGAGCAGCCTCACCCCTTACTCGACGGGGTCGACTTCCTCCTAAAGTACCACGATCAATGACACCCAAGAGGGGGGTGAATTGGGTGTTTACTAAATTTAAGAAAACTTTTGGTCTTTTATAAAATATGTGATACAAAGCTAGTTAGGAGATCCAAAGCTATTTGAACACAAATTAGATTTAACAAATTTTATATGATAAGATATAGATTATGCAAGATAAACGAAGATAAATCTAGAACAACAATTTAAACTAATGTTTATGTAGAATGGAGATAGAGGAAATGGAGCAAACCACACAAAACAAGCACAATGCACAGCGGTTTTTAAGGTGGTTCGGATGCAACGACAGTAATCCTACGTCCACCCCTCACCAAACTCGGTGAGGCTTCACTCGGGGATAAATCCCCAAATGGAGACGACGCTCCAACCACACACGTAGGACGACGCCTGCCCACACACACGGGGACGGGCCCCAATACACACACACACACACGGAGATGAGGTCTCCAACATGATCCAACAAACAGATCAACAAGACACACACACACTGCGACAAGTGCAACAAACCACACACTAAAACAACTGGATCTATGTAGATCCACACACACACACACACACATGTAGATCTAGGAAGATCTACGCACACACGAATGGAACATAATGACCACACACGACCATGGATCCACAACGATCCACACACACACGAATGTTTCCAGATTGTGAAGAACACAAATATAAAGCCTAAAACACAACAACAATGAGGCACAGTTTAGAAGACTCCTGATTTGGCTTCCCTTGAGTGTATGATATAGAGCTTGGAATGATGCTTCATGCTTCACTTGAATGGCTTTAGATTAAGCTTGAATGGGCTTGGAGTGGATGTAGAGTTGCTGCACGGAGTATTGTTCACGGCTACGGTACTCTTCCTTCTTCACTTGAATAACATCCCTTTGATATCTTCTTGAAACTCTTGCTAGCTTCTTGATAGCCTCCCCCTTGATCTCTCTTTGTTGGTTGCTTGATTCTTCACTTCATAGATGCTTGTGAGCTTGAGAAGTACCTTGAATGGCTTGTAGATGGATGAAGAACTTGCTGCACGAGGTACTGTTCACGGAGCTACAGTACCTCTTCTTCCTCCTTGGACAGCCTCCCCTTAGATCTCCCTTGAATCCCTCTTGGTTGGTTAGGGTTATGGCTTCAATGAGATGTTTTATATCTCTTAAATGGTCCATAGACAAGCCCCAGACCAGATCCACAAATCATGGTGGATTGGGTGTCTTTAGGTTTAAACAAATGGGTGAAAAGACCACTCCTCGAGCTTGAAACAAAAGTCAACAAAAGGGGGCCTCGGGGCTGGCGGTCGACCGGTGGAGGGCTGGCGGTCGATCCCCACAACCTGACTGCGCAGGTCGATCCACGGGCGAGGGCGCACGATGGCCAGAAGGGTTTCATGTTGAATGTGCATGAATGAGGTGTATACATAAGATACACAAGGTGAGATCGATGCTAAGCATAAGGTACACAAGGTAAGAGTCTCACCAATGGTTCTTGATAGTAAATGACATATACCACCTGTTTTGGATTGTAGAGGAGTAGGGTGCTTATCCACAAGTTTAGTTCACCAGGTGACTGCCATGTGTTTGATCCTGCAAGCAAGATAGTTAAGGTTAATACCATGCTTGTTCATATTAAAGAGGTTATGAAACCTCTTGCCTCTTGTAAAAATAATTCAATCAAGCATGAATCAAGACCATATACCATTGCCATTTGCCATCTCAAACATATTTAAACATGAATGTGCAATCAACCATAAGTTTAGTTATCATCACTCAATCACACATTAAGTTTAGTTATCATCAAAACCATAACGCCAACAATCATCAAAACTATAACTTAACAATCACAACAATCATCAAAATCATAACTTAACAATCTCCCCCTTTTTGATGATGACAAACTTAATGATGATACAATAGAATGGCACAAATAATCTTCCCCTCCTGTCACACATAATCATCAATTTTTCTCCCCCTGTCACACATAATCATCAATTTTTCTCCCCCTGTCACACATAATCATCAATTTTTCTCCCCCTTTGACATAATCAAAAAGTGGGATAATGCAAAACTTTCTCCCCCTGTGACATAATCAACAATATCAACAATCTGGAAGAAGCCAAACAAGGAAGAATAAGCTGATCTCCCTTTGAAACAGCAATAGCCCATCTTATCAATATAGAAGAAGCAATAGCAAATCATGGACCAACAAATCAATAAAAGTCCAATTATAGGAAACAAATTGCTTATTATTCTCAGAAATCAATATGATACCATCCAAAACGAATACAGTCAAGCATGTATGGATACCAATTGAAAGTGATGAGTGGACTCAAGGATATGAGCCAGTGTAGGAAGATGTTCACAAAATAAGGTGTTCAGCATGATAGCATTCAAAATCTAGAGCCCATGGCAGATTTTCACACAAACAAGAGCAAGAGGACATATCAAAACGATTTTCTTTGATTTTTAAATTTTTAATTTTTACATTTTCTGTTTAAATGCATAAAGCTATGTATATGCAGATGATGACTCATGAAGTGCACACAAAGTAATCAAATAGTTACATATAAACATACATGTAATCTCCCCCGTACATATATGAGAAGGGAATGGGTATAATAAAGATGCAAGAGAGTCATGCTCACCAGAATGCACATGTGTAGCACATGGGAGATTGTGCAATCATATAGGAGATTCATGCAATTGCTGATACAGTCAATCAATTTTCTGAATACATATTAAATCAAATTTCCATATGTGTAAGTGAGGAACATGAAAAATGATAGTTGCAATATAGATATTCAGATTTTCAGATAAACACAATGAGACATTTCGCATACTGCACTTCAATTTTTGAGAACAGCGTATTGGAGGCTTCGCTCTACCACAATGAGTTTTCACCACATTTTTTTTACCGCACCAAGATCACATGATAGTCAGAATTTTTCAAGAGTGATCAGGTTCAAATGATTCCTTTTTACACGAGTAGACGCACGGAGCTCATGCCAGAATCCCCGGTTATTCAGAATACAGAACCATTTCACATCATTTTGAACATAGATACTAGTCAACACTTTTTAGATATGAACCACATCACGTCTCAGGTGACATGTGCCCAGTTTACTCAGTGAGACCGAGCATTGCTCTATCTTTTATTTTCATTTCAGATTTTTCAACAAGGATAGGTAGGCAGCTTTTTCCTCAACTGTCTCTTCAACATACATGCAGCAAGTTTAACATCTCGAGAGTGTTGAAAAGAAATTCATATATCCTTATCTTTAACACTCATTTTCACATTTTGTGCATGAAGTGTGCGAATTTGATTCAGCATGTACACCGAAAATATCATGAATACACAACAGTGCAACTCCCCCGAAATAGATGCACTTATGAAATATAAACTCTCCCGGAGTGTACGACATGAAACACTCCAATAATGACACAAATGTAGCATTATGTATCAAGAAAATATATGGACATTGAAATGCCAAGGGATAGGGGTGAATAGCATATAATACCACACAAGCACACATTAAGAGTTTATGCAAATGCACTGTGACATGCATGCGAGCAATGTGATGTAAATTTGATACCAATTGAATGGACACCAACTGAATGAACTAAGTGCGACTAATACATGAGTTCCAATGCAATATAACATATGAGCATATGAGAATGCGATGTAATGTGCGAAGTGATTCAAACTTTTGATTTTCATTTACATGATCTAAAAACACCTTATGCATTGAATTATGATGTATGCAACTTATAACTATGTGAGAATGGAATGCAAGATGAAAAATGACACTATATACGAGAGTGCAGTTCAGATTTGAAGGACGGGCATGGGGCATTATTCATCACAAGTGGTTCATATACAAAGGTGTAGAAATCATTTGGCATGCAGTGGAAACCATTTATTGTCAAAAATAGTTAAGAACAGATTTTCATAAGTTTTGAAATCAATCATAAGTTATTCAAGAGTAGACATTTCCATTGCAGAACTCTTCACTTCAACAAGGATCAATTTTAGAAATTTTGAAGCAATTCATCATGAGCATGTTGTATGTTTCAATTAGAGATCACTCATTCAATAGAGAATAGCATTCATTTCAACTTGTTTAGCTAGCAAGACCCCCTTTGACAAAAACATGAATCTTAGAAAAATTCAGTGAAAGTGCAATGTTTCTCTTATGACATGGGGCTAGCTAACAAAGAGCAAATAGTAGCAACAGAAGAAGTCTTTCAAGGCCAAACAATCAATTTCTTCCAGTTCTGGTATAAGGCGGAGAACTTTGGTCCAAATACCAACTCACGCATAGTGAGAGTTTCCAGGTGAGGATAATCCACCTTTTCACTACTCAGTATTTGATATGCCAGATACTCAATTAAGCTTAAATGTGCTCAAGTATTCAGATTGAAGGATGTTCAAAGGTCAACATAAAATTCAAGATTTTCAGTTTCATTTAACCAATAAGCAGGTTAATCACAGCAGAATGGAGGAGCAATCATTTCAGGTATGTAGAAACAATACCTGTCATCAGAATAACATCACAAAGTCCCACAGACTAATGCTTGAATTTTCATTTCCATAGTAAGAGGGTGAATTACCTTAGTTCAAAGGACAATACCGAAGGCCTTCAAGCACCAAAATTATTAACCTCACGAAGGTTAGTATTTTAAATTTACTTTCTTACATTTACCTTGAGAATCCATTTTCTTCCGAGCCTTCCACCTATTGAACCCATTCTTGGTTAAAAGAGATGCGCGCCTTTCATACCATGTATTGGTTACTTGCTTCAACACTTACAAAACTTTCACCACCTTGTACTTGAGTCGATCCTAGAGGTTGTTCTACACAAAATACCCCATCTTCTTGTAGTAACTTGAGAGGGTTCTCATCATTTTCATCCTTGCAAGGTATTCTCCCAATTGATTCAAGCTTGGTCATGACTAGTCCATCATCATTTGGATCTTGGAAGTATAATCTGCATCCAAAGACAGAAAGTTTTGATTGTCAATTTTGATTCAAATTTATTAATAATGATATGACAAATAATTTTAACAACCAACACCCCTAGACAGCTCTAGATGCAATGCATGACTCATGTCTGAACCTGAACATTAAGCCCATATGATGAATGTGATTGCTCCCCCTTAATGTGTGCATGAATGCAAGATATTCGGTGACAATCCGATCACATATGCAGCCTTTTAAGTAAATGACTCATAATACCAGGCGGAGAACTTAGATCCGAAGATCACCTCACGCGTAGTGATAGTTTTCAAACAGGCTTAACCTACCCTTCCACATGTCACCCTTTGATATACTATGTAATCATGGATGATGAAGGTAGGGGAATTGCAATGTATTATGGCATGAATACATAATATTCAACTTATGCATGATAGAGTATGAAAGTGTATGCAAACTCAATATGTGTAGTGAAAACATGATCTGAAGAAACTTCAAGCTCTCCTACCACAAGATGTTATATGACAAGTGATATATGCACGAGTATGCAAACAACAATGAATGGAATGCATGTACGAACATGTGCATTATCACAAGACTATTCAGCATAATATGAATAAAGCCATGACACCATTACTGAAGAGAGTGAGAGGGATATCACCTGAGTTTCCAAATTCCATTTTTGATTTTCTGTTTTAGCCTTTCTTGAGTCACTTGACCCGTGTGCCTTACCTTTTTGGCGAAAATAAATTTCATGCTTTACATTCCCAAGACACACCTGCAAAATAGATTTCTCATTTGGCCTTCTTAGGTACCCAAATCTTTTTGGGTCCTTGTGGGTTAGCAGCAACATGGGCATGTGGTTTCTAACTTTTGACAACATTCAAATCATCATTTTTCTTTAGAAAATAATCATGCTTAACATTCCCAGATTTGCCAAAGTGATGGTAAAAGTCACGTGGCATCATATTCTTCCTTCTCATGGGTTCTACTGATTTGTGTGTGTGAGCATGATGTGTTGAGTGGGAGTTCTTTCTCTTCAACAAGAACCAGCACTATGAAGTCGTATGACCCCATTTACCACAATAATTACAATGCACGGAAAGTTTTATGGTGGATGCTTTCTTTTCATTTTTCAAAGCAGCTTGGTTCATATATGCTCTCAAGTCATCATTTTTCATAATGAAGCAATTATGCATGGCATGTCCAGATTTACCACAGTAAAAGCATGAGAGTTTCTTTCTAATTGGTTGTGTATGTGTGGAAGAGGTATGTTCAACATGCATGTAGGTGCTAGCAGCATTTTTGGATTTTTGATGCAAATTGATTTTCATTGTGGAGACATGTGTGTGTGCAACATGATTTTTCTTTTCCAGATTTTCATTTGATCTTTTTATTGTCTGTGAAGAAGATTGATTTGGGGACCCATTTGATGTGCTGGCTATGTTTGAATTGTGCGCAAAAGATGTATAAACTTTATTTTCAAACTTCTTTTTGTTCACAGGATTAAAGCCCAGCCCTTCCCTTTGAAAATTCACTTTCGTCCCCAATAATTTATCCAAATTTTCTTGACCATTCATAAATCTAGACATTGAAACATTCAAGTCAAGAATTTCAGATTGAAGAGATGCAATGTGCAATTCATAGGAAACCATCTTATTTTCATAGGAGTTGACTTGTTCATGTAAAGTAGCATTAATGGTTTTATGACTTTCAAGTTCTTGCAACAAAGCATGCACTTTTTCAGATTCTTCATTATTCACAAATTTTCCTTTTTCAAGAGCAAGCAATCTTTCAGAAATGGTTCTATTCAATTCCTTCAGTTTCTCATTTTCCATTTCAAGATTTTTATCATGAGCAAACTCATTTTGACCATTGCTCATAAGACTAACTCTCTCTCTCAACTCTTTATTTTCATTTCTCAAGGAAGAAATTTGATCTTTGTGAATTTCAATGTCGAACACATGACCATCAATCAATTCTTTCAAGTGTGAGCATTCTTTACATGGAGAATCACATTTATTTTGTCCAACATTCTTTTTCAATTTTTTATTTTCAGACTTAACCCTCTCATATTTATCAGCAAGCTCATCATATGCAATCAATAACTCCTCATAGCTAAATTCATCTTCATTATCAGAATCAAAATTTACCTTTGAGCTTGATACAACTTGTTGATCACTCCCTTGATCACTCGTGCTTGCCACAAGACATTGGTCTTCATGCTCTTCCTGGACTTTGGTTAAGCCAACCAAGATATCCTTCGCGGATCTGTAATGGGAGACAAAAGGGAAATGATTAGAATCAACTGCAGCAATAAGTAATTTTAGAACCAAACAATTTTGATCATGTTTTAGCTTAGAATCTGTGGTCCAGACAGATTTGTCTTTAGGCAACTCATAAGGACCATGTGAGATAAGCTTCCATAGCTTAGGATCATATGAGTTGACTAGACTACACATCCTTCCTAACCACAAATCAAAATTACAACTATCAAACACCGATGGAGAATTCAAAGTGTACATAATGGTAGTCATTGATCTGGATCACTCTAGATCGTTAAATCTATGAAATTAGAGCCTTGGCTCTGATACCAATTGAAGTCCCGCGATCAATGACACCCAAGAGGGGGGTGAATTGGGTGTTTAACAAATGTAAGAAAACTTTTGGTCTTTTATAAAATATGTGATACAAAACTAGTTAGGAGATCCAAAGCTATTTGAACACAAATTGGATTTAACAAACTTTATATGATAAGATATAGATTATGTAAGATAAACGAAGATAAATCCAGAACAACAATTTAAACTAACGTTTATGTAGAATGGAGATAGAGGAAATGGAGCAAACCACACAAAACAAGCACAATGCACAGCGGTTTTTAAGGTGGTTCGGATGCAACGACGGTAAACCTACGTCCACCCCTCACCAAACCCGGTGAGGCTTCACTCAGGGATAAATCCCCAAATGGAGACGACGCTCCAACCACACACATAGGACGACGCTTGCCCACACACACGGGGACGCGCCCCAATACACACACACACACACGTATATGAGGTCTCCAACACGATCCAACAAACGGATCAACAAGACACACACACGCTGCGACAAGTGCAGCAAACCACACACTAAAACAACTAGATCTAAGTAAATCCACACACACACACACGTAGATCTAGGAAGTTCCTCACACACACGAATGGAACATAATGACCACACACGACCACGGATCCACAACGATCCACACACACACGAATGTTTCCAGATTGTGAAGAACATAAATATAAAGCCTAAAACACAACAACAATGAGGCACAGTTTAGAAGACTCCTGATTTGGCTTCCCATGAGTGTATGATATAGAGCTTTGAACGATGCTTCCTGCTTCACTTGAATAGCTTCAGATTAAGCTTGAATGGGCTTGGAGTGGATGTAGAGTTGCTGCACGGAGTATTGTTCACGGCTAAAGTACTCTTCCTTCTTCACTTGGATTACCTCCCTTTGATCACTTCTTGAAACTCTTGCTAGCTTCTTGATAGCCTCCCCCTTGATCTCTCTTTGTTGGTTGCTTGATTCTTTACTTCATAGATGCTTGTGAGCTTGAGAAGTACCTTGAATGGCTTGTAGATGGATGAAGAACTTGCTGCACGAGGTACTATTCACGGAGCTACAGTACCTCTTCTTCCTCCTTGGACAGCCTCCCCTTAGATCTCCCTTGAAGCCCTCTTGGTTGGTTAGGGTTATGGCTTCAATGAGATGTTTTATATCTCTTAAATGGTCCATAGACAAGCCCCAGACCAGATCCACAAATCATGGTGGATTGGGTGTCTTTAGGATTAAATAAATGGGTGGAAAGACCACTCCTCGAGCTTGAAAAATAGTCAACAAAAGGGGGCCTCGGGGCTGGCGGCCGACCGGTGGAGGGCTGGCGGTCGATCCCCGCGACCTGACCGCGCAGGTCGATCCGCGGGCGAGGGCGCACGATGGCCAGAAGGGTTTCATGTTGAATGTGCATGAATGAGGTGTATACATAAGATACACAAGGTGAGATCGATGCTAAGCATGAGATACACAAGGTAAGAGTCTTACCAATGGTTCTTGATAGTAAATGACATATATCACCTGTTTTGGATTGTAGAGGAGCAGGGTGCTTATCCATAAGTTTAGTTCACCAGGTGACTGCCATGTGTTTGATCCTGCAATTAAGATAGTTAAGGTTAATATCATGCTTGTTCATATTAAAGAGGTTATGAAACCTCTTGCCTCTTGTAAAAACAATTCAATCAAGCATGAATCAAGACCATGCACCATTGCCATTTGCCATCTCAAACATATTTAAACATGAATGTGCAATTAACCATAAGTTTAGTTATCATCACTCAATCACACATTAAGTTTAGTTATCATCAAAATCATAACGCCAATAATCATCAAAACTATAACTTAACAATCACAACAATCATCAAAATCATAACTCAACACCTCCCACCCGGGGAGAATTGATGGGAATCAACACCAAACACTAATTTTTTTTTACATTTGTATCCTTTTGTTTGCATTTATATCCTTGGGCAATTGGGTTTATAATTTTAAGGCATTATAAGTCGATTTGTTATTCTTTAAGAATCTTTGGGTTTCTTTGTAAAATGCCAGTAGGTCCAGCAGGGGCCCCCACCTTATTTTCCATTGGTCCACCTAGGATCTAGGGCCCATGTGGGGCTTGTTCAAAGTCCAAAATTGGACTTGGACCAAGAGGGGACAAAAAGAAGAAAATTCAATTTTTCTACCTTATTTTCAAAGGGACGCCCCCCCCCCCTTTATACTATTTTATTCATGTTGTATTTTATTTAATTTGGTCATTTGACCACATGGGGGATTAATTATCATATCCCATGTTTACCCCTCCCTAACCCTAGATCTATGGATCATTTAGGCCTTTTGTACATTTCTATATAATCCATTTATTTTCTATTTTGTGAGAATTAATGAAGAAAAATTGCATTTGCACAAGATTTGCCCAAGGGCGCCCCTCTCTCCCTCTCTCCCCTTGCAGTTGGATTGCTATATTCTTAGGTTGGATTCCCTAGAAAACTTGGTGGATTCCAAGTGGTATCTCCTCTTGGGGTGTGAAGCTCCCCCGCCGCCTCCGTTCGTGCCGTCATCGCACCACCGCTGCCGCCTCGTCGGAGTTATGTCCAACTCTGGACAACAAGCTGAGGCCGAAATTATATCTCCGAATGAGGAGATCTGTTCGACCCCAAATTTTGAGGGTTTGTTCTTCCTATCATCCCCCACCCCTAGTACAAGTTTCATGTCATTCCGCCTTCATTTGGTATTTTT
Organism: Amorphophallus konjac; assembly: GCA_022559845.1. Classification (NCBI taxonomy): domain Eukaryota; kingdom Viridiplantae; phylum Streptophyta; class Magnoliopsida; order Alismatales; family Araceae; genus Amorphophallus; species Amorphophallus konjac. Next base: position 316,955,249 of record CM040122.1, on the reverse strand, counting down.
CCTGTAATTAACTTTTCCCCTCAACAATCTGCCAGTTTGCAGATCTGCGGGACAGTGTCTTATTATTGTATTTTCATGCCCCCTTAGTCATCTCAAAAAAATGCCAAAAAATTCATACGTGTTCCTCACATCCCCCTCTTCCACCCATAAGTTTCTCAGAGTCTAGATCCATCATTTATATGTCAGTCAAAATTCAGTCTCAGGCAGATCATGTTTTGTTCTGATTGTCTGTAATCCGAGCCAGCAAACAAACCTTGGGAATATTCATTTTCATTTCTAATCTGTCTATTCGATGGATCTAAAATAATTATATGTTGTAGTCCTTTGAGTCTAGTTTCCAACTGTACCAATTTTGCCTCAATCCGACACCGGATCTGGGGGCAACAATTATTTTCGTGGAGGCACCCATTTTTGATCTGAGAACAGGCCAGCAAAGCAGTCACCAGGTAATTCCAGCAAAAATACGCCGGGATAGCTTCGGCGACCGCTGCTCCCGGAGATCGATCAACACCCCCCTGTAGTGTCCCAATCAGTCACCGCATCAAGGAGGCACCCGGGCACCGCCGTCCCAGCAGCCGGACCCGCCTGCTGTCCACAGGACTCGCAGAACCGAGCCAGACCAGCAACCCATCTCCAACCTGAGAGCCTTCCAAATTGCTACCCATCAACGTAAGTTCACTACTCCCGAGGTCCTATTGTAGCCCTTTACCTCCCTGCGTGGAGTGGGCAGTGAATTGAAGTCATTTCTGTAATTATTGTGGATTGTTTGTATCGGGAGTACGAGTTTCGACCGGGATCATCTTCCCCACGCCCGGAGCGTGGAGGTACATTCGCCACCCTCCTTAGTTGGCATTTTGCTCATTTTGTATATCTTCATATGCCGCTGTTAGAGTGATAGGATAGCTAGCTCATCAAATTTTTATCACCGCTGCGAGAGTGAGTGCGTAGAACCCATCCCGTGACTCGATCCGAGCACGCGGAAAAGCCTATACCCGAGACTCATTGTCGGTTCCTCAACCACGCACATCCACAGGTTTACCTCGCTTAGGGACGTCCGCGAGCTAGAGTCCCATGTTCGTGTCCCGTCCCACAATAAGGGGCCGAACATCATTCTTGGGTAGACTATGAGACTTTTGACAGGCGTCTTACTGGGCTAGAGACTCGAGTGGACACCTTTGGGGGTCATCTCTCTACCATTGGTGATCACATAGACACTATGGGTGATATGCTTGATGATATGACAGGTCGGGTTGATTCATTCTCCACAACCTTGGACACCCTATCCACACAGATGACCACTCTCTCCACCCATATGACCACCCTTATCGATAGTCATGTAGACTCTAGCTAGGCCTTCCGCATTATGAACACCACACTTCTTGATATGTCGCGCCCTGACATAGCCCGTGACAACTCCATTGCCAACATTCAGTACCGGCTTAAGTTTTAAGACCATTCCCTTGCGGATATCAGGATCCGCCTTGGCTATCCGCTTCCTCCTCCAGAGGATCAGCCTCTTGCAGATGAGCAATGAGGATTTTCTTGTGCTTCCTCCTCTAGACCTTTGTACTTGGGTCATGTGTCGTTTGGGTCTATTATTCATCTATCCTATCCCCTCCTTTGATGATGCCAAAGGGGGAGAAGTAGTTATATAGGTCTTATATAGTGTATGCATGCATATCCTTTGTTTGTATGAATTCTCATCTGTGAGGTTCATTGCATTTTGGTTGTCATATTGTCATAGTTGTCTAGTAGATGTCTTGCATTCTCTCATGCATCATTGTGCTTTGTAATGAAATGATGAAATGAATGCAATTGGTATTTGAAATCAGATGATTGGTTCTTATCTCTCATTTCTTCTCTATTTTGACAAATAAAATTGTTGGGTTCATGGTGCTACCTCTTTGTAGAAAGAAACCACTAACATTCTGCGGATTTGAAGGGAATGCCGTACAAGGGAGTGTAGGCATGGATTTGAAGGAATACATCTTGGATTTTCAAGGAGGACTAACGGCTGCTCCGACATTCTGCGGATTTGACTCCCTCTGACCTGAACTTCAAGGAAGATCTTCATACGGCCATTGGAAAACGAAGGGGAAACATTCTATATCTTTTACCCATTTATTTGTGATGGTTTTCTTGATCTGAATCCTGCTTGAGCATATATTGTATGTCTTCTAATAGCTACAATATATATGCTCTGCGTTTTGCAGATCAGAAGATATTCATGATAAGGAGTTTTTGGGCTCTAACGTTTTATTTGTTTCTTGTGCGCAGGGAATACGAGACAGCAACCCTGCTGATCCCCCATCAACTGGAGCACTGAAGATCGATCATTAGAGGAAGGAGACATCATCCTATATCCATCTAAGCTTGGATCTACGTGACATGGTGAAGGAGACTCGACAATAGCTCTCCATCCTGCTGGAGAAAGGAACCGTCATCTTCAACTTTATGAAGAGAAGCTGAAACTCCTTAAGAGGAGTTGTCAGGGGGAACCTAGCTTAGTTAGATTGTTTCGTATCTTGATTTCTACACTAAGGCTTGCTTATTCCTGGATTATACTTTGTTGTGAACACATCGTTTACATCTGTCTGTTGTTCTGGATATTGAAATACATTGTGTGTGTGGACAGAGCTGCGTCTCCGTGTGAGGATTTATTGCGGGGTAAGTTCCCCGAGTTCGTGTGTGTGTGTGCTACGGTGGCAGCGTCTTGGGGCAAGGCCACGTGTGTGCGGATTGCTGAGGAAGCAGCGTGTGTGGTGTTGGGGCTCGTCCCCGTGGTTGCTACATTTGTAACGTGGTAGTGAAGCCTCACCGGGTCCGGTGAGGGGTGGATGTAGGGAGCCCGTCGTGGTCCCGAACAACTTAAAAATCGCTGTGTTCTTTGTGGTATGGCTGTGTGATTGTCCATTTCTTCTATCTCCGTTCACAGGTCAATTTATAGATTATATTCACTGCATCACTATACATTACTACATCTGCTATTCGTGTTTGGCGTAGGTTAAATTGTTCAGTGCATAGATTACTCGAGTGAGATCGAAAAGACTGAGATAACATTAATCTCACTTTAGTTTTTAGTTTAATTAACGCAGTTAGATTTATTTCCGCTGTAATTAGTTAGTTTGTTTTTAAAATCTGCCATCTCGATTGGGGGACAATTCAACCACCCTTCTTGTCCGCCATCTAATTTGGGCCAACAAAAATGTTGCATGGTTTGCGTTGCTTTGACAAAATGAATAATTTCATGTTTTAATCGCCCTGAGGACTATTGGCCTTGAGTTCCAAATTTGCTTAAAGGCATCCCAATGCACTTGTAATCTAGAGTTTTGTCATCATCAAAAAGGGAGAGATTGTTGAGTCTCTCCAGACGATTTAGATGATAACAAAACCCCATCATTACAAATAGGTTGATAAATTACTTAAACCACTCTCAAAGCCATCCTTTATCAAAGCAAATGCCTAAATCTACCTTGCCTCAAAAATGCCCAAGATAATTCAAACCAACTCATATTGTTTGGAACACGAAGTGGTCTCAAAGTAATTTGTTTACAGGCTATTATTCAGAGGCTAACTCTGTTAGATTATAGGATTTCCATAGGATGGTCGACCGCCGGACAGGGACCGGTCGATCGATTTTTCCAGTGTTGACAGCTTCAAATTCTGTAAAATTCCGATCGACCGCCCACCTATGCCCGGTCGACCGCCCCCTTCGAAGCTTCCATTGTTGACTTTGTTTTCTCTACGAGGATAAAGCATCTATCAAAGATTTTTTAATCCCTAAAGTCTCCAGACATCCCTGGAATTGTGGATCTATGTCTTGGACTGTCCTTGACCATTCAAGGCTTATAAAAACATATCATTTGGCCAACAAAACCTTAATGACTCAAGGGAGATCAAGGAGACTATCAAGGGGAGAAAGCAGGCGGCTATTGTAGCTCCGTGAACAGTGCTTTGTCCAGGAGTTCTTCATCCATCTCAAAGTTTTTCAAGATCAATCTGAAGCCTATCAATCCCAAATCAAGTGGAGATTTAAGCTTCATCAAAATCTGCATCACCTACTCAGGGGGAGCTTAAATCTGAGCTTTTATTTAGTGTTTCTTCTTCCATATTCTTTGAGCTTCAAGAGTGTGTTTCTTTGTAATCTCTAAACATTTGTGTGTGTGGATCTCTTCATATCCGTGTGTGTGTGGTTATTTTCTGTCAGTTTTGTGTGTGTTTCGATGTGGTTACACCTTCGTGGGAGTTCCTATCTCCCTACATGTGTATGTGTTTAGATCTTGTAATCCTTTACAAGATAGTGTGTGAATCCTCACAGTTGTGAGGGGTGGACGTAGGTTGCCATCGTTGCATCCGAACCACCTAAAAATCTCTGCATATTGTGTGGTTTGTTCCTTATCTTCTACCCCCATTCTATTCTATCAATTTCTTATATCGTCTCTACTGATTTCTCTGCTTAGATCTAGCTCAATTGATCATTTTTACAACAGATCCTTGGTACATCAAAAGCTGGGTTCAGATTGACCAGGTTAGTCTTGTCAGGATGATAACACCTTGCGTGAGAGAATCTCCGGATTCCAACTCCGCCTGGTACCAAAGAGCTATTATGGTGATTAATTTTGATAGATCTAATTTGCCTTGTTTCAGATCTCAATTTAATAGTTGCTGTTTTATCATACTTTGTTTTAAATTGGCTAAGTTTTCTTAAAATTTGTATTCACCCAATTCACCCCCCTCTTGGGTGTCATTCATCACGGGACTTCATTTACTACCTTGGTTGTTTAGCTATCACATGTATATATAGCCCGCCTTGTGCACTGGTTCCGTTAGACGCAGCCTGGTATCTGTTAGAGAGAGCCTTGTATATTTCTTGGATAGTGTTGCTGTTGACGAGGGATCTTCTTGTCTTGAGAGATACAACGCTTTTTGTTGCCCAGATATGGCTATAAGCACAGAGGGGGGGGTTAAGATAGTGGTAATCATTCTCTTCTGGTGTTATTCTAGAGGAGGACTCAGGTTTAATTTGGATTCGCGATCCCCGAGTTTGGACTCGGCATGTGGTGTTTTTAGAGGAACCCGACCCTCGGGTCTCGTTGGTGTTCTCACTAATGGCTGAGATTAACCCTAGGATGGTCAACTAAAATCTCATTTGATTTTGTCATCTTATAAAATTTACTCTCTCAAATTTCTTAGGTTTAACACTAAGAGATTCTTTAGTTATTAAGTTTATCATTAAGAGAATGGTGAGGGTTGATAACATCTGTAAATCAAGTGTTTTGATTTTGTCAATACAATTGAACAGTAATCTCAACAGTTATTTATTTTACATTTAGAAAATTGTCACAATGTGATTAGAGGTACAACTAGATGAGTATGCAGTAATCTGAAGATATTACGGTATAGCTTATCAAATTAGAATTTGATGACACTCGATGAGGTAGCAGACATAAGATATCAAAGTTTTAGCTATCAAGCTATGTCGTGAATAGGGCATAAAGCAAAATGTTAGAAGAATTTTTTTGTGACAGAAATAAATATTCAAAATAAAAAAATAGAAACTACTTATTAAACAGAAGATATTCTCAGAGTTGATTCTAAATAATACAAATTGAAGAGGGGCGATCTCGCGCTGATCCTGAGCTGGAGAGGATGATCACCGAACAGTGAACTACAAGGAAGGGAAACGAATCAGGGGCCCAGGGGTGATTCCCTAGGGAAAACCCTCAGATGCCTAAGTCAGTAGAGCAGTGGTGGAAACTATGAAGGGAGGAGGAAGGATATGCATGAGATCCCTCTCCACCAAGGTGGTGAAGTGGTTCCTACTCAGGGAGTGTAGGCGTGAGTTGGCCTTACCTTTCGCTGGAGGGAGTCCCAGGTTTAAATAGTGTACCGGCCTCATGAGTCCCGTAAGCTGAGGAGTTTCAGGCGGGAGTTACGTCCTCAACATGGGCTCTTTACGTCCTCATCGTGGGATCTTTATAGCCTTGAGGGGTTGTGGGTCCCTTATCCTTGTAAACTATTGCTCATAAAGTGCTCTCAACGGCAGCGTGGATAAGCAATCGCCGGTCGATCCAAGCATGAAGAGTGCCAACCTTGTCTGGGTGATAGGCATAGCTCGGATGAGGCTCGATCGGAGTGGGCGCTGAGCGCTGTGAGCGACGTCACGTGGAATTTGCCGGGGGAGGTGAAGCGGAGCGCGCGAGGGGCTCGTTTTGCTGCAACACAGAAAGAAGAGAGAAGAGGAGAGAGACCACCACGGGAGATTACTCCGGCGGGGCGTGCATGACAGATGCAATATAATAAGATATGGGGATTAAACAGCCATAGCAGGAAATGACTCTCCGTGACCTCGGGGGATGGGAAAAGTGTAGAATTTAAGTGACAAAAATTTAAACGGCCATTACGAGAAATGACTCGCCGCGGCCTCGAGAATATGAGCAGATATGAGAAGAGTACATAATATAAGCAATAGGAATTTAAACGGCCATTGCAGGAAGTGACTCGCCGCGGCCTCGAGAATATGAGCTGATATAACCACAGCACAAAATATCAATGATGGAAATTCAAACGGCCATTACGGGAAATGACTAGCCGCGGCCTCGAGAATATAACATATATATGGAACAAAATATAAGAGACAGAAATTTAAACGGCCATTGTGAGAAATGACTCGTCGCGGCCTCGAGAATATAACAGATATAAGAACAATGCAGAATATAAGTGACAAAAATTTAAACGACCATTGCGGGAAATGACTCTCCGCGGCCTCGAGAATATGATGTGATCGCCAGGGGCCGGAGACCCCAAAATAAAGAAAGTGATCGCGCCTACCTCAAAAGCGGGAGATGGCGGGTTGCTTCCTCCTCTCCCTTCGACCGACCGATGGAGAGGGCTTTCCTTGGTTACTCTTGCAAAAGAAGAAACAGATAGATAACAAGTGGATCAGAAAAGATGACAGTGTAGTATTAGTCCCTTGATTAAAAATAATGAAATCGTGGCAAGACACACACCTGGTTGGTGTTGTTTTTAAACCCCTCTCAGACACAAGTAGGAGAGAAATATAATGATGAATGGGATTATGCAAACGTATATAAAAGAAGACTCCCTTATGAAGGGAGTCGGAGAATGCGAGATGATGAATGCAAAAGAACTACGGCGAAAAGGGGACAGAATTGGTTTACTGAATGTGCCGATGGCGGGATCCGGCGGAGCTTCGGCAGCGTGGGGACGACGTGGAAGCATAATGGATGGAGCTAGCCTTCCTCTCGCGAGCGCGGGCACCCGAGAAGCCGGCAGAACCTCCCCCTACAAAAGACCCACAGGTTAGAAATGGGATCCGACAGAGTCTCTCCTTCCTCTGTCGGATCTGAAACCCCTTCCCTTCGAGGGAGGGGGTCCTCTATTTATAGAGGGGAAGTGGCTTGAGGCATCCAGGGACCAGGACGCCTCAAGATGGGAGCGTCCAGGACCCTGGACGCCTCCATCAACACATTAAATATTTTTTATTTTTTGATTTTTAATATTTTTATGAAGGCATCCATGAGACTGGACACCTTCATTTTCGCCCACCGGAACCCCGCCGAAAGTAGTAGACGGGGGGTAAAGCGCGTGGTTTTGGTGGGTACCCGTGACTCACGAGTGGGCACGTCTAGCTGGCAAGACGTCCTTATATTTTTAGATTTTTCCGAAACGTCAAATCGATCGGCGGATCGGGAGCGTCCGGGTGTCAGAAATTGAAGGCGTCCAGGCACCTGGACGCCTTTACAATTATTATTCATTATTATTTATTTTTTTATTTTTTCACTGATGAAGGCGTACAGGCTCCTGGACACCTTTATAATTATTCTTTATTTTATTATTTTTTCACTCATGAAGGCGTCCAGGCTCCTGGACACCTCAAAGATTTTCCACGGAAAAAAATTAGAAAAATGTAAAAAATTTCATAAAAATAGAAAATCACCAGAGTAATTAAAAATGTGAAGGCGGCCTTAGGGTACCATACTGTAATATGAGATTTACTCACGATAATGTTAAGAACGGCATGTCTACAGCTGCCCCGCCTTGGCGTCTGCTTTGCACGGGAGTGACACGTAGTGGAATGGCATTGAAGTGAAGTGGAATGGAGTAAGAATGGACTGAAAAGTATATGCTAAGGTGTGATGAGACACGCTTTCAACATTATAGTTTTGGAATGTTTTCAGAGTTTTCAACAAGATGACCTTGAAGAACGTCTTTCGAATTCAACAATTGCTTGGACGGGAATCAAACAAGGAAGGGGAAAATATGCACTCAGGCACGAGTAGAAAAAGGGACAAACTTCTCTATGTGGAAGTACCTGGGTCGTAAACCTACATGTTTCACCTTGGGGAGCGGTTACTAGCCAATGTGGAAGTGGTGCGGCCAAGGTGGGTCAAATAGAGTAAAAGTAAAGGAATATTTGAGGATCAATCCAAACAAGGGTCTCTTTTGGAAGAACAGCGTAGGGCTATCTCAAGGAAATTCAGTACTTCATTCGGAATGGAATATCTCATATTATAAGAATTTAAGCACAGCGGCCTTCGCAATCGAATTACTTTGAATGATTTTCCGCAATGGAATCAAAGTCCTACATGAATGCATGCTGGGTTTAAAAGAAAACTTAAAACAAACTAAAATAGAAAATAGCCAAGGATAATATTGTCAAGTTGTTAAGAATGGGTCAGGATACCGATCCAGTGAGCTGATACGAAGCCGGGGCCCGTTTATCCACGCACCAACTCACTGAATGGAACCATCATCCTCTCGCTTTGACAACTTAACGGCCTATCCGCACAACTTAAATTCCTCTGAAATCATCACTATTTTTATTGAAGGGGAACTCAAATTCCAGAGTCATTCAGGTCGCAAGGTCCTTGACATGTTCTAGTAGCGTAAATATTATATAATACAATGCATGACATGGTGGGACTAGTTATCGAATGGTGGCACACGATGGGATGGTGGCGTCCATTAGTGAAACCTGCACTGATCAACATGATTAAAAGCAGTAGAGTTGCACCACAGTACAAGGGAGATCAAGACAAAATGCTTTTTCTGAAGTCAACGGTGACGACTCGACATTGATGTGACGTCTCTTGGCCTTTACCCCCTTCCCTTCCTATAAGTACCCCCCTTAGGCTAGTTCAGCCAAATGCACCAAGGAGAGCTTTGAAAGCTCAAGAGGAGGAGGAGAGGAGAATCTAGGGATTTCCAGGATGGAAGGAGAGTCTTCCCGCCCTGTGAAGAGGAGCAGGCCTAGCAGCGACTTTAGGCGACTCTCTGACCTTGAAGGTCGTCTGGGTGGGATGATCCGGTCATATATGGTGAGTTGACTCATTTCAAATTTCATGTATGACTTCTCCCTCACTTCTTCCTTCTTTTATTTTCTTCCCTTTTCCAGCCGTACCCTCTCTTCCCAGGTCCGAGGAAAATTTCCAAGCTACCGAAACTCACCTCCAACATCTCCATCGGCATGAGGGTCATAATCACGAGGTGGATCCTTCAGGGGCTCCTAGTTCACGCCAAACATTACGAGAAGATTCGTATGGACTGGGCGGCTATGGGCGCGCTGGTGGAGATCCGGCATCCTTAAACTCACACATTCATCTTCCCTTCTTTCGAGGCGATCATCCTCCTCGAGGAGGTAGAACTTCTACTCGGGTTAAAAAGGTTCAAAAGTGATGGCAGGATAAAGATTACACGAATGCTGAAGAGGGTGACTTCCGAGGAGGTCTTTGGAAGCTTCATGCCGTCTGGTGCTATTAGAAACGTCCAGACTCAGAAGGGAATTAACTTACAGAAGCTCACGGAATGGGTCATGGATGCCCTGAGAGGATTGCCAAATGATGATCGTTTGGAAGAAATCATGAAGGGATTCACAATCTATTTGGCGGGTGCTCTCTTATTCCCTCATACCGACAACGTAGTGGATGAAGATCAGCTGAGTGCTATTTGCGGCATTTGGAATGGCAAAAGGGTGGGACATGTCATTCTTGCTTACCTCTACCGTGGCCTTACTGATTCCAGCCTGGGTAAGCCTCCTTTTGGTTGCGCACTTCTTCTGAATTGTTGGGTTGATTTACATTTCAAATTTGATCACCGTGAGGGGATGCCAACTGCCTCGAAGATTTTTCAACAAAGCCCCCTTTACCACATAGCCGATGTGTTAGGCTTTGGTGGTAATATAGTGAACCGCTTTCCATGGCTGAGGAAGCGTGAAGACTGGAGGTCTCACTTCAGAACTATGACACAAAGCTTTTTCACTTGTGCACCGGCATGCCTACTCTCACGCGAACTCCTCACGAGGTCTTCTCCCGGAGCTGAACTCCAACTGATTGGCACGACGGAGTTTGTTCTTTATAATGCGCATCGGTGCTGCATCCAAATCGGCATTCCACACCACTCGTTCCCACCGTTAACCGCCATCGTTCCTTTGAAGAAGAGGGAGTTGGGCACGGAAGCGGATGCGAAGGAAGCGAAGGCCATCAAAGCACCATGGAAGACAAGCACTTCGGGAAAGGCGTTAGTGCATGTGGAGGAAGAGCGCGAACTGTGGAGAGCTTATGTAACTGAACTAGGGAAGTTAAGTCCCGAAGTGTCTAAACCCCTGATGTAGCTCACTCTGCTTTTGATGAAATAAATGTGAAATTATTGTGTGCAAATGTTTTCTTTCTCCTTTTTTGTTTGTTTTTATTTTTTTATATTTTTATATTTTTTTGTTATTTTTGTTTGTTTGTTTTTTTTGGGAGAGGCGTCTAGGCGAAAAGACGCGTTCTAAACTTGATTTCAAATTTAAATCACTGAGAACCGCAAGACGGCCTTTCTCCTTCCTTACCTTGCCCGCGAACGACTCTTCCTCTCGTCGGGAGTTACTTGCCTAGCTCCATCTTCTTCCACTCTTGATCTATGGAGTATGGTGGGCCACATCGGTGTGAAGGACGAGGGGGACGAGGAACTCCTCACCCGAGGAGGTTTGTGCAAGAGCACGGAGAGGCGACCGCGGAAGAGGAAGGGCCTCTTCTGGCACTCGGGGGACCCGAAGGACCCGAAGACATGGAGGGAGGCGAGCATGGCCTGGTAAGCTCCTTGATCGCCACCTCTTTGATTTTTTTAGTGAACAAGTAGAGGTAAAAGAGGGTTTGGTGAGTGTTGCATTGGAATGATGAACGCGTCTTTGACAAGAGAAGCATT